>CM055911.1:39529033-39987008 GCA_029582155.1 Panopea generosa | reverse complement strand
CTAGGCACTTTTCTTCTGACAATTGAACGATAAGGACATATAGAAAATCTTCACTTCACAGATTTTCTAATATAAATAATTGTTTCGCTACTTACTATATCAGCCTTGTAAGCAATTATTTGTATTTTCATTCTCATTTAAAACCGTATTTGTATTATGTAAAATGTGTGAATTATGTATCGCGTGAAATTGTTTGAAGTTTGTCGTAATCGTTGTTTTCATGGCTTGTAATTGATGTATCGTACTGTGTCGTTGCAGGTTTTTGTTTATAGTGTAAACAGAGTACATGTATAACAACTGCATTAAACCAAAAAAAAAAACCTCAACGGTCTTAGTTCTTGATATAACCACCATCTGCCACATATGTTGTATTTTTCAATTGAAAATAGTGTTAGACGGGCACATGAAAAGGTTAGACAAATTCAGTTGCACAGTTTTATTAGAAGGGACAATCCGCTTATATGGTGACTTTCTATTTACCCTTTACTCCATAGATACGCATTTTCACACACCAACCACAGACGGCCTTTGAAAACAGTGCAGGAAGAGTTCAGATTTATCGTAACGAGCAATCTGAACACTTCCTGCACTGTTTTCCACTCTGTCAGTTAATTATAAACATAATTCACCCAATAATTCAAAAGCCTTCTATATTAGAGGTGTCCAAAGGCGTCTATATTAGAGGTGTCCAAATGCGTCTATATTAGGTGTCCACAGGCGTCTATGTGAAGTAAAGGGTTAACACTATACCGTTTCTTGATATAGCTTAATGCCTATGACTAAACCATGTGCTGCTCGAAATCCGCAATTTCATTATATTGACTCGGTCTCTCATGCAATCTCGTCACAAGAATACGTCACGAAACCTACTTTCGTTAATAACACGGAGAGTTATTTTTATTTAGTGAATTTATTAAAATAACTAAATAATATATATTTTTTAAATAAATGATTCGACGATTCCGTGCACTTAATCAGTTGGATCATATGTAGAGAATTTAATAGATATTTTTATAACTATCTTGCCGCTTTTGATATGTCTAAAATCATGTCCATATACACTTTAAGCACATCCCCATGCGTTTTTCATATACGATGAATTGATTATATGGATATATTAAAACAAATACACTTACAAATACAAAGGCCCGATTGGTCCAGGTAATCAAGAAACCTATGAATTTCTGGAGAAATCGGATCACCTTGTTAGAAATGATTCATTTAGACGAGGTATCTGCACATTGACGCATGTAAATCGATCCAGTATTAAGAAAGATATTAATATTTCTTATACCTAAAGTGACAGCATATCGCTGAATTTGTGTTAGGGCCCTATCATAATTCAAAGTATTTCAAAGTAATAATAAACGGGCTCTAATAAACATTAATACGACTTCCTAATTTGATGAGTTGTATTATTGAGTTTGGTTTATTTTATGCAACAATGTTTGTTTTAAAAAATTACATAATACAATGTCCGCTATACATTTTTATTGTATGATCATTTAAGCCAAACATAATATAAATTATATCTCGGGAAGTGTTTACTTTCGAAATTGTTTTGATAGAGCCATCGGACCTCGAAATTAAACATTTCTTCATAAGAAAGATCCAAAAATATAATCGAATTCATATGTTTTAAATGATTGTTGGAGTTTCAAGGGACATAACAATATATTATATTATGAGCCCCTGTTTCAAATGCTTTATAGCGGGGGCGGTAGCGTAATGAACAGTGTTGACATCTCACGTCAGAAGTTGCAGGTTCGATCGCCAGCTCGACCCGATGCCTCTCATTAAACAACACTAGTAAGCGGACTCTAGAGCGATTCATATAAGTTTTGAGCTTTAATCGCAGTCGAGCTGAAATAAATTAGTATAAAAGCATGCGAAACAAATTAACTTGAATGTCATAAGGGCTAGTAAATGTTACTGAATACTTGCCTGAAGGGTTAGTGTCTCAAAACGTTTTTCGTTAAGACTGCAAAAGTTCTCATTTAGAAAACAAGCTAATAAAATTGCATGTTGGATGGGGTTGTGTAATATTATTTTTTTTATACATATATATTAAAAGAACCAGGTGTGATTCTTACTGCAGTAAAAACCTGGACTAATTTTGCAACTTGGAGTTTCAGTACTGATCTACAGTTATAAGGTTTTGAAACTAAGATGTATGTAAGTTCTCGAACTTAAGAAATGTAGATGTTATAACTACCATAGTAGGATGTTTTTTATGTTCCACTTGTTTGGAAATGTATAAAAATACCTGTAAAGTGTAACCTTCAATTGAACTTAATAAAGAAGTGAGCTTACATGGACCACAGATTATGCTAATTAGACTTTATTTTAGCTTAAGTTCAGCACTTACATGAATCACTCTAGAAAATGTTTACTAAGTAGAACCGAAGTGAGTGTGCTCTTTGAGATGCCGACTGGTTGACTCTCGAATCGACCCCATAACTTCTGGCGTGAGGGGTCAACACAGTATGCTCTACTCTTCTACTTCTGTCATAAAGCAGAACCCGGTTAGCTCAGTTGATACCGCATCTATCAATCCAGGATTCATGAGTTAAAATCTCCAACCGGCCACAGTTTCCATGACGATAAGTAGATGACATTTCTTCACAGTGTCATTCGTCTCTCATTGTTAAATCAAGTGGGTATGTTACCAATAACTTGCGAAGATGGGCGTGCTTGAGTACTGGTTAACCTTTCAGGATCCTAGGAATGAGTAGTTAAGTTAACATATCGTCTAGTAGACGGGTCCAATATTCAGCTAAATGGGGTTTAAAAATCAATGTAAACAAAACAAACGTATGCATATTTGAGACAAGAAAGCAATTACATCACTACGAATTGTTTATCAATAATGAGAAACTAGAAATAGTAGATACATTTTGTTATTTAGGAATACGTTTTACATATACCAGTAATATGACAAATGCAGTAATAGCTCTACAAGAGCAAGCACTTAAAGCGTATAACTGTTTGCTTTCAGTGTTAAGTATAATCAAAGTAAACATTAAAACGAAGTTACAACTTTTTGATTCAATGGTTTTACCTATACTTTAATATGGTTCGGAAATTTTGGGAATATATCAATTTAAAGAATTAGATAAATTACACATCAAATTTTGAAAAACATTTTTTACGGGTAAAACAGCATACAACAACTCCGAACATAGCCGTTTCAGGTGATCTAGGTAGATTTCCTATATCTGTGATTTCTAAAGAGCGTTCCATTATGTACTGGACTAAGATGATGAAGCAACCGGATTCAATATTGTAAAACATCTTTTAATGAACAGTGTAACTTTAAAAATAATAAATGTTGGGCCAAATGTATGGAAACCTTGGATTTGGAGGCATTTGGCAAAGTTTCAACCCAAATATAAACAATACACGCAAACTTGGACTGTATCTTTTCAGACTATGCAAAAAGTACAATATTATAACAAGTTTAAAAAAGATTTTAAATATAAAGTTATAAGAATCGCAAAAATCTGACACGTTTATGTTTAGTGCCCATACTTTAGAAATAGGTTCAGGCAGATATAATAATGTAGAAAGAGAAAATCGAATTTGTAAATTATGTTCCTTAAATGTTGTTGAATCAGAGTATCATTTTCTGTTATGTTGTCCCAAATATAGATTAATAAAAATCTATTTCCATCTACAAAAAAAACACTGGTGCGTAATACATCAAAATACATTACTAAGGCTTTTACGCTAAGAAATAGTACCTTGAATACACTGACTGCTTCTTAACTATATTCGCTTAATTGAATATTTAGATTTGATATCTTACAATATTTAACTGTTTATTTGTAATGTTTTACCTATGCTTATATTGTGTGTCTCTATGCCATATTTGTTTAAATATTCTTTGTAAATGGCCATAGGCAATTGTGTATTGTCGTTATGCCATATAAACTGAAACTGAAACTTAACGATGTAGACTGATTTACGATTTCCATTGGTTCCTACATTAAATAAGTATTGCAGTAACAACAAACAGGAAAATAGTTTGTATTATATTTAAAAGTGTGGCAAACTTTATATCATATTATTTGATATTCCGTAACATAATATAAACTGGTTTATATTTTCTAGTTTATAATATATTTTACGTGTTCAAGGTGCGGACCCTTGTAATAAGGCGAAACAGTTAGGATTTTTGAACCAGAGAACCGTCGGATATAAGTTGGAACCGACAGAAATACCGTTGTGCGACTATTATCTAGCTGATGGTTGGTATTCCATGGGAAGCTACACTTTAGCTTCGTCGAATGCTCGTTGTGGTACAATACAAAACTGGTATATGAAAGGTATGTGTCACATTTGCTTGTTTCCCTAGCTTGCAAACATGTGTGTCAATATATATACATGTTAGATTATTATGTCTTAAATGGGGAATAACTGTATACATGGAATTGATTTTATTTAGAAATTCTCTTTCCGAATATAACTTACCGCAAACACCTGAGAATAGTTTTTCTATAAATGGGCCATCTGTTTCATTTAAAAAATCCAATTGATGGTTTTATAATACAGACTAATTGACTAATCTTGCTCGTAACCCGTTTTTCTGTTTATAAATCGAATTTCGGTGATGATCAAGACTATCCATTACAACAACAACAACAACCACCAACAAAAACAACAACAAAAGCAGCAACAACAACAACAACAAATTTTATTCAGCATAAAGTAAATGTGCAATGCTTGTAGCCTATACAGATAATTTATGATATGTACATGGAATAGGAGTTATTAACTTCAATTAAGAGAAGCTTATTAATGTTTGCAATATGTTAACATGGGTAAATATTGTTTTTATTTTTGATAATTATTATCAAATATTACAAAAATAATTCGAGTTCTTGTATTATTTCATTCGAAAGATAAATGAGCTTTGGTAGGTCTATAATGTCTTTCTTTTTATTGAAAAGCATTAAAATATCAGAAGTGCATTACACACTCGCCACAATATCAACACACTTAAGTCGCGTCACACAGGTTTTGACTGTGAATATGTGTTTTTGTTGCTGTATCTGGGTCAACCATTTTCAAATTAAAACAAATAAAACTTAAAGTAACCATACGTCATCTTTTAAAAGCTGCACTGCAAGTTTATTGTTTATTTCATATAACATGTTTCAGCAGCCATCACGAAGTCTAGATCGTTGTGTATTCACACTTGAATAGATCAATTATATTATATCAGAACGACGGTATTTGTCAGTGTAAATAGTGTATTTGATACGATTATATATTAGCGATTATGGATTAAGTGTACAAATATAATCAGTGAAATTATTTTTGTATTTTTTATTCCGATACTCTAAGGATGTTGTTAAAGGGAATATATCAGGAAAACCGTTACAAATATCTTAAAAAAACTATTATTGAAATGGATAAGAAGCGTCTCATTATCATTTATAAATAAAATCCGAATGGTTTGGTATGTCAAGTCCATCAAATCGTCAGTTTCATTGTAACTCGCTATTGATCACCTATGACGTGGCGCCCTTGCGAAATAAATTATTATTTTATAATTCAAGCGTCACTAAACAGTCATCACTTACTAAGTTAGACAGCTAAACTATTTAATAATTTATGACATAAGCAACAGAAACATGCTTTATAGATTAATTATTTGATTTGGCTAGTTCACAACTTCGTGTAAAAGTGTATGGATATGCTACTTCGGTGAATGTTTGGTAAGTGTTAGTGAATAGTCGACGATCAAAGTGGGTACTAGATAGAACACATATTCTTGAAGAGTATTTAAATGTGGTAAGCCACAGAAAACGGACGCCGTAATAATGCATATATCAAATTCAGTTGTTTATACACCTTTATATGTCTACATGTATCTACACATCCTTATAAACGTAAAGACTCAATCCGTAATTAAACGAAGTTAAATATAGACTTGGCTCAGTAAAGTTATGTACTAGTCAAAATGACCTCAAAGTTCAACAGAATAAAGATAAACGATTTTCAAAGAAACAGAACCCCCGTTGTTTATAAGACATCTTACATGTAGCATCACCTACATGTAATAATAACTTTTTCTCGTATTTGTTCAAGCCATTGCCCTATGGTCTAAATTGGTCGCCGTTGGGGCTTATGTTAACAATAACACTATGACGTTTTAAAGTTTGATTAAAATAAAGGAGGTTGATATAGATGTTTCCACTAAGAGGGAAACATCTGGACATTTCCTGGCAAATACCATTCGCAATTAATAAAATTAAAATAAAAAAGCCACTAAGAAAATCTATAATTTATAACAAAATCGTAATTCTAAATATATACATATATATATATATATTAAACCCATTATCATGTATTGTAGATAAATTGCCAACAACACCTGGTATATCTAATATCGTCATGTGTCGGAACTATGGAGCCGGAAACAGCTGTTCTGAAAAAAAAACGATCCAATCGAGTAGATGTGACGATGGTACCTATGTGTTTAACCTAGTCAGCCTTGATGAATGTAATGACGCTTATTGTATTGGTAAGATTTTTAATGATATGTAAAGGCTTATTTCGGGCACAAATGCTATAGATGTCTTGAAAAATAAAATTATTTAAAAATAGATAAGAAGCATGCCATTATCATTAAGGAGTAAAATCTAAATGGTTTGGTATGTCAAATTCACCAAAACGTGATATAATCGACATATAAATTTGAGTGGTAAACTTGAAACGAAATCCACTTTCTTATAATAGACAGCTCTTAAAGACTGTTTGACGTCATTTGGACTCTTTCATAGATGAAACAATTTTACTACGTGTAAACATGCATAAATGACGGATCTACTCTTTAAAAAACCGGCGTTCTTTTTGCAATACGGAGTCAGTGAGTATTTAGGCATGTTAGATTGGAATAAATGTTTTTAGCTAATTTTTATATTTTAAAATAATCCTGATATATTACCTTTAAGTTGCAATATGTTTAATTTGGCTTGACATTACATAATGTGTTCCCTTAACTGTATACGTTAATATAATATTATCTTGATCAAACCTTAAATATTCAGATTCGTTTTTAAGATAAAACTACATGATCAGCTCGTTCAATGTACGGAAACTAACAAAAAAGTAGAAATGGTTCAATTTTCTGTTGAACATAACTATTATTGTATGACAATGTACACATTAAGTGAAGTTATATAGTTAGCTTTAATGTATTAGTTAGCAAAACTATCACCTTCATAACTCTTTCGGGATACTGTGAAGTTGCAAATCCCTGTTTCAGCCTATTGTCATAAGGATAAATAGTTCGGATTCTTTGTCATGTTCAAAATATTAGATACGATGCCAGTTATCTAAATAACGAATCATTACCAGACTATGTGTTTAAAATCGGAAATAACGTTTTCTTACCGTTAAAATTTCTTATTGACATTTACTAAAAAATATGAAATGTACAACCATATTACAATTATAAAATCGTTACACCTGAATATTAATTATACATTAACATTTCTTCCCTTAGATTAAACACATTTGGACTGTAGAGACAATTTACAAACATGTATTAATATGTTATATTATGAATACGATCCAGTTAAATTTAAGTTAAACACTCACATGATATAAAATGAGCAGACATGGAAGATAATTGAAATCGCAAAACGATATTTCAAAGATGGTCATAGCTAGCGTATGATATTTCATGAGGCAAATATTAACTTAAAAACATGGAGTATTCTTAAAAAATATTACCCTTTATACATTTCGGCAAAAATATAAAATATAAACATATTTTCATTATTTCAGAATCTTTAGTTCCTACAAGTCGTAAGTATCTTTATATTGTTTGTCTGACCCGCATTGAAGGGCATGAAACGGAACGAAATGTTTGCCTCAGGTCATGTACTTACAGTTCAAACAATTTCCAATGCTATAATTGAAACAATGCTAGCTTACAGTTCATGTAGTAACCAGAGTCAAGGATATTTTATCACTATGTTTTGGGTTTTTAATAAAATAACAATTTCCTTTCAAAGCAGCAACGTCATTTTGATAATGGTCTTGATTTTATTTCTTTATATAAAACACGGATAGTTACTTTTCGAAGACAAAATTGTTTCGATTGATATTAGATTGAAGAAGAATGGCTCGAAAAAAAAACTTGAATTATACAAAAATATTCAATGAATTTGTAAAAGGTGACACTATCTGAAAAGTAAAAAGAATGTGGCGGTTTTTATATTGGATTTATTGTATGCTGATTACAAAGACAGATTTAAACAAATACGTGTATGTTTTAAAAGTAAGTGAAAGGGTCTGGAAACGTTTAACCAAGACACATTTATCTTAATTAAATTAAAATCATATTTGCATTTAAGTAAGACAATAATAGTATAATTGTTATATATTGTTATAATTACTATATGCAAAAATAATAACTGTCACTGTTCTATTGTACACATCACATATCGCGTTTACATTTTAATCTAAATGTAGCCGGACCAACAAAGCTTAATCGGTCTTATCTGTATAACTCTACTTTCTCATATAAATGCCAAAACAATGCATGTTTTGATCGATCATTGATATGCTTTCAATAAAGAACTGTTAATCACTCTTCTCACGTTGACGAAATGCAATGAATAACGATCACAAAGTTTTAAGTTCATTTACCTATTCGCAAAAGTGATACAATGCTCAGCAGATAGCATTTATTTTATTATTAAAATTGTCACAAATTGATAATTGAAAGAAATAATAAAAATCAAAACAAAATGTTATTTATAGCCTCCACTGTGCCCAGCATATCCTTCACACCAAGTGTGGAAGCCACTGTTCTTAAGGTGGATGGCAGCACGCAAGGAACAAAGGATAATGCCTTAACATTTTACTGTGATTTCACACCTCCGTCTGGTACAAACTACTTCTATAAAGTTGAATGGGGATTAACAACCAAACTGTCTTTGACTACAAGTATCCATGTGTCAGAAACTTTACGATTTACCAACAAAGACGAATTTAGGAAGAAAACGTTTTTAAACGAGAAGCATTTAGAGAGTAAAGGACTTAAACTCGGAATAACAGTAAGTTTTATTTAAAGGTATTTGTTTGTGTTGAGGCTATAGCAATAACAGCTTTTGTGTTTATGTTATTTTATAAAATAAATGCCTTCAGTTTCTATTTTGTTTTATATTTTAATCTTGGTATCTAAGAATATGCATACATTTATAAATGAAATAAGTTACTACAAACAAACTTGTCTCAAGCTGTCAGTTAAGTGAAGGAACAAAAGCATTTTAGGATAGGTTGTCGTTTAATGCAGGTTAATTTGCTCTGAAAATATATAAATGGAAATAACAAATGCGACTGCTTAAGACAAGTGGTTGCTTAATAGAGGTAACCTCTTATACAGGTTTGACTTCATTTACAATTTTCACTGACATGCATAGACGTTGTGTTATTCACGGACAATACTATACATCGGGCATGGACGGTCTTTTATTTTCGAGCAACACTGATCGAGTTCCTCGATTCCAATCGTTCAAAATAATAAAAACAATGAGACTCGATGTACAGGAGGGCCTTCTTATCCCCAAACCGAAGGCGAAGGGGGATATGGTAATCGTCTCCATCCGTCCGTGCATGCATAACTGCACATTTTCGGGCAATTTTGTTGAATCTTCACACAATGACAAAGGGCATTGAGAATAAGTGCAGTTTACGAGAACTACAAAGCTACCTTTGCTTCTTTTTTGAATTATGTCCCTTTATTGAATTTACTTGTGCGGAGCATAACTCCAAAACTATTCAAGCGTTTTTTTTTTATTTTTCAATATCTTAATATATAATGACAGAGGACTTTTAGAGGAAGTGCACTGTACAAAAACAATAAATCAATTTTGCTTACTTTTTTAATTATTTCCCTTTATTAATTTACTCTTTTGTCCTGAGCAAAACTCCAAAACTATTCAAGGTATTGTGTTGAGTCTTCACACTATTGACTGAGGACATTGAGAGGTAGTGCAGTGTACAAGAACCTTAAATCTACCTTGCTTACTTTTTGAATGATCTTCCTTTATTAAATGTATACTTTTAGCCGGAGCATAACTCCAAATCTATTCAAGGGCTTTTGTTGAATCTTAACACAATGACTGCGAACATTGAAAGGAAGCGTAGTGTATAAGAATCATAACTCTACCTTGCCCTCCTTTTGAATAATCTTATTTTATTTAATTTACTTGTCCTAGGTATAACTCAAAAAGTGCTGAATGTATTTTATTCAAACTGCATACAAGGACAGACGACATTAAAAGGAAGAGCAGTGCCAAACAATTATCCCCATTTATCACTTTAAGTATACTTGTCATAAAGATTATTCAAGGAATTTTGTTCATATTCCACACAATTATACAGGCCATTGAGAGGAAGTGCATTATCTCCCTTTATTAAATTTTGTGCTTGTCCAGAACAGAACTCAAACAATGTTCAAGAGATTTAGTTGATATTTCACACAATTATAGACTGAGGACATTGGGAGAAAGTGCAATGTGCAGAACTCTTTCTTCTGTCTTTACATAAGTATCCCCTTTGCTATTATATTTTATAATGTTAGTCCTGAACAGAACTTAAAAGGTGTTTAAGGGATTTTGTTGATATTTCACACAATAATAGAGGGCGATAAGAGGAAGTGCAGAGTGCAGGAAACATTACTCTTTCTTCTGTCTTCGCAGAATTATTTCCCTTTGTTATTTTCTTTTGTCTGGAGCATACTTTGAAACGTTTTGAAGTGAATGCTTTGAAACTGCATACAGTGATAGAAAGCATTGGCAGGATGTAGACAGTACAAGAAATTGCTTCGGCCGGGGGATTGAACATGTCCAACATGGCTGTTGTTAAATTTTAAAGTCATCTCACAGTACATAAGACTGCATTTGAACATCAATAAGACACAAGGATATATCAATCTCATTGTCTTTTACAGATAGCGTGTTCGGTAGTAGCTAAAACGGAACTAGCTGGAGCATCGAGTTTGGCAGTGGTTAGTAAGCCTAAATTCTTGGGAATCGAGGTTAGTATTAACTGTTTTTGCCAAGTCGGTCATGTTGTGATTACAAATGCCAGGCCATACGAAAATGTTTGAACAATAATAAACATTGACGGTTTTCTATCAAATCACATAACCTAATAAACACACCAATAGTTTTATTTATTATCTATACTATTATTTTATTTTTACAAATTACAAATGATTTGATCGCATGTCATTTTGTCATTTAGTGTGCATTTATTTGACAATTACATACTAAATGTGCAATATTGAAGCATGTAACACAAAGTCGTATATTCAGTCACATTTATTCACATAAAACAGTCACGCTTTATTGTAGTCGCATATTACAGTCATGTTTAACCGCATATTATAGTAATGTTTAACCGCATATTATAGTCATGTTTAACCGCAGATTATAGTCATGTTTAACCGTATATTAAAGTCATGTTTAACCGTATATTATAGTCATTTAACCGTATATTACAGTCATGTTTAACCGTATATTATAGTCATGTTTAACCGCATATTACAGTCATGTTTAACCGTATATTATAGTCATGTTTAACCGTATATCACAGTCATGTTTAACCGCATATTACAGTCATGTTTAACCGCATATTATAATATTGATTAACTGCATATTATAGTCATGTTTATTTTCATATTACTATCACGTTTAATCACACATTACTGTCACATGTTATGATATATTACAATCACGCCTAATTGCATATTAGTGTCATATTTAATCGCATATTACTGTAACGTTTAATCAACTATTACAGTCATATTAAATAACATACCTGTTACATTTAATCACATATTACAGTCACGTTAAATGGCAAAATACTATCAACTGTTATCGCTTATTACTGTCACCTTTAATCAAATATTACTGTCCCGTTAAATAGCATATTACTGTCACCTTTATTCGAACATTACTGCCATATTTTATCACATATTACAGCTATGTTTAATTGAATGTTAATGTCATGGTTAATTGCATATTAATGTCACGTTTAATCTCTATTAATGTCATATTTTATCGCAATGCCATATTAATGTTACGTTTAAATTGATTTATTGACTGATTTCGGTAATGAATGCAAACATGGACAATTCAAACATAGAAATTAAAATAAAATTATTACATACATGACGCATAATGAGCCATGGCATGCACACCACCATCAAGGATAACACAAACAATACTAAACTCTTATTTCCATTTTGATCCTTGCAATATCAGCATTAAGTTGATTAAATATATTACTTTATATTGTAACTTGCACAGTTAAATTTGATTTATCACATGTTTAAATGAATATCACAGACTTAAATGGTACATGATAATAATGCATTTATAAATATATAAAAAACAACAACGAATGTGATTCAAAATTATGTTAAGTTATCAAGCAAACGAGACTTAATAGCAGCCTTAAAACAAGGAAGTTTCTCAATCCGAGTAATATTGGCAGGTAAAATGACTTAGACCCAAACCCTTTAACCATAGGGACAGCATAAGCACCCTTGTGACTTAGTCTTGAACTGTAATAGAGAATAGCGTTCTGTGGAGTAAAATGTTCTCCCATATAATCAGGGGCTAAACCATTTTTATCTTAAACACTTGACAACAGACAATCTGATCTACACGTTTGTTCAATGGTAACCAGTTTAAAAATTGAAACTGTTCGGATCCAATATGCGCTTTAGGATCCGTGTCGAGCACAAATCGTGCAAATATTACAGTCAAGTTAAATGGCATGTTACTATCATCTTTTATCCCGTATTAATGTCATAATTTATCGAATATTACTGTCACGTTTATTTTTATATTACTTCCATGTTTATTCACACATCACACTCACGATTACCCACACATTTCTGACATATTTGATCGCGTTCTATTACTGTCACGTTTAGTCACATATTACATTCACGTTTACTTGCAAATAACTGTCACGTTTAGTCACATATTATATTCACGTTTACTTGCAAATAACTGTCACGTTTAGTCACATATTATATTCACGTTTTCTTGCAAATAACTGTCACGTTTAGTCACATATTATATTCACGTTTTCTTGCAAATAACTGTCACGTTTAGTCACATATTACATTCACGTTTAACCGCACATTTCTGACATACTTATTCGCGTTTTATTACTGTCACGTTTAGTCACATATCATATTCACGTTTACTTGCAAATAACTGTCACGTTTAAATACACATTACCGTCACATTTAGTCGCATATAATTGTCAAGTTCATCCCAATAGTATTGTCACGCTTAATCGCATTAAGCAGTCACATCTTATCACATATTATAATCACGTTTATTCACATATTGCCTTTATAAAATAATTATGTTCTGAATAAGTCAGTTACCGTAAATACGTGTATGTTTATTTGAGACTGCAACAAAATAAAAGCCCTGCGACCAGTGCAGCATAGGCTTATGTTCTCAGGACACATGCAAGATAGTGTGTTCCATGTAAACATATAGAGTGCATTCAATTGTATACCTCCCCCAATCCCACTTTTAAAGTGAATATTTCAGGGGTTTTCAAAATTTTTAAATTGGCTAAAAATATTTTTATCCACTATACTATGCGTATATATACTCACTTATCCCATATTGCCAAAAATATATCTATTTAAACTTTCCGAAATAATATATCGTAAAGGGCTTTTCTATCTTATATACTCCGTGGTTAGACTAAATAGATATCCCGCTTAAAATGGCAACATATTTGGTGACATATTATATGAGTCACGTGATTTCATTTTGACTTCAATTTGATTTGTTATACAGGTTTACACGTAGTAAAAGTTGTTTCACCTTTGATAGAGTCAGAATGACGATGCAAAGGTCGTCCAACAATATTTAAGTGCTGTTCATATTTAGAAAAAGTTTGCAACCCCAATTTACATATCGATTTTGTCACGTTTTGTTGGAGTACTAAACTATTCGGTTTATGGTCCTCCGTGGCCGAGCAGTCTAAGGCGCCGTCTCAAGATCACTTACCTCTCACTGCTAATGTCGTAGATTCGAGTCCCGCTCGCTCCAAAAACGTTATGTAAGAAAGTTTCCAGTTACTTGCGGAAGGACGATGGTTCTTCTCTATCTGACTCAGTCTGAGGTCTACCTCAACTAGTAAAACTGGATATGCCATATATAACCTGAAATGTGTTGAAAATGGCATTAAACCCCATTCAAAAAAGAAATTTATTCATGATACTGAGATGCGTTTTAGCCATTTTGATATTATATATATATCCTGAAACAATCCTTCTTAAGCTCATAACTTTATTATGAAAACGTTTTATAACAACGTTTATGATTAATTATCACAGTCTTAATTCTTGCATTACCAAATTACACAGTACTAAGGAGTTCTATTGAGAAAAACTGTTTATCAGAAAGTATCTTCAGTTTGTTTCTGGCCCTGTTAATAGTCGTATTATTTTTTGATAACACTATCAATAAATCAAGGTTTAGACAGGCTCCCTGATCGAGTTGCAACTGTGTTATCACTGTCTGATACAATTAAGCTTGTTTTATCATTTTCACCAAGTGATTTGTTACTATGCCTCCCAAATTTTTTTGGGATGGCATATAATAATCGTAGCGTTCGTCCGTCCTTCCGTCCAGTGTTTCGTTTCCGGCCAGTATCTTTGTCATGCATAGATGTTTGCTATAAATAATCAACATAACATGACGACGTGTGGCGAGTAAGACCCACATCCGTAACTCAAAGGTCAAGATCACTATTTGAATTTGTTGAACAACACTTCGAGTTTGTGTGAGATTTCGTGTTCAGCCTGTAACTTTGTCATGCATAGATTGATCTTATAAATACTTGGTACAAATGATCAACATAACATGACGACGTGTTGCACTAAATACCCAAACTCCAACTTCAAAGGTCAAGGTCACAATTTAACTTTGTATGACAACACTTTCAGTCATTTTGACATTTCTTGTCCGGTCTGTCATCTATGGATACATTTTAAAAACACTTTGTTCAGTTGATCATGATCAACATGACATAATTAAGTGTCGCATGTAATAAATAATTAAGTTTCCCATAGACGAGTTCGAAATGGCGTGTTTATCATTGGTCGGGCAATGTCCCAATTTATCCCAAATCACCAAATGAATTATTTTGCATTTTCTATGCATTTAATAGTCCCTTGGTCAGATTTATGAATCTTGGAAAGTATTCTTGTATCATATCTATGGGTATAATTAAAATGTTAGCTTTCATTAACCATCCCTTGTAAACAGATATTTCGCCCCGGATTGACCAGTAAAGTTTATCTGTTTCCCACGCTATGTGTTTCTGGTTAAAGTTAACTTAATTAAAGTTTGGCAACCGAGATCGCGACCTTGTTTCTATTCTGTCGTATTCCCTCTAACCTAGAATATGTCGCTGGCAATGCCCTTTGGCTGAGTCAACATAGATGTCTGTTTCATTACAGAGCTGTATGTCAACATGTGATAGACTTTGGGACTCAATGTGTCTGCTCACTAGGACGGTATAACTAATTGTTTGTTTCACGTGAAATTGAGTACATCAATTGCATTAACTTGGGTCGAAAACGCTGTATTCTAATAGGCAGTGCACCTAAATCTTTCTTTATGATCTGTAACAATATGAAACTTCTTTCCAAGAAGAAAGTAATATGTTTGAGACATCCATATGTTGCTCCAAGAGCCACTTTCTCAATTGTTGAGTACCGTTTTCCCGTCGGTTTGAACGGTCTGGATGAAAATGAAATCGATTTTTAAGTCACCGTTTTTCTGTTCTTGGAATAATGAAGCACCTAATCCTTGGCTGCTAGCATCAGTGTGTTTGTTTGGGTCATACAATGCAAGGACTGGTGCACTTGTCATCATATGTTTGACCTTATCAACGGCACGTTGTTGGTCTGTGCCCCAGTCAAACCTGTTTTGTACTCGACAGGTCTCTAATTGGTTTTGAATTTGGTGGTTATCCATTCCTAGAAATCCACGGACTTCGTGCACAGACATAGGATGTTCCATGTCAGTTATTGCCTTGACCTTATCGGGGTCGTCATCTTTATCCTATTGGATCCTACAATATGACCTACAAATGTTACTGATAGCTTCTTAAACTCACATTTATCTGGGTTAAAAGTCAGGTTTGCATTTTCCATTCTAGTCAGAACCATTTCAAGCCGTTCGTCATGTTCCAGTTTTGTTTTTGCAGAATACAAAACTTCGTCTGTCTGACATAATACGCCGTCGATACTTCCAGGATTTAAAACATGTTTTCAGGAATATTCACTAGCAGAGCTAATTCCAAACGGAAGCCTATTGAGAGCATATCTGCCAAAAGGCATCAAAATGAAGTCAGTAATTTACTTTCTTCGGACAGTTTTGCTTGCAAAAAAACTTTATGAAAAAAGATTTGCGAATAACTTGGCCCTGCTGGAAGCTCTAAACTTTTATCAATGATCGGAAGAGGGGATGGCTTTCGGGTGACGCTGTCATTTAGTTTTTAAGGTTGACACAAATTCTGACTTTGTTTCTTGGGATCACTCATTTTTACGTTTTCGAGCGGAATGACCTCTTCTTTGCATTTAGCTCAATAAGATTAAGCTTCATAATGGTCGTCCCAGTAGACATCGTTCTAAGGTATTGACGACTTATATATCTTCGACCGCTGATGACTAGAAACAGTTTCTATGATTAAACCCAAGACATGCAATGGTTTATTACCTGGCCCAAAACTTTTTTTTTGCTTTTAATTAAAGGTGGTAAACCCAGTGTTTTATATACTTTTTCAGAAATATCAGTTGCATCTGCCCCTGTATCGATTTGAATCTGATTGTTTAAATTAATTGTTCAGGCTTTCTCGTCACAGCCTATCGTTCAAAGGAAGGCTCGATCCTCTACTTTGTCAACGTTTTTCGTTGACAGAGAGCATTTGACCCAGTAACCCATCCGATTGCGCCTTCTGTTCCTTGAGTGCGTTACTCTGCATGTACTTCTGACGTGTTTAGATACTGCTCCGTATCGTTTGCCTTATTATGCCTTGAAGTGTTAATTGACTTTTCGAGTGTTAGCACGGCGTCCAACTGCAGTTCCCAGAAATGCTGACATCTCACAATGTAACTTTTGAATTTGTCACATACAGTTTTGTACTTTTTTCCTAACTTGAATTAAATGAATTAAATATTTCGTCCTTGTCACATGTATTTACTCGACCTTATATGTCGTTGGTAGGTGTTGGTGACAATATAAAAAAGTCACGGCTTCCAATCTTAATTTATTCAATGTATCTAATCTGATTAATCACATCTCTTCCCGGTATGAACGATCTACAATACAAATAATTATACTTTCAATCAATTACAATACACACATATCGAAATATTTACATATACCTGTGATGATTTGTAATGAGCAGATTATAAATGTTTAACTTTACATTAATATCCTTTTTAATTATTAAGTAATAGTTTGATACAATAATTTAAACATATAACAAGTATGAAAATAAATGTGTAAATCGTTTGTAATATTACACATTAAATTGGGTATTCCATATTCCAATAACGCTGACAAATGTATCACGCACTGATTTTGAGCAGGTTAATGGGAGGTAATTTATAATAAATTTAGTTAACTACACTGATCTCCCAACAACCTATTTATAACATATTACTATAATATAGGACTTAATGAATGGTTTATTTCAAATGACAAGGATACAATTTACGACCTGGCTTTAATGTTTATTTTATTTCATCCTATGACATCCCAATACAATACATGATAGTGTTAACTTATTGTGCCTCTTCCTTTTCACTTAGTTCCGATGCCACTTTGAAACGTTCAGATCTCACAATACATTTGTCAAAGTGTTCCAGTTTTTTAACATTGAATTTGTTTTTTCTAGAGGATCCACTTGGAAGTGTGCCGTTTTTTAATATACTTTGTTTTTATCTAATTAAAAAACAATTATAGTACATTGAGCATCATAATTCATTAACTCCAAATATACTTTAACTGCAAGGTTAGTGAATATTTGTAAGAGGAGATTCAAACGCTACACTAGGCTATCTGCTGATGGTGAATTAACACAGATCCATGTGTATAGAGTGCATCTCCCCAGAATTTCAATTTTTTGGCAGTTGGAGTTTAACTCTTTAACGTACAATTTTATGAGAAAAAAATGCCAATTAAATATATTAACAATTATCAAGTAGTATACAACATTTTAACAAAAACAATGCATTGATGACTGTGAAAATTAAAAAGAAAGGGTTCATTGAATCATGCACTGCATTATATAAAACCTACCCTAGAGCCATCTTGCGGCTTTTATATAGCAGATGGGGCTTTAAAGAAACAGCATTGGCGCCTGGGTAGTAAATATTTGTTAGAGGAGACTATCAAATTACAACGTTACGCTAGACTATCTGCTGATGTTGAATTAACACAGATCTATGTGTATAGAGTGCATTTCCCTCGATTTTCAAATTTTTGGCAGTTGGAGTTTTACATTTTTTTCATACTACATATAACAAACATTTTTTGGAAATGATTTTTTGCCAATTAAATGTATTAATAATACTCTAGCAGTATGCAACATTATAACAAAATTAATGCATTGATTTGAATCATGTACTGAATTATATAAAACCTGCCCGAGAGCCATGTCGCGGCTTTTATATGACAGATGGGGCTTTAATTGCATATTTCAGTCACATGTTTTCACATAATTAAGTAAGGTATAATAACATGCATACCTAAAGAAAACAAATCCCGTAATCTTCTAAAAAATTAGAGGCCAATTACCCTACTTAATGTTGTATACAAAATAGCTTCAGGCACTATAGCAAATAGAATTAAAACTGTGTTAAACAAGCTTATAAGTAAAGACCAAACTGGTTTTATAAAAGGCAGATATATGGGTGATAACACTAGATTATTATATGATGTAATGCATATTTGTGAAGATAAAAATATATCAGGATTATTACTGCTAATTGATTTTGAGAAAGCTTTTGATACATTATCTTGGTCTTTTATTATATAGACTCTACGCTTTTTTAAATTTGGAGAATCCATACAAAACTGGATAAAAGTCTTTTATAATAACATACAATCATATGTAAGTCAATGCGGGTTTTTATCTGATGTTTTCAGTATAGGTCGCGGTTGTCGTCAAGGGGATCCCTTGTCACCTTATATATTCATTATTTGTGGTGAAATCCTTACCATAAAGATAAAAAAGAATAATAATATTAATGGAATAAGTATAGATAATACAGAATATAAACTATCGCAATTTGCAGATGATATTTCAGTACTGTTAGATGGTTCAGATAGCTCACTTAATGAAACCCTTTCAGAATTACACTATTTTTCACAAATATCGGGCCTGAAAATCAATTTTGAAAAAACTCAAGTGATATGGATTGGTTAAAAAAAATACAGCACGCATTCAATAAAAACCAGATGGAAACTGTCATGGGGTCAAACAGAATTTAAGTTACTTGAAATAAAATTTAATGTGGATTTGGATAAAATGATTATGTTGAATTATAATGAAAAAATAGAAAAAATTAAAAACTCAATCGGCTTTTGAAATAGAAGATTTTTAACTCCATTAGGAAAAATAACTGTAATTAAAAGTTTATTAATTCCGTCACTTAACCATCTTTTTATTTCTATTCCAAGTCCAGAGGACAATTATATCAAGCAAATAAATGACATTTTATACAAATTTCTTTGGCATGGACCTGCAAAAATTAAAAGTTTAGTTATTACAAAACATTTTCTTGAAGGAGGTTTGAAAATGATCAATTTAAAGGCTTTTATTTGTAGCCTAAAATTACTTGGATCAGGAAACATACTCATTCAGATGGGTTGTGGCAACACTTGTGTAACTCATATTTTGATTTAAATAAATGTTTTATTTGTGGTAAACATTACCCAGAGAAATTATTAAAATCTATAAAAAAAAAACTTTTGGAAAGATGTTCTAAACTCTTATGTTACTTTTTTTAAATAGTTACAAAGTAGATAGTTATGAAAAATTTCTTAAAATGCCACTTTTTTATAATCATCATATATTGATTGGAAAACAGAGTGTTTTTCTTAAAAGTTGGTATGATAAAGGCATAATGTATATAAATGACTTAATTGATACTAATGGTAAATTCTACACAAAAGAAGATTTTGAGATAATTACAGATATCAAAATTAACTATCTACATTTGCTCGGTATGAAAACAGCAATCAAACAATTTAAAAAAGTCAATAAACTGAAAAGTGAACATAAAAAGGAACAAAATCCTTTCATTCCATCACATGTGTTTCCAATATTGAAAAACAAAACTGGGACTAAACCAATATATGACGTTTTAAATATAAATAATGAGAAACCAACAAGCCAGAATAAATGTAATGAAATAATGGTATGATATAAATGAGAATGATTGGAATATATACTATAACTTCCTTTCCAAGTAACAAGAGACACTAAACTCCAGTGGTTACAATATCGACTTCTACATCGAATTCTCCCCCACTAATAGGTACCTCACTTTGATAAAGATTAAATCAAATGAAAAATGTACTTTTTGTAAGAAACAGACAGAAACATTGCAACATATCTTTTGGCATTGCTCTCATACACAAGAACTTTTATCAAATGTAATGATACATCTAAATAATATATATATTCAAGTACAATGGAATGAAACTCAGCTTCTATTTGGGATTTCAAAAAATGATAAAAGAACATTAACAGAGAACTTGTTAATTCTTGAGATAAAACGATACATTTATGCAAGTAGATGCTTGGAGGCCACTCCTTCCTATAAAGGACTCCTGATGAGTATGAAATCCATGTTTGACGTAAATAGATGTATATCTGTTAAGAACGGACTATCTGACAAATTAGAGGAAGACTGGAGTATCATACTTAAACTTATCCTGTAAAATAACGTATTTATATATAGTCTGTTTTTGTTACTGTTTTTATTTCTCTTTAATTTTAAAAAAAAATCAAACTTGGATGTGGACTGTATATGTTTTTGATATTTGCTTCAACCTCTTTTGCCCCCCCCCCCCCCTCCCCCCCCCCCCCCCCCCCACCTTATCCCCAATATTTTTTATTATCATTATTATTATCTTCACCTTTCTTTTCTCTTTTTTTATTATTTATTCTCCCCATTCTTAATAGAGATCAAGTAATATATATACAGTTATAAAGTATTATACATTTACAAAATTGAATTCTTTGAGGAATGGAAGATGAATGAATGTGGTGAATTATTTTATATGCTATTGATATAGATATATATATTTATTTTGAAATTGTAAGGTGTGTAGGGGGATGGTCCTCCCCGACCCCCGCACACCTAGGACGGGGAGAATAAATGGGTCATCCAAATGGGTGACTGAAAAAAAAAAGAGTAAGGTTTAATCGCACGTTACTGTCACGTTTTATTGCATATAACTGGCATGTATACACAAACAGTACAGTCACGTTTAGTCGCATATCATTGTCACATTTACTCATATATTACTGTCACGTTTAGTCACATTTTACAATCACGTTTAATCGCACGATTCTGTCACGTTTCTTCACATATTACAGTCATGTTTATTCATATGTTACAGTCACGTTTATTCGCATATCACAGTCAACTCACACATATTGCGATCATGTCAATTACACTTAGTGCAGAGTCGCCAGAAATTTATGTCATAGAGTGATGGCATATCAGTTCACTTAATATATATTATTTTCATAATAAAGAAATTATAAACTATAAAACCGGAACAATTTATATAATTGTTGATATGAGCATATACATATTTTAAAATCCCGTACTCTTTACACACAGGTACTACCGAAGGGTACAATAAAAATTAAAGACAATGACGATGCAGAAATAACACTTCAGCTGACTGTACCATTTGGGTGCCGTAAAAACATAAAGAAATGTTTTATTGATGTTCAAATTTTCATGCCAAAACAACAGGACTCATGTGAAATACAAAGCCTTACCACTTTGAAAAACCGTGAAAAAAAACCGTGTGCAGTTCGAATTTACAACGATGATTGGAATAAACCACATAACATGAAGATAATTGGTAAATTTGGCCAAAACCGTGCTCATTTGAAAACCGGATATACAATACAATTAATAACTCCAACCAAGTTTAGTCATCATCCATTTTTTAGAAACTATTTAGTCGGAGCAGTTCGTGTAAGTATCGTTTTAAAAATATGCAATGTAAGGCAAACTGTTTATAAGTTGTTTTCTTTCTATTTGCTTATAAATACACAACTTCTATCTTACTTCGATCTGTTTATTGCAATAATGGGTTTACGTAACGTTTGCGTGATCAAATCAGAAAATTTATTAGAAAACCGGCGCGAAAATGATGAACAAAATAATTACGATGGCCAAACGCCAAAACAACCAACGCAACGTTGATAGTTGGAAGCAAAAACGAAAACGATGGAACTTTAAAACAATAACGTTGATTAGGCGAAACAACGATGTCGAGATAAGCTTTTTAGTAGTTTTGTCTTGCCACTAGCGTTACTTCCACTATTCACTATTGTTGTTTTGTAGTTTTGTAGACTTTTCACGGGTGTAAATGCGTAGCTTCATGTTTTCTATATTTCAACTAAAGTCTATTTCACTCTTACATAGTAATATATAAGTAAACTATCTAGCTGTAAAACCTCAAATATTCATGCATTAACCTTCACAGTTATATAAATATATAGGTATTAAGCAATAATATTATCTATTTACTGTGCTGTGCTCGTCTGTTGGTGGTTTGGAACCTAATAAAGACTGATTTTACAGGTGGAACTCGAAACAGACGCTACAAAACTGAATGGGAAGAAATGCCACTCTCACAATGACCCCCACATGCTTTCATTTGACGGATTGTATGTATGATAAAACATAAATAATAATAATCCTTTTGTTTAATATTTTTATGATATCTTATGAGCCTTAGTTTGATAACAGAACGGTATGTTTACAACTATATTTGAAAAATAATAGTTAGAACAATGCGGTGTTTACATGTACCTACTCTGCGATAATGCAGTAACTTACAGTTACATGTGTTTAATAGTAATATACCAGCGTTTCTTACTAATCTGACAAACACATATGTCAAACTGGGTTATATCCTATATCAATAAATGTTGTATATAGCGCTAGAGTATTGTATGTAGTGTAAAGGGGAAGTTATAAATTCTGATTTAGCTGTAATTTGTCAATAATTATAACATATATAATATTATTTTAAAAAAAAAACGTGTCTCTTAAAAAATGAATGATAGCATATGGTAGTTTTTGTGAATATATTTTGCATACAAAATAATGGACGAAATGCTCAAGAGATGAAAGGGACACCATTTCAAACTAAGTGTCTATATGTACGTAAGTTCAGAATTTTCAGGTTAAGAGAGACCAGTGAACGACAATATTTTAAGCAATACGTAATCGCAACTTTTATTCTTTTCTTTCAATATAGGAATATATATGTACAGGAGTCTGCTTGAAATTGTCGAAGTTAAATGTACTTGAAATATCGGATAACCGTAATTGTGTCAAAACGAGAGTACATATATTTTTTCTAGCTGTAGACTTTGGAAAAACTTGCGTTTGAAGATTGTTAGTATATATTTGGAGATGGAACTTGTTCCATGCGAATTAGTTTAGGCTTGAACATTTAAAAACGTTTACGCATACATACGTGTATATGCTGTTTTGACATGTTGACTAAATCAGTGCTGTTAAAAACAGTTAGTTTAACTTTTTAATTTATTTTCACAATATGGTAATCCGTTTAACTTTACTATTTCAGATCCTATGAAAACCAAAACTCCGGAAAATTTATCTTGTATAGAAACACACAATACGAAGTAGAGGTATTTAAATGCTGTATACTTTGATCATTTAACAGGGTGTACATTGAAGTAACATTGAATATTACATGTAGTATGAATAATACACATTATAGTTTTCCAGGTTAGTACGTAAAAACTATATAATATTGATACAATGTTGTATGAGTTTCATAAAAGTATAGACATGTATTGCATTAATGCTCTTTCATATTAAGTTTTTATTTTAAAATAATATAATCTACAATGATTTTTACCAACATGATATAAACATTTTGGCGAAGTTAAATACAAATTAATAAACGCAATTCTATATTATATAACCAAAGTACTTAAATTACTGAAGGTGGAATTGCTATGAGTATTAAGCGTCGCTTACACCAATTTCGGTTATATCACGATTATAGCTACTTCAGACAATATTCTAAGCGGTCTCACACTGATGTACATGTACATGTCACATTTAACCGACATCGGGCCGACCAGACCTATAACTATCCTAAGAGAGGAAGCTTCTAATACCATTTTTCAAGTCTTGGGTATATTAGAACCCACGACCTTCTTCATTAGATAGTATTTTTTTTGCCGTTTGACATCAAATATTGAATTGATTAATTTAAATTGTATGTGCTGCGGTCTGTTTATGCTCGTGGACTGATAATTGAATAATGTCTAAATTCTATTTCTATTTAATGTTCAATATCTACTACGTTCTTGATTTAAAAGGTATTGAAGATTTTGGAATAATCTTTCTCTAATTTTTAATGTATAATTGTTTCAACAATATGTTCTCTCTCCTTAAAAGATTGATTTCTTCTTAAGATTCAGACATCAATTCTTTTGAGTAAATTTTTTATGTCTGATTCGCAAAACTAGTTTTGTTAATTCGCTTTTACTTTTTTGCATGGGGTTTAGCCCCATTTTCA
Source organism: Panopea generosa (assembly GCA_029582155.1). Classification (NCBI taxonomy): domain Eukaryota; kingdom Metazoa; phylum Mollusca; class Bivalvia; order Adapedonta; family Hiatellidae; genus Panopea; species Panopea generosa. The sequence goes on along the minus strand of CM055911.1, from coordinate 39,962,106 downwards.
ACATAATTTAGGTTATATATGGCACTTTCAGCAGTATTATTTGTTGAGGAATATCTAAGAATAAATCCACGTAGAACCATCGTAAGTCTGCAAGTAACTGGAAAACTCACATAAGTTTTTTGGAGCAAGCATGGACCCCGTGCTGATTGATATACGACATTGTGTCTCATTATTTTAGTTCAAGTGGGAGAAGTTATCAGTTACATCAGGCGATGGGTGTTCTTAAATACAGGTTAACTTGTCAGGATCCCAGAAAAAAGTGGTTATGTAAATTGGTCGTCTGCTAGCCGTCAATGGCATTAAAATACGCTTAATATTCAAATGAATCATTCTTCAATCTTGATCTCATTGCAAATTACTTGGTTTATCCAGATGCATATAAAATATATTACTTAAATTTCCTATTTTAATGATTGTATATAATTTCCATAATACTCTTTTTTACAAAAATCGATAATTTATAATTTGGTAAATGCATCATATAGTACTTACATTTCGTGCAAATGCCGCCAAATACTAAGTACGTAGCAATTAAAAATATTGAATAAAAAGTATCGTTTGAATTAGAAATAAAAATATATTTCATGAAATGTCTTTCAAACATAGGTGTAGATTTGTAGTATTAGAAATAACGCCATAATAGTTGCAACACGGCATGTTTGTGTCACTGCAGTATAGTATAGTACTTTGAGTGTCATGTTTAGTTGCAGTATAGCACATTGAATTCTGACTTTTATAGACATTAATATTTCACTTAGAAATAAACTAATGAAATAATGGGAAAGGGTCCTTCATTTACATTATTACGTGTGTATATATGTATTACAATTCCTCGTCTGTTACTGTCTTTTATTCATCGAATTCAGGGTAAAATACGCGATCACATGTTTCAATGGTGAAGTGATTTCGAAATTTATTAAACTCATGTTATTCACGCATTTGAAACAAACATATGACTAATATAGTGTATACCTAAAACATTTGTGTTAGAACATTATGGGGTTTTTGGAGTTTTCTTTAAACTATCGTTTGATGTGTTGTAACGCTGAGTTATGAGGTATTTACAATCTTACCGAGATGATGTAACCCACCAAATATGTGTTTTAAAAAGTTTATAATTATCATATAAAAATTGTTGAGTTTCTTCATTCAGATAAGCTTTGATCAAAGGTTTAACAACGTTCCTTTGATCACAAAGAAGTGTGTGTTTAAATTTCTCTGTACAACCAAGCGTTAAATAACCTACCGAGTATGCTATTATTTTTACACGAGCTATGTAACTCATAATATCGTCATAGAAATGACAGATAAGTAAATCAAGCAATATTCAAAGTCTTTAATTTCGATTTCGGCAAGTTTCAATCCAGAGGGGAGAAGAATGCTGCAACAAAATTAAACAAGAGTAAAACTTGCACTCTTGTCAGTGACTTTTGCACATAATCTTCCGTAATAAAGATTTTTTAAAAAGAAAATCCTAAATTAAGATAAACTTCTAATATTTTGTGTCCAGATTCTGCAGTATTAGTCTCTAACAATAGCATATAATGACCATGGCAAATGAGAGTACATTTATATGGTATCTATTGCATAGAAGTTATTATTACAGGTGCAGATAAAGACTGAAATTTGTTTTAAGAGAGCGTCATGGACGCCGTATTGTAACTGTGGTGTAGTGGTGGCGGCTGGACGAGACGTGTTTATGGTTAATAAGTGTGGAAGAACAGGCTGGGATATAAACTTCAAACAGTGCGAAGATGGCATTTTATCCAGGAAAGTAAAACAAGAAGGCAAATCAAAATATCACGTACGCTCTTTAAATCTGTATTTGATTTTATTAATAACAATTTATGTTATATATTAATTTTGGGCAGAAAACATGTTAACAATACATGTTGTATACCCAACACAATTTTGCAATTCGTCACCGTTCCTGTTGTAATATCACAGTCATGGTGTTGTCGTTCTGTCATATAGAGCACGAGTCAACTCGTGCAGAGCGGATAGTATATAAGATATATATTTGAATTTTTCGAATAGTAACGACGACGTAAACTCTACATATAGTGACATACGTTAACTCCACACCCGCATCCAAATGTACTAAAAGCACATATACTGAATCTTGAACCTCCTTTATGACAACCAAACAATTTTATCCACAGTACTTCGAGGTGATGCTATATCATTAAGTAATAATCAATTATATTTAACATTTATATTATAATCATTTATTTTCAAATGCAATGACGCACGTTGTGAGCTAATTTGCATCTGAAAGGTGATGCTGAGGTAACATGAAAGCAGGATAGCGGTTGTACGATATCGCTATGGTGAAGAAGCCATGGCGCAATTGTGATGGAGCGACGACAATATGCCGAAAACGCGATGCGTTAACAGCACGATGATGACGGTCTGATTTCATGAATGTGATAGAGACGATCGTCCTCATGTTAACGTGGTATCATTCTATCAACATCATGTCATTGCTCCATCAACATCGTGCTATCGTACTGTCGTGTTACCCCATCTTTGAATACATAACGCAACTTAAATTTTATCATACCGGTTGAATAAGTAGTAAAACATGTATCAATAAGAAGATCTCCTGCTGTCCATAGTTATTCATGCACGTCTTACTTTATATGATGCAATTTGTTGAGGAAAACCAATAATTATTTTAGAACATCGGCGGGCATGGTCGATGTTAATTTCAACTGATAGAGACCTTTCATAGAAAAGTATGAAATTAATGATTTTCAACTAGGTAAAACAAAAATAAACAAGAGTTGTCAGAAGACAACAAAGCCAGCCGATGGGATAAAACTCGCCATCCATGCAAAGATTGAGATTTGAGGCAAACACCAAAACTTGAACGCAGCTGAACGCAAAAGTTTTACCTGAGTATCTACAGACGAAAGATCAAGTCTAAAAGGGCTATAACTTTGCCAAAATGCAACACCGAGTTATGGTTCTTGTCTCTGTGTGTTTCATCGATGATGGTGATTTATTTATATTCAATGAGTGGTTGCATAGATATATTAAACTTAAACGCAACGCAAACGTTTAACCTGGGTGTCTAAGTCCAAAAAGGGACATAACTCTGCCAAAATGCAATTCAGAGTTATGTTTTTTGTCTCTGTGTGTTCCACTGATGATGGTGAACACACATGCGCAGTTTTATTCATATCTATTGAGTGGTGGCATAGATATCTTAAACTTCAACACAACTAAACACAAACGTTTAACCTGAGTGTATAAGTCCAAAAAGGGCCATAACTCTGTCAATATGCAATCCAGAGTTATGGTTTTTGTTTTTATGTGTTCCATTGATGATGGTGTACACATATGCGAAATTCCATTCATATCCAACAAGTGGTTGCATAGATATCTTAAACTTAAACGCAAAAGTTTAACCTGGGTGTCTACAGACGACGCCGACGACAACGCCGGGGTCATGGCAATAGCTCTCCTTGGACTTTCGTCCCGGCGAGCTAAAAAGTAGAAAAAGAAAACAATATCAGTAGCATTGCCATGGCAATACATTGAATTAGGAAATTGTTTCTGAGCTATTGTTATTAACGTCATATGCATGTAGTTAAACATATGTTTTGAGAAATAATTTTGAATAACTAACTGCAATGATAGCATCTTTACTAGGTAGAACTATAATTAAAATTTAATTGTTTAAGGTTTATCTTCCAACTGGAACCAAGGTGACAATAGCAATAGGTGGCAACTTTCTGAACGTTGATATAACACCATCAATGTTTGATGAAAAAAATACAGAAGGACTTTGTGGGTCCTTTGACCACAATAAAGGGAACGACAAAACTATTCGAAGAGGTTCTGTAGAGAAGGATTTCAATTTAAGCTGGAAGTAGGTGTTTTGGTTGGTATTTTATATTAATGACTGAAAAGAATATTTTTCAATATAATATAGATCAAAATATCTCATTAGACATTAGCATACAAAACTTAAAATACCAAAACAAGAATTAAAAAAAAAATTAGACACTATTAAATTACCCACACCACTACAGAAATATAAATGTTTGAAACTCAGATATTTCCAAAATATCGTCCGATTTGTGTTTGATTTAAAAAGGTTTCTTATATTGATCATGGTTCGTAATGGCGTTCTTGATGTATCACCCTCGTCAATAATGTGTGCTTACACATTTTTATATCAGTTAATTTTTAAACTTCCCATGCTTAATAAATATGCATGAATTCCTTGATATTTACATTTAAACAAGAATATTGGGCGAATAAAGGAGAACATCGTGACTTGCATTTAGACCATGACAAATGATTATAAAGACATATACCAAAAGTTACATACCAGTAAATATAAAAAAAGCCTGATCAATAGTTTAATCAAAGTTAACACTGTTAAAAACATAATATGTCAACTATGCATTCATATTCCACTGAGAACTCCTTATATATTATGCTGTTATTATATGAATCTGTTACAATTTCATATTTTATTTATTTAACTTAGAATCGTTATGCAGTTCTGTTACTTGTATTTTTCTTTTAACAATTTTGTCGCACTAACACAAAGTCAGAGAGGAATACTCATCAAAGTCAACATTGATATATTTCCTGATTGGCATTTATAATATATAAACATCATGACATGAATACAGAATAGCAACTGTCATTATTTATCTTGTCTTCTTTACTAAAGAATGTCCTAAATACGTTTAAGAACCATGCATGTTACACACTGTCATGAAATCCATTCAACAACAAAGAGACAAACTTAATTTTCGTAGTTACATTTATATGTTGCTCATAATGTTTACAGCTTTTTATGATCTTAAGCATGTATTACAGAGTTAAACCAAATGAAGATTTATTTGAAAGCGATAATTATGAAAGTCTAATACCATGGTCTAAAGAGGAACATCTTTGCCATTGCAATATTAATGCAAATCTTCGAACGCCAGATCCTATAGCAACGTGTGGCGAAACGTATACAAAAACGTGCGACGACAACCGCGAGAAAGTGAGCAAACTAAATGACCAATGTGCGTTAGCTCGTCGTCGGAAAAGAGATGCCGATATGCATTTTACAGAGGAAACAAGTTTAGAGAATAAATTCCAGAAAGATGGGTATTCCAACACCTTTCATAGGGTATGTTGTACAGTAATTCCTACTTATTATTATATTTGAGATTCAATCTATACAGGGAATAATATATCTTAAAAGGTTACAAAAAAGAGCTCAGTGAAAACAAGTGCATCTCTTCATCTTTAGTTTATTGATTTAGATGAGTTTGACACGAAGCCCTCTATAACCAATTAAAATAGATTATATTTCTTTGTCTCGGTGCATCAATGTGCTTTGTGTCATATAGTTATAGAATCGTCATGCATCAAGGGGCTAAAATGTCCAAGATTTCAATAAATATATTCAAATATATCACAAAGATTACTATATAAATCTCATAATTAAGACATTATTGGCCTTATCATAAAACTATATAAAACTATATAAAACACTTTGAGTTTGTTTGACAACACTTTGAGTCTGTGGAAGATTTCTTGTCTGGCTTGTAACTTGGTCATGCATAGGCGGATTGTGTTAATACTTACTTACATGATGACGTGTTACACCGAGACTCCCGCCTCAAAGGTCAAGGTCACAATTTAACTTTGTTTGAGGACCCTTTCAGCCTGATTGAGATTTCGTGTCCGGTATGAAACTTTGTCACCTATGAATAATATTAAAAAACATTTGGTTCAATTCATCAGCACGACATGACGACGTGTCTTGTCTGTAACTATGTCTTTAACTTGGCACAATTGATCAAGATGATATGACGACGTATCACAGGTAAGACCAAGACCCATGACTCAACGGTCAAGGTAACACTATGACAATACTTTGAGTCTGTTTGCGATTTCAAGTCCGTCCTGTAACTTTATCATGCATGGGTGGATTTCAAAATCACTGAGTTTATCAATTGATCAACATGACATGACGACGTGTCACATTAAGACCAAGAACCTTACCTCAATGTTACACTTTCAGTTTGTTTGATATTTCATTTGCAGATCTTTGCATCAGATGTCATGGTCAAGATTACACAAAGGTCAAGGTCTGAAACGTCAGTCCATTGCTCTTGATAATTATTGATATGTCGTTACCTATTATAGCATAATTATACTGTTATTTTCACAGATAATTTGGGGGCCATGTGACACTTCTTCTTTTTCTCCTCCTCCTCCTTCCCCTTCTCAGCAGTAGCAGATAATATTGTTGTTGTTGTTGTTGTTGTTGTTGTTGTTGTTGTTGTTGTTGTTGTTGTTGTAGTAGGAGAAGCAGCAGTTGCAGTTGTAGAAGTTATGTTTCTAATTTGGAGACGTCACTCTAGTTTTGAAAATATAAGATGTTAAAAATACAACTTTTCTTGGCATTTATATGATCTTGACTAATGTTAATCAGAATAAAGACAATTTACATGTTTGTTACACATATACATAATATGCTCAATAATAAACGCCGTATTAAAACGGATTTCAAACATATGACGTAAATCATATATATCAACGACTTAAAAGCGACCATTAGAGTAGGTGTTATCAGCTGTTACCAGAGTAAGCCTTCTTCGTGACTCTCTTGTAATTCTTATGTTAAACCATGCTTATGCTATTTCAAGACATCATTACCATCTTTACCACAGATAACCGTCCTCTGAATTCTAACAGACATGTCAAAACTTTATTACGACGTATAGAAGTACGTTAGTGATCAGGGGACTATTAATAAAATACGGTTTTGTAAACTATATATACATTACAAGGTGTATACATATGTATTTCCTTTCTCGTGTCGTGATTATAACAAACAGTTTATAATTAGATTATTTATGAAGTCAAATAATATTCAAGAGTGGTGTAGTGTCAGTTTTCTTATTTCAGATTTTCAACATTGTAATTATACCGATTCTATTTACAGGTTTACAAAAGATCTGTTCCCGATACAACGGTGTATAATGAAACAACAGCAAAACATGATTGTTTACAAATTATGAACACAACTGTATTTCAAATGTGCTCAAACATTCCAGATCTCAATCTCGACCCTTATGTGGACGATTGTGTTGCTGACGCTGTGGTAAGAGTTTTATTAAAGACAATTTAATTTGTTGTTTCGTTTGATTTTTTCTACAGTAGTAGACGTTTTCCTTAGGATAAATAATATAACTACAACAACAAAAGGTTGTTGTTGAACTATATGCATACAAATTACAGTTCAATAATCCATGGCGACTTACGTAATATTATATGTATAGTTACTGTAGTATACAACTATAGGATATAATACATCAGCAGTTAATATTAAATTAACCTTAAAGTATAATTACATTAAATACTAAATAATAAGTTATTAAAAGGTTACAGTATGTGCGAAACCAGGAGAGAAGTGTAAGCAAGCAGTCGAGTTTTCAGCAATCGCAGAGTACACGAGATGTATTGAGCAACATAATATATGAGCATTTGTTTCTGATTTTGTTTTATTGAAACTATGAGTTGCATAATGTCCATGACTTTCTCGTTTTGTCACACGTAAATTACCAGTAAATCAACACAAACAGTTTATGTTATTGAAATCGTGTTAAAAGAAATAGTTCGGAGATATGCTGCTAGTATTAAGAGAGGAATTCTATAAGCTACTCTTTCATTCCAACCCATTGGACAAAATTGTTTGTAAATGTGTAATAGTGTAAGATATTCGAAATAAAATATGTTTAAATTAATGTAGCGATACGATTATTTATTTTTCTTCATCGTAATGTTATGATATTATTTAACTGCATGCTTTTTGTATATTCTAATTCCGTAGATAACCAATTCAATGGAATGGTCTTTGACACATTTGGAAGGATTGAAAGGCCAGTGTATAAATGAGGTTATCGTTAACCAACCTCTACCGCCAGCTATTCTCGCTGAAGTTGCGGCCAGTTTTAATGATTCGGACAGTGACATAAATGCAGCGAGTGGAACAACGAAACTACCCTTTGTATCTACAACCGCACCTGTGATATCAGAATCATTTCTACAAAAAATATTGACAGTATCCTGTCCAAATGAATGTAGTGGACACGGGAAATGTTATAATGGTTAGACAATATGATATAATCTTGTTAAAAAGTACTTTATTGGATCATATTCCATTCTTCAAAATATTTGGCCAGTATTTCATGTCCCGCTAAATTGGTGGGTAATTATCTGGATTAAGTTTTTATTAATAGCTTGACGTGTTATATTATCCAATAATCGTTTGCCACATAAACCATTGTTATCGCTTCAAATTGTGTTGTAAGTTCGTAGTGCTCCTATAATCACAATTGCTGTAGGTGTGCTATTTTAGTGCTACATCGGATTGCGGCAAGAGGGTTTTATAGAAAAGTAATAAGTTAATTTAATGTTAAAGTCCATGCAAGGAAGTTTCTCTTAATTCATAAAATGGAATTACAAACAAAATATCACGCAATTATGATTACTCATCTATACTAAATTTCATTGTTTGGTGAATTTAAGTTAATGTATTATTAGTATAAATGTGTGTTTATAGTCTCCTACATATATCATGTATTTGTATTTAGGTAACTGTATCTGTAATCACCCATTCATAGACGAGGACTGCTCAATAGACAGTACTCTACCGCCAATCATTAACGGTATTCCAGACAAAGGCAGATGTGATTTGAGTCTGAGGAAATGTGAAAAGACATCCGTATTTGGAAGTAACTTTGTAGAGTCGGCATCTCTTCTGTGCAAGCTTATTCCATATAAGGTGACACTTACAACATCTAAACATTTGTATGTGTCTAACATGACTACAGTTATCAATGTTCTAGATTCTGTGTATCTGTTTGTTTATATATTTCCTCATTCTACATATGGAAAGGAAACATTTATCTTACTTTCTGTTTATATATTCTATCGTATTAGATTATCTTTTTAATTGGGTAATCAGTTGTTTGTGGCTGTAAAATGTTATATGTATTTTAATTGTTTCAATGTAGAATAAATCCATGTAAAGTTGACATATTGTCAAACTGTAAGAACATATAATTTGAATTAAAGTCAATATCAGTTGAATTTCTCCGATTCAATTCATACTTCAATTTTCCTGCTTTTCACTATATTCTATTTCTTTAAATATTGTCGTATAACATTTATCCTTGTTATAACATTCAATATGCTCAGTAAGGATATAACCCCTCTTCTTCAATCTTGTCTTGTTACATATTGCAGGTTTACGGAAATAAAATTATAACGAGTGACAATATTCTTCATCAACCAGCAACGCTTCGCTCCATTGCCGAGGTCAGTTGCCCTTTGCCATATAAGAGACAGCGGTGGACATTCGATGGTGCATCAACAGAAGATAGTTATATAGCACGAGGGTATACGGTTTCCATTAGCAACGATGGTCGTATATTTAGTGTTGAAGACTCAATTGTCATATTTGACGCAACATGTGTAAACTGTTCAAAAGTTGGAGGAAATATTGTTTGTAGTTCGAAGGTATTTTTAGCATTATCTATAACCACACAAGTGACTGCATTATTCTTACATATTCACATAGTGCCAGAATTATACTAGTATCACTAAAATGTATAAACATATTAAAATGATTAAGACGGAATATGAAAATAAATGAGGTCAAGTAGTTTTTGTGTCAACAGTTTGTCAAGAATTTTGCAGTTAACAATTTTCACATTCTTTGACGTAACTGTTTCCAGACATTATAACTAAATCGGAAAATCACTGAATCGCAAAGTACCTGTATAATAAACAGTTAGCAATCGAAATTTAGCTTACCAAAGATATATATTTTATTAATTTACTGTCTTCTATTTAAATACCTAACGCTCATTATATAGTAAAAGAACACAAATGTGCTTGGTTTAGACAGAACTGATTGAGTACGATCTATATACTACAGACCCATTTGAATTACTTGAATGGCTTACTATAGACATCTGTGTATGCATAATACTGTAATAACAAAATGTTTGTAAATGTAAGTCATATTGTTAAGATGTTATTTAATGTCCGGAGTTAACTGGGTTTTTTTCTATTAAAACTCTTTTAAGAAAAAAAGATTTTAATAATATTTGTTCAATTTTTTTTTCTCTTTTTTTCAACATATGTTGTATTTCTAAATGTTCCTAATATGTTTGTTTGGTTGAAATCATCCACTATGTTTTCAAATAAAACTGTATGTGTTGTTTTTTATAATGTTTCAAATGTTTATTTTATTGCCAGTTATACAATATTTGTTTTAGGACGATATCATACTGCATGCATTTGTATCAAATAACTTTTATAATCATATTTTGTTTTTTTTCCTATTCAGCATAAATATGCTGTATTTCTAATTGTTTCTAAATATTTTGTCAGGTTGAAATGCATCCACTATATTTTCAAAAAAAAAACAAACTTAATTTAAATTATTGCAAGTTATATGATTTTTTCAGGACGGATACTGCATGCGTGAAGGTAAATGCTACAGCGTAGGAGAATCGTGCGGATGTGAAACATGCTATGGTGATACACCTGCGAATGTCAGATGGAAAACTAGTACAAGTATGTTTATAAATGTTCATAAGTCACTTGAAAGTACGCATGCTTTGTTTTACTATCATAAACGTTATAAGTTAATTAACAAATATGTATTGATCAGGAAGGAGGCGTGTCAGCTTGATATTGTCATAACATTACTTCACTGATTACCATTATTGTTTATGAACAGTCCTTCGTGGCCGAGTTGTCTAAGGTGTCTGTCTAAAGATCACTTACCTCTCACCGCTTAGGTCGTCTATTCGAGTAACGCCCGCTCCACAAATGTCACGTGAGAAAGTTGTCCAGTTACTTGCGGAAGGACGGTGGTCCGCCTCGGATTTATACCGAGGTCTTCCTATACCAATGGCTTGGATATGCGTTTAACTCCATTCAGACTTGTTAACTAAGCATATATGCACATGTACAACATTTTAAAAGTATATGTATATGTTGAACTTTGTTTCAAGACATATATACAGAAATATATTCATTTAATTTATATACGTCGTACTAAACAATTTATATGTATATTTATGTTAAATAGATATCTGGGAGTTGATTGTAGTTTTAGAGGGTTACAATGGCTTGCTTGTCCGTGGTATACTTTTTGTTCAACGGTCAAAACCCGGACACTCGATCCAAAAAAAATATTTCAATGAACTATATGTGATTACAGTCTCGAACATTTATCATTTGATTAGGACGGTAAAGGATGTTTTATTGCTTAAGATAATTTTTTGAAAGTTTCAGCGATATCTAATAATGAATGTGAATGTTAAAAGTGTACACAAGGTCATAAAAAGCAATGTTTGATGATTAAAGGACCAAATAATATACAGTCATGAGATTTATAAGAGGTTTTAAGTAATGTCTGAATATTATGATATTGTAAAATACATATAATTACTAATTTATGCCTCAATATTACCTTAACTAGTTATACTGTTTTAACAGAAATGCAAAAGGAATGTTCAAATTTTGTTATATATGTCCGGTTGTATTTATGATGATTAAGTAAAATGCATAATCTGTTTTACAACCAGTACTTTACGTTTTTTTGTGTAGTCTACTTCTACATTGCTAAGGAAAAGAAACATCATGTAAGTTATTAGAAACAAACATGCTATTAACAAGTGCCCCATGGGCCTTAATGGTCACCTGCTTATCCAGAAAACATTCACGTAAGTCTATTCAGTCATAAGAGATAACGTTTCTTGTCAATATCTCTTATATAGGTTTAGTAAAGTAGGTCCCACCCTCTGGACCAAACCGTGAGACCCGGGTACATGCAATTTTATTTTAATAAAGAACCCATATACGCCCATAATCATGCTGAAAGTTTGTATCCAAGTTCTTCCTTTATTGAGAAGATTTTCAAAGTTTACCTTGAATTTGACTGTTTTGGCCACGCCTTTAAGGTACATGTTGGGGACTATGTAATTCAAAATTTTGATTCACCCTTAGGAACCAAACTGCATACGACATTTCATAACGATTGAGCATACGGTATTAATAAAAGGTGGAAAATGTCAATTGTTTACGGACGCAAGACGGACGACGCACGACGGACAAAATGCAATTGCAATAGGTCCCTAGTGAATACATATACGTTAACCTATGCCTCGCCCATTTTACGTCTGTAATGCAAAGTTAATATTTTATTCTGTCTCTACCTAATATAACATAATTATTCGTATCACAGAATGTCTACTAAGGAACCTTCTAAACCATCTGAAAAAACTACTAACCTTTAGATAATAGCTGCAGTTGTCGTTCCTGTCATCTACTGAAAATCGTAAGTACATTACATCGAACTTATAATATGACGTCATGATAAGTACTGACATAAGCGTATGTTTTATACCATATGATACTGACTGCATATATATTGTTATAGGAAAATAGGACATACTAATAATTTAATAACTAATGGTGTATTGTTATGGACAAATCATGTATGACGAATGAATGCACGTACGGACGAATAACTGATCTACATAGTACTACTCCACCACGTGTACTCACTTGTTAAATGTTATATGTGAGTGTTTACATCATGATCGAACCTATTATATTTAGTACAATATACAAGTGTGAAGAATATAAACACAACCACTATCAAACAGTTAATTAAATGTTATATGTGAGTTTGTGCATCATGATCGAAACTTTTATATTAAGTACAAGATACAAGTGTGTGGAACGTGATTACAACCACTATCAAAGAGTTAATTAAATGTTATATGTGAGTGTGTGCATCATGATCGAAACTATTATATTATGTACAAGATACAAGTGTGTGGAATGTGATTAAAACCACTATCAAACAGTTAATTAAATGTTATATGTGAGTGTGTGCATCATGATCGAAACTATTATATTTAGTACAAGATACAAGTGTGTGGAATGTGATTACAACCACTATCAAACAGTTAATTAAATGTTATATGTGAGTGTGTGCATCATGATCGAAATATTATATTTAGTACAAGATACAAGTGTGTGGAATGTGATTACAACCACTATCAAACAGTTAATTAAATGTTATATGTGAGTGTGTGCATCATGATCGAAACTATTATATTTAGTACAAGATACAAGTGTGTGGAATGTGATTACAACCACTATCAAACAGTTAATTAAATGTTATTTGTGAGTGTGTGCATCATGATCGAAACTATTATATTTAGTACAAGATACAAGTGTGTGGAACGTGATTACAACCACTATCAAACAGTTAATTAAATGTTATATGTGAGTGTGTGCATCATGATCGAAAGTATTATATTTAGTACAAGATACAAGTCTGTGGAACGTGATTACAACCACTATCATACAGTTAATTAAATGTTATATGTGAGTGTGTGCATCATGATCGAAAGTATTATATTAAGTACAAGATACAAGTGTGTGGAATGTGATTACAACCACTATCAAACAGTTAATTTAATGTTATATGTGAGTTTGTGCATCATGATCGAAACTATTATATTTAGTACAAGATACAAGTGTGTGGAATGTGATTACAACCACTATCAAACAGTTAATTAAATGTTATATGTGAGTGTGTGCATCATGATCGAAACTATTATATTTAGTACAAGATACAAGTGTGTGGAACGTGATTACAACCACTATCAAACAGTTAATTTAATGTTATATGTGAGTGTGTGCATCATGATCGAAAGTATTATATTTAGTACAAGATACAAGTGTGTGGAATGTGATTACAACCACTATCAAACAGTTAATTAAATGTTATATGTGAGTGTGTGCATCATGATCGAATATTATATTTAGTACAAGATACAAGTGTGTGGAATGTGATTACAACCACTATCAAACAGTTAATTAAATGTTATATGTGAGTGTGTGCATCATGATCGAAACTATTATATTGAGTACAAGATGCAAGTGTGTGGAATGTGATTACAACCACTATCAAACAGTTAATTAAATGTTATATGTTACTGTGTGCATCATGATCGAAACTATTATATTAAGTACAAGATACAAGTGTGTGGGATTAAACCACTATCAAACAGTTAATTAAATGTTATATGTTACTGTGTGCATCATGATCGAAACTATTATATTAAGTACAAGATACAAGTGTGTGGAACGTGATTAAAACCACTATCAAACAGTTAATTAAATGTTATATGTGAGTGTGTGCATCATGATCGAAAGTATTATATTTAGTACAAGATACAAGTGTGTGGAATGTGATTACAACCACTATCAAACAGTTAATTAAATGTTATATGTGAGTGTGTGCATCATGATCGAAACTATTATATTAAGTACAAGATACAAGTGTGTGGAATGTGATTACAACCACTTTCAAACAGTTAATTAAATGTTATATGTGAGTGTGTGCATCATGATCGAAACTATTATATTTAGTACAAGATGCAAGTGTGTTGAATGTGATTACAACCACTATCAAACAGTTAATTTAATGTTATATGTGAGTGTGTGCATCATGATCGACACTATTATATTAAGTACAAGATATAAGTGTGTGGAATGTGATTAAAACCACTATCAAACAGTTAATTAAATATTATATGTGAGTGTGTGCATCATGATCGAAACTATTATATTTAGTACAAGATACAAGTGTGTGGAATGTGATTAAAACCACTATCAAACAGTTAATTAAATGTTATATGTGAGTGTGTGCATCATGATCGAAACTATTATATTTAGTACAAGATACAAGTGTGTGGAATGTGATTAAAACCACTATCAAACAGTTAATTAAATGTTATATGTGAGTTTGTGCATCATGATCGAAACTATTATATTAAGTACAAGATACAAGTGTGTGGAACGTGATTACAACCACTATCAAACAGTTAATTAAATGTTATATGTGAGTTTGTGCATCATGATCGAAACTATTATATTAAATACAAGATACAAGTGTGTGGAATGTGATTAAAACCACTATCAAACAGATAATTAAATGTTATATGTGAGTGTGTGCATCATGATCGCAACCATTATATTTAGTACAATATACAAGTGAGTGAATATAAATTCAACCACCATCAAACAGTTAATTAAATGCTATATGATAATATACCTGTATGTTTTATATTTTACTGTAACATACTAGTTTACTTGTTAGTAGACATCAACTGATGAGTATTCATTAAGTGCTTGACGTGCAAGATTGGTTTTCATTTCAGAAAACAAAATGCGAAACAAATGTCATCCGGAGAGGCGATGCCTAACGAAACAGCTCCAATAACAATGTCGCCGGCTTTACCACAATAAAAAGGTCAAACTGACGCATTGATCATAGCAGTTTTAAAGTGTCTTGTCTATATTACAATTTGTTTCTTCTGTGTTTGTGTTTGTTTTGTTTTTTGTATTGTTCTTTTAACATTTTTGAAAACTGACTGTTGAAACGACATCTAATTGTGATTGGGCACATTGGGTATTTGTTTATGTAAAACGTAGTCTGTTTAGGGGGTTGTTTGTGATTTTGTCAAGACGAAATTGAACATCCGTAGCTGAAAGCTTTTTAAACGACTACCACTAAAATCGGTATGAATCTATACTGACTGTTACTGATATTGGTTATGACGTATTAGTCGATATATTGCAATCAATATAATCAGGGTGCGCTCAAACCAAATCATGTACATAAAACTGCGTCGTAGTTCAGCAGATGTTGTCCAAAATATATTTAATGTGAATTTTGTTCTGTTTTGCTCTATATAGAATCATTTTTAAAAAGGAAGTCGTCAAAAGCTCCAACATGCATCCATACGCTCAAATCAAACAAAATATTTTGAATATTTCTAATTAAATTACAAAGCACCATTTTTAGCACGAAAAGTGTGTTAGCTTCAATAAAAATGGACGCAACTGTGTTTTAAAACGTTACGGAAAATCACATTAACGTAGTTGCATCTTCAGATTTGATAATTATTTGAACAAAACTTTAATTCAAAAGTTCAGTCATACTAATTTTAAGGACTGATCGCTTCAGACATTTTTGACACAGCTAAAAACTGAATTGAATTATTGTCCCTTTAAATCATCCTAGAAAGACAGAATAAGTCTCGACTGTATGAAAGATGTACCATTTGTATGATTAAAAGTACAGTAGCATTTGGTGGACTGCAGAACGTACCTAGCTCTCCCGATTGGGTCCGTTACGAGCACGATAATTCGCTATCATCTATCAATATAGTAGGAGGACATTGACTGGTCAGTGAATTTGACGTTGGGAAAGTCCCATTTGAGCATGTTGATTGGTCAGTTGCTTCACGGAAAGTTTTAATGGCGTTACAGTTTAGTAAGCGTTCAATAGCTATGGACTGCGTTACAGACATTTTCATTTTGGGTTAATAGACCTGATTCGGGAGATATCACATTTTATGAATAGATTAAGCATTTGGTACAATCCCTATATTCTTTCCTTCAAATAGTACGGTTTACAAAGCATTATCGGCAACAAAGCTTATGTTGGCCCTATAAAATGGAGTTCCTGTCGGCTCTACTCTTTTTAACGGAGCGTGTGATCCAGTGGTAGAGCATCGGACCAAGGATCGAGAGACCGTGTGTTCGATCCTCCAGCCACGTTATGTGTAGTGCACTCCTTGAGCGAGAAACTTTAGGCATCGGTTCTACCCTGGGAAACAACGAGCGTGATTTGTCTAAGTTGTAAGAACTTGTTTCACAATCGATGTGTAACAACAAAAAAGTAAATACATAAGTTTAAAGCTTTATTTAATAACGGTATCTTTTTGCATGTAATTTGCGGCTTTTCACTTTCATGTTTACTATGTTCTTTCTGTAATAACATGAATATATGCTGCTCCCCGGTACTGCAGGAAACAAAATAATAGTATAGAAAAGATACAGGTGTTCACATTATCAACGCGTGATCCAGTGCGTTCGCCAGTGGTAGAGCATCTTACCCAGGATCCGGGGCCATGGGTTCGATTCACGCCACGGCTATGTGTAGTATCCTTGGGCAAAACACTTTTTTGCTGCATATGGTAAGTAATTGTTCTGCCCAGGAAGCATTCGGGCGTGTTTAAAGCTGTTAGCACTTGTATCACAATCGATGTATGATATATTCGTTGAAAACATTAATATATTGACTGACAAGTGACGTCACAATAAAGTATAAGGAAGTGGGTAGGGTACGCGCGTCAGAAACTGCTCACGTTTCGTATATATCTCTTACCCTTTCCGTACCCAAAGCGCATTTATCCTAACCAAACATGCATCTGTACCAAAAAAAAACATTTACCCTAACCCCTAACCCAGTTACACTAACCCTAACCCTATCCGTACCTAAAATCCATTTAACCTTGGTTAACCCTGAGATAACTCTTGGTAATCATGTAATTGTCAGACTGAAAAAAACATGTTTATCAACGAAAAGTAGCAAATCAAAAGCAGCAACCAATGAAAATCAAATATAATTGTTATTAAGGGAAAATACTCCTATCGACTCTATGCACTATAAACGAAGTACAAGTTACTTCCCTTGGTGACTGCACCGAACAACTTACTATAACTTATATATATCTTACTGCAACCTTAACCATAACACTATTTCTACAGTTTGCTTTTTTCTTATTTCTTGGTATTCTTTTTCTAATAAGAGACTATTGTTTAACTTAAAATACGGTTGTTGTAAAAAATCAAACATGTATTTACTATAGAATGGTCCTATTTATGACCGTATGTTATACTATAGTTATTTAACCCTTTACTCCATAGATACCAATAATAGAAGGCCTTTGAAAACAGTGCAGGAAGAGTTACGAGCAATCTGAACACTTCTTGCACTGTTTTCCACACTGTCAGTTAATATTAACATAATTCACCCAATAATTCAAAAGCCTTCTATATTAGAGGTGTCAAAGGCGTCTATATTAGAGGTGTCAAAGGGCGTCTTTATTAGAGGTGTCCAAATGCGTCTATATAAGAGGTGTCCAAAGGCGTCTTTATTAGAGGTGTCCAAATGCGTCTATATTAGAGTTGTCCAAAGGCCTCTATATTAGAGGTGTCCAAAGGCCTCTATATTAGAGGTGTCCAAAGGCGTCTATATTAGAAATGTCCAAAGGCATCTATATTAGGTTTCCAAAGGCGTCTATATTAGAGGTGTCCAAAGGCATCTACATTAGGTGTCCAAATGCGTCTATATAAGTGTCCAAATCGTTTATATTAGAGGTGTCCATAGGCGTCTATATTAGAGGTGTCCAAAGGCGTCTATATTAGGTGTCCAAAGGCGTCTATATTAGAGGTGTCCAATGGTGTCTTTATTAGAGGTGTTCAAAGGCGTCTATATTAGAGATGTCCAAAGACGTCTATATTAGAGGTGTCCAAAGGCGTCTATATATTAGGTGTCCAAAGACGTCTATATTAGATGTGTCCAAAGGCGTCTATATTAGAGGTGTCCAAAGGCGTCTATATAAGAGGTGTCCAAAGGCATCTATATACGGTGTCAAAAGGCGTCTCGTTTAGGTGTCAAAAGGCGTCTATATATTAGGTGTCCAAAGACGTCTATATTAGAAGTGTCCAAAGGCGTCTATATTAGAGGTGTCCAAAGGCGTCTATATTAGGTGTCCAAAGGCGTCTATATTAGGTGTCCAAAGGCGTCTATATTAATGGTGTCCAAAGGCGTCTATATTAGAAGTGTCCAAAGGCGTCTATACTAGAGGTATCTAAAGGCGTTTATATTAGGTGTCCTAAGGCGTCTATATTTGGTGTCCAAAGGCGTCTATATTAGAAGTGTCCAAAGGCGTCTATATTAGAAGTGTCCAAAGGCGTCTATATAAGAGGTGTCCAAAGATGTCTATATTAGGTGTCCAAAGGCGTCTATATTAGAGGTGCCGAAGGCGTCTATATGAGAGGTGTCCAAAGGCGTCTATATGAAGTAAAGGGTTAAAAGATCGTCTGATATGTTAAATAAATCTAGTGTCGTATTTGATGACCATGTAAACTTAAGTGTATTTGGGTTTGAAATACGCCAAACAACTATAAAATTATGCATGTCTAAAATAGAGGTTAATTTGTCAATATATTTTTGTGCATGTCCTCACGCCCATTCTTTTTATCAACTTTGTAATTTAAACTGTATTAAGTCACCCCAAAAATAAAACTTTTTTGATCATTAATCGGTAATTTGAGACTGAGGAATTTTAAAAAAATTGAAACCGTACTCCTAACAAAATCACCGACATTTGTAATATAGAATTATTGTATTTCATTTTGATACAGATGTTCAATTCATTTTGATTCGTTTTAATACAGATGGTCAATTCATTTTGATTCGGTTCTATTCATTTTGATTCGTTTTGATACAGATGGTCAATTCATTTTGATTCGTTTCGTACAGATGGTCAATTAATTTTGATTCGTTTTGATACAGATGTTCAATTCATTAAATTCGTTTTGATACAGATGATCAATTCATTTTGATTCGTTTTAATACAGATGTTCAGTTCATTCCGATTCGTTTTGATACAGATGGTTAATTCATTTTGATTTGCTTTGATACATATGGTCAATTAATTTTGATTCGTTTTGATACACATAAGGTCAATTCAATTTTATTCGTTTGATACATTTGGTTAATTCATTTTGATTGTTTTTTATATAGATGGTCAACTCATTTTGATTTGTTTTGATACAAAGGTCAATTCATTCCTTTATTATTCACTTTACCTGTTTATTCAAATTGAAGTTATGATTTTTGAGTAGCCTTTCTCTTGAATGTTCGATACATTCATTGGGAGTATTGGGGTTAAATTTATTCTTCAAACTGTTGAGTTATTCCCATTTATTTTTTTAATAATTGATCAGCTTTTTTTTAAAAAAATGGTTAAACCTAACCTTTATCGATTTCATTGTATTTGAATTTTTTTTCTTTTTATATTCAAATCGGAAGATGTTTGTTTGGAAAAAAATCAGGTATTTAAGGAGTCATTTTGTGATAGACATTAATGTTAATGAGATATATCAAAATGCTATCCCTGAATTGTCGAGGCCTAAATGGCAACCAAAAGTGAGTAGGCGTCTTTCAATATTTACAAGATGAATTGTCAAATTTATTGCCTACAAGATACACATTTGACTGAGTCACAAAAAAAAGATTATTTACGCTCAATGGAATGGTTACTGCTATTTAAATTTTGCTCTTATGCAAATTTCACTCTTATGCAAATGCGTTGCGATATTATTTAGTAAAAACTTTTAGTGCAAGGTGCATAATGAATATCGAAACAAGGAAAGTAATTACATGGCACTCTGCACGACAGTAGAATCAAAACGATTTACACTTCTTACAGTATATGGACTCAACTCTGAGCAACCTGTTTTTTTTTAAAAAAATACTTTTAAGATTATAGATGAAATAGGTACTTATATATTTATAATATGTGGCGATTTTATTATTGTGCTTGATCCAAAGATGGATTTCTTTAACTTCAAAAATATAAATAACAGAAAAGCAAGTGAAAAACAACGTTTCGACCCTTTTCGTGAAATTAATCCTGATACTAAAAGATACACATGGAGACGTAGCAAACCTTTACAGTAATCGAGACTTGACTTTTACCTGCTAATAGAAGATTTTTTACCAAATGTAAAAATATGCAATATTCAAACTAGTTACAAGTTGGAGCATTCCATTATATTTCTAAAATTATGTTTTAATAATCTAAACCATGGTAAAGGATTATAGAAACATAACAACTCTCTTTTAAATTATATTGAATATACCAATCTATAAAATGGAAAATTTACATGAAATCCCCAGTGATGACGTATAGCTTGTTATAGATGACCAACTATTTTCAGATCATCATTAAGGAAATACGAGGTAAATCAATTTCATATGGTAGTTAAAAAAACTCAAATAAGAGATAAAACTGAGAAACAAATTATCAAAACAAAAAAATTGATAAGTTTGAAAAATTACTGAATGAAGAAAATATAGAAGAATTTAGCATTTTAAAAAATGAATTGAAAGGTTTATATGATAAGATCAAAAGCAAAATGGCTTGAAGAAGGTAAAAAACGATCCAATTTCTTTTGTAGTTTATAAAAAATAACTAAGTCAGCAAAATAATACCAAAAAATATAAAAAGACAATGGTGATATACATGTAGTAGAAAATCAGACTGATATTTTAAAAGAAACCAAATGTTTTTTTTATAAAAATCTATATTCCTGTCAGGGAAACGAACAGATAGATGTTGATCTGGAAATAGAATTAAGAGTTTGATGTGCCAAAATTATCTTACAGTGATTCACAAAATTTAGAAGGAAACATTACTTATTCAGAGGCATCAAAAACTTTACTTTTAATGTCAAATGACAAAAGTCCAGGCATTGACGGATTTTTTAGTATTTTTTATAAAGTGTTTTGGAATAAAATAGGACACTTTGTAGTTAGATCCATCAATTTTGGACTTAAAAAGGGTACGCTTTCCGTTACTCAGCAACACGGTTTCATTACATGCATCCCGAAGAAAACAGGCGACCAATTACGTTATTAAATATTGTATACAAGATATCCTCGGGCTCCATACATAGCAAACAGAATTAAAAAAGTGTTGAATAAACTTATCAGTGAAGAACAGACAGGATTTATAAAGGGTAGGTATATAGGTGATAACACAAGATATTTATATGATATTTTACATATTTTATTTTAATTTGGAGAATCAATTCAAACCTGGATCAAACTTTTTTATAATGATATTCAGTCAATTTAATGTGACTTTTTATCCGAGTTCTTCAGTGTAGGCGCGGCTGCCGTCATGGAGATCCCCTGTCACCTTACATCTTTATTTTGTGAAGTGAAATTTTAACAATTAGAAAAAATAATACAAATATAAAGGGAATTATCATTAATAATAAAGAGTATATTAAGGTAGTGGACCCGTAATGGGCTCGTTAACTTTCGTGCGATGTCGGTATCCTCCGTAACGATTTCGAAGCATCTCGGTATAGATCGGAAAAAACTTATAAAATACATAAAGTATAGATATTTTTTATTTCGTAACAATAAATCCCATATCCTGTTTTGTTTCATTGCTTTTAATATCATTTTATCGTCTTTAACGTTAAATTAAAAAAAATAAAATAAATAAACGATAATTGCTCACTTCCGGTTGTAAACAAAAATGGATTTTACGATCGTCGAAGATGTTTTTGTTCGAATAAATAGAAAAAAAACAGTGAAGTCTCTTTCGATTGGTGGAAATATTGGTCGCAAATATAGCAATCAGACAGCTTGTAATGTGTCAGAGCCAGTGTATCAATATCAAATGAAGAGTCGACGAAGCGCTTTGGAAAAAGTGATCGAAAATTGGTTGTGTTCGAAGTTTTGTTGTCAAACCTAAAACGTTGTCAATTATGCAGACTAAGTTCTGTACCAGATACTTATGACAGCATTGCTCAGAAAGGGTTAGCCGAATATGTGTATGTTGTGCGTCAGAACAGTGACTGTGGACATGTCAACAGAGTTGCCTATGGCAAAAAAACACCATCAAAGATCTAAAAGAATGCCCTGTTTTTCAGCCAACACAAAGCTAGGCCAGGTAAGATAGTATTGATGACTGTCTGTTGTATAACGTTGATTTTTTTATTAGAACTGATAGTAATTAGTTGCGATGAAACTGTTCAATTATCCAGAATTTAAAAAATGCTGAGATACGTATATATATATATTTTGCTAGACTTTGATTGATGATTGAATATATAGAATATCATTTTCGTGCCATCAAGACCAAACGGACGATCAGCTAACCTAACCACTCTTTACGGGATCCTGGAATGTACACCCATTTCTAAAAGTAGTTGATAACTTTCCCACATCAATCAGCGATGAGATACGAACGATATTTATAATTAGACACATTGTCTCATATCAACAAAATACATAAAACTAAAATGTAAACAAGTAGTAAGAATTGTTTTTATATACATCATACATGTAGATACAATGATACAAGATACAATATATGGCAGTTAGAATGTTGTGTATGTTGATTTCAGTAATGCAGTTACACTGAAGACAACGATTCACTGTCGGCTCTCTACTGTCTGGAGGTCTGTCAGGTCAACACACAGAGTAAGCCACATTTTCCTGTCGGGCAAGAAGTGCAATGTTCTGTACAGTAGACACCGAATGGCACACACAAGACTTTGAAAGTTAAACATGTATTTATTTAATAATTTATAATTGATTAATTGCATTGAATTTTACGCTGTTTTTATTGTGACAATTGTATTGAT
The DNA here is from genome assembly GCA_029582155.1 of Panopea generosa. NCBI lineage: Eukaryota > Metazoa > Mollusca > Bivalvia > Adapedonta > Hiatellidae > Panopea > Panopea generosa. The sequence continues at coordinate 39,938,733 of CM055911.1, read as the reverse complement.
GCCCTTACATGTACACAAGGAATTATATAGAGCTATACAAGTCCATGATGTACATAGTCATCGGGTTTTTGTAGATATGCAATGGTTTAACCAGGACTAGATACCCATTATCTGTCATTATCTCTCTACCATATTATGTTCTATTATAGAATGCAGTCAGATACATCTGTGTAGATGTTTAGTTTCATATTTAACAATCAATACAAAACTTCCAGGCTACCTGTTTATGACAAACCCTCTTTAATGAATCAAATTGGTTTATACCAACTTATTTTAGCTAGATTGCGAAGAAAGCTCTGAGCTTTTATTAAGCGCTCTTGAGTCCGCTTCCCAAGTAGAACCAGTCCTGCGGGTTGCTTTTTCAGAGGCACTGGGTCGAGCTGGGGATCAAACCCGCAATCTTTGGCGTGAGCTGCCAACACTATCTACGAAACTACTGTCTAACTTTAGTATTTTGAGAATTTGTGTTTACAACAGTGAGGTCAGTTATTTTGGGACATTAGGATGAGCAAAAAGTGACATGAAGAAGATAAAGAGAAAATAATAGTATTCAATTATTAGTCACTTCTTGAAAATATTACGGTAGCTCAAAGCAGTCTCAAATAATAACAGTACTTTATTCTGTATTTGTAGTACGTAATGGACTGATGCCACACATTACATCTATGAGAGCTGCAGTGGAAGTCGAGTCTTCACAAACCTTTGCCACTTATGTTAGACCAGGATTGCCTATACCATCAGAAGGTTACTGGTATAGTGATGATGATTCTGGAACTATGTGTGAAATAGTGTGAAACCAGTCTGCATTCAAACAGCTATCCAGAAACTTTGTAAATGACTGGAAAAGAATTCTAAAGTCGTATTAGTCGCCTACAATAGATGATTTAATTATCCAGTGGTTTATGACGTACCAACAATACAGAGCAATTTTCAAGTGTGTATCAGGATTAATTATTCCCTGACAGTGTTAAGGAAACAGTTTCCAAGTCATTCACATAAAAAGGTAGACCTTGTGAAATTGTTGTGCAATATCAGCTACAGTGCACAAAATGCCAATTCGTAGTCACTTGGGCAACTCCTCAAATAATTGACACCAAAAGAGCTCCTATCCTACAGTTTCGCTCCAAATGAAAACAATTTATAAACATTCTGGTGAGGATGGACTGAGAGGCATATTTCCTGCCAATAATGGTGATGGTGTACCAAAAGTCACCAAAGCAAAAAAGAATTAGATTAGGTTATATCAAAGATGGCTATATATTTCAAACAATGACTCTTTATGACTTGAAGTGTGTGTGTCAAATGAGGGGGTGGGGGTTCTATTCTGTTATACTCATAATGTGAACTTTTTTACATAGTATTAATATTGTATAGTTTATGTCATACTATGTTTTTTTTAAATTGACACCATTCGCAAGATAAATAATTTAGGTGTTTAAGTACGAGAATGAACCCGTGTAATGGGGTGGGGGTGGGTGGGGTTCTGATTCCATGTTCTATTTTCACATAAAAAGTACATATTATTGCTTTTATGCTATTTCTGTATAATGTGGGAACATCTTTATTTCAATAATATTTGTCGTTATAGTTTTTGTATCAAAACTTGGAAACATTAACATTACTTTTAAGATAAACATTTATTTCTATAGAAGTGCTGATAATGAAATTTTGACCCTATCGTATTAAAAAAATTATTGAGAAAAAAACGGACGGTAAAACTTCCTAATCTTTTGATATCATATGTGGAATAGTATATATATAAAAGTTAGTCATGTAGTATTGATGCCCCAATAGTAGAATAGATTCTCTATACTTTTATTTTAGAACAACTTTTTTTCAAAACTATCAAAAATATAGATTTCTCCTGTCCGCTCGAATACAAATGAGTTCATTTTAGATTATTTTTTTTCAATTTAATGTTGCATGCTCATATTTTTTCTTCAAACAAATGCTTTTAGAATACACTGATATTGAAAAATGTAAAAAATATTGAAAATAAATAAAATTGTAGCAATTTTACCTATTTTGGACTTTGTAATTTTTTTGCGGCCTTTCGAAAATGGGATATGGTTAAGTAAATGCGGATAACTTTTTTTTTAGACGGTAAAAGTTTCTAAAAATTTGGAAATTAGTCAGTGATAATATTAAGTTAATAAAAATAAAAGGCTTTAAAAGATTTGAAATATAGCCCATTACGGTCCCACTACCTTAAGATATCTCAGTTAGCAGATAATACCTCAATCAGACACTACACTTCATGAAATGCTCTCTGAAATACACTACTTTTTTACATATCTCTAGACTAAAAATCAATTTTGACAGGACACAAGTTATATGAATTGGATCAAAGAAATGCAGCTTATATTTAATAAAAACAAAATCTAAATTATCATGGGGCAAAAATGAATTCAAATTGCTAGGCATTACATTTAGCACTGATTGAGATAGAATAATAAGGAAAAAAACTAAAAAAATCAAAATATCTCTGCAATATTGAAATAGAAGGCTTCTTACGCCAATTGGGAAATCACAGTCATTAAAATCTTATTATTACCATCCTTACCCTATATTTTTATTTCTCTCCCAAACCCACCAGACACCTATATTAAACAAATTAATGACGTTTTATACCTTCATTTGGAAAGGATCCGCAAAGATAAACAATATAGTTGTCACAAAATATTATTCAGAAAAAGTGTAGAAAATGATTAATATATCAGCTTTCATAGGAAGCTCAAAAAATACTTAGATAAGACGACTTATAAATTCAGATGGAATGTGGCAACTTTAACAAATTCTTTTCTTGATATAGATAAAATATTATCTTGTGGTAAACACTTCTCTGAAAAGCTATTTAATTCCATTAAAAATGAATTTTGATTTTGGAAAGATGTCATGCAGGCATAAATGGAATTATTAGATTCTAACATAGTTGAAAAATTCCTTAATTTGCCATTTTTTTACAATCAGAACTTATTTATTGAAAAGTTTTTCCTAAAAAGTTGGTATAACAAAGGAGTCCGATATATAAATGATATAATTAATGAAAATGGACACTTATATACTAAGGAAGAGTGTGAAAAAATACAAACTTTGAAATTAACTATTTGCATTTTCATGGCTAAGTGCAATCAATAAAAACATTTATAAAGTTCAATAAATTTGAACATGATAATACAAAAAAATCCTGCTCATTTAACCCCATCTTATATCTACCCAGTGTTACAGAACAAGTCGGGAACTAAACCAATTTACGACATTCTGAATAAAATGAATGATAAACCAGCTGGTCAAAGTCGATGGAATGACAATGACGGGAAAGTTTTCTACACTTATCCTTTCCAAACAACTAAAAATACTTCAATGGTTGCAATATAGACATCCCCACAGGGTCCTTCAACAAATAGATACCTAACTTTAACCAATATCAAATCTGAAAATGTACTTTCTGTCATATACACTCAGAAACACTGCAAGCTTTGTTGTGGTGTTAACATATGAGAGCATTATTTTCTGATATAAGTCAATATTTCGTGCAAAAACATGACCAATTTTACTTTATTGAAATCCAATTTTTTTAAATAAATCAAACAGCCAAAATGCATTAGCAGAAAATATCCTACTTCTTGCAATTAAAAGATATATTTACTCAAGCAGATTTCTGAATAACAAAACTTCATTTCATGGGTTATGGGAAATATGAGAGCATTGTATAAGGTAAACAAGTGGATTAACATTAAGAATGGTAGGTTTGAAAAATTTAGTGAAGATGGGGTATTATACAAATACAGATTTCATCATAATTTAAATTATGTACAAATGTATCCACACAAATAGTTGGAAACGTACAGTTTATATGTTAAAACAAATGTGTAACCTCACATGGCAACCCCAACCCCTCCCCTACATTTTTTTCCACACCCCGTCATTTAAAATATTGATATATTGTCTGATAATAGACAGAAAAAAATATTTCAAATTTGTTTCAATAATGTCACATTATAGAAGAAATATATAAAACTTTATACATACTAAAAATGAATAGTTGAATGAGAGAGCAATTATAATAATAATTATATATACTTTAGATTGTTTGCTTTTTGTACGGGGTGAAGGAGGGTGGTCCTCCCCGACCTCCTCACACTTATGACGGGGAGAATAAACGGACCATCCAATGGTAGTTCAAAAAAACATTATATTCGTGTACAGGGCGTATTCTTTTTCACGTCGCAAGATTAATTGAAATATTCCCATCTTTGCTAAGTGTCTTCTGGGTATGTTTTTGTCTTACGACTGCAATATTTATAATCCCTTTTAGCGGATGTCGACTATTTCCTTCTTGAATTGCTCTCCATACTGGGTAACTTTAAACTCCTTAGCTGATTTTCGTATACACTCTCAATTCCAATAGAAGGGCGATTTTGGCAACAATGGGTCTTTTCATTCCATTAAAAAAGGCAGCGATCCTGTGTGCACGGTGAATTTAGATTTTGAAGTTTTTCGCGAATACTGTGGCATTTTAAGTTCGCTATAGTCGACTTGCAACTATCCTTCCTCTATCGTTTTTCTTCTTCATATTTCTTCATATTTTTAACCAAATCTTCTATTTGTTGTTTGTTTTTGCTGACATTATCAATTATGCAACCGTACGACTATGATCATTGCCTGAACCATTTTCCATGTTGTTGACCTTCAGATCCATATTGTTCAACCTCGCTGTTATAGCGCTCATGCTTGACTGAATATTGTCTTTTTATCCACTAAGTCTATCATAGACATGATATCGTTGTTTGGTAGCGGATTATTTGTCAGCGTAGGTGTTGAGACGCTGAGCTCATAGCCATATTTTGATTATAATTGTAGTATAGTAACGAGGCATTGGAGTCATATATTGTGATATATTAAATGGATGACTTTCCTGTTGATACCCAAAGTTTTCACTGTGTCCATTTTTTGGTTTGCCCAGGCGATTCCTTTTTTTTCTTTTCTTTGATATGAAAATACTTTTAATCTCCATCCTTTAAAACTCATAAAAAATTATAAAACTTGTTTTTCTTTTCCGATTCAAATGTTTACCACCATGTTTACACGCATGCGCATTACTATCATTAACACATAGCTCCCCGGACAGCGCTACCTTTCTTCCATCGATAATTCTTACTGCGGTACTTCCCTGAGTGACTAAAGCGATTCCCCGTCAGAACTACCTCCCTTCCTATGATAATTTACACTGCAACATGGCAGTTTCCCACGAACATATCTCCCCGGACAACGCAACCTCCCTTTCATCATTTTATATTCAAGGAATCCAATCAATTAATAATACAAAATTTGTTGGTCAGTTGCGCACATTAAAACTCTAAAAAACAGCCCTCATGTTAATGATTTCTATAAATAGATCATAATTATAAGATATTTATGGACAAATGTCGACCATGACTTATATACTATGGAATTACATGCGACACATTTTGATTGGACGGACAATCTACATACATGAACTGATAGCTTGATATGAGTAGGATACAGTTAAGAATTCATGACTACTCACATGCTATATAAAGGACAGATTTATAAACCCGTTGGATCATATAGATACTGTGAATGTATATATATATTATTTCATAAAGGGAGGTAATTAAATTCACAATAACGGAATTTTCGATTTCTAGGATCTTTACAGATGCTCATTCACAATGCAATATATATATATATATTTATATGTATGGAGATATTACTTGTGAATAACCGAGACATAAATGTACAGACTATACTGCGGCGAGCGCACCTAGCTACAATGCAAACCATAGACACAATATCAATACCTCTGCCAAACCAATAAATTTGGTGTCGGAATTTACGATTTTTGGGATCTTTTCAGATGCTCATTCACAATGCATAATATAAATATATGGAGATAATTATTTGTGAATAACCAAGATAAAAATGTACAGACCAGACTACGCCGAGCGCACCTATTTGTATATATATATATATAGATATATATATATATATATGTGTGTGTGTGTGTGTGTGTGTGTGTGTGTGTGTGTGTGTGTGTGTGCGTTGAATATCAATTAGGGAGTACATAATGTACCTGTATGTCTTCTTAAGTTAAATATTATAACCCTGCTTATATTTTATAGACAACCAGCTGTGATTTTAAGAAACAGATGTCAGAAATATATGCTGGTGGATCAAATGCATGTACAATAAATCTTTATATATGTATTTTCTTGTTGTTGTTTTTTTCTTGTGTGTAGGGGGGTCTTTCTAAAAACTGTATTAATTACTATAAATTGACATTGTTATTAATATATTGACATTGTTATTACTATATTGACATTGTTATTAAAATGTAAGTGATATATGTTGAGATAATAATATAATATTTTCTCAGTTTGTTTATCAAATATCAATGATTACTGTTGTTGTTTTTTTTCCTTAAATCCGGTCATTAGTCTTGATTTTTTTAAAAGAGTGTAAAAATAGCGCAGGCACTTTGATGTTTGTACATGTGACCATGTATAATTCATTAATAGAAAATGATATGCTAGATTTAGCTATGTTGTGTATAGGAGAGAATAAATATGAATATCTCCCTTTTTTTCTTTATGTAAATATCTGCCAACCCCGCCCTCCATTACCTTCATTTATTTTGTTTTTGTATTTTTTACTTTATGCAATAAACAATGTCTAGTATGTTTCAAACCGTCATACTGTGGCGGTACAAATCCACAGTATTTATACAGATTATACACTATGTCTGACCAGACAGCCATTGTGTAGATGTAGTTTTATAGATAATGACTGTTTAAGTTAAATGTAACGTCCAAGGCCTTGGTGATAAAAATGAACGTATAAATGTTTTCCATTTTGTTAAGCAAAACTCATACAGTATACCTTCTACAAAATATACATTTTGTAAATAAAGATAAAAGTTATATACGCGTACATTGGAGCTACGGATGTTTTTTTAATAATTGTATCTGTCAGTCTATGGTTGCTGCAACACCATTTATTAATAATTTTGAATAAAGTATATATAAAACTGAAGGTGAAATCGATGGTAATAAACTTATTTTGGATATAACAATTAACAAGAAAAGGATGGCTTGAATAAATATTTATGGACCAAACAAAGATGAACCAGACATTGATAGATATGAAAATGATACAATCTTGGCAGGAGACTTTAATTTAGCTCTTAGCCCCCAAATAGATAAACATACTAATGTAAATATCAATAATTCTAAAGCTAGAGAAAATGTTTAACGAATAATTAATGAACGTTATTTGACAGATTGCTGGAAAGAAAACTTTGATAAAAGGGAAGTTACTTGGAGACGTCAAAATACAAACAGAATGATAAGATTGGATTACTTGATGAGTTCGGAGCATCGATATTGAAGACAGTAATATATTACATGTGTATCGAACATATCATTATATAACAACTTTAATATTTACGTTTGGTAAAATTTAAAAAAAACGTTCATATTGGAAATTTAATAACGAACTCTTAAAAGATAAAACTTACGTAAACGAAGTGAAAAAAGTAATTGATATATCATTATATGTCTATAAACCAGTTACAAATATCAATCTGAATACATTCGTTCAAGAATTTTACATACCTAAACTTAATAAAGAACAGCATGACACTTCAGAAGGCCCTATTGAATAACAGAACCATTGCTTTGTTATAAAACGGCAAAAAATATTTTATTGAGAGACCCAAATGAGAGAAGTGAAACCTACATTTTACTGTTTGTCAACCTCTGCACTATCGAAATATGATGAGATAATTAGGGGCCATGTGTCATATAAGATATATTTTTCTGCTCAGTGTGTACACTGTTGACAAAGTGAAAGTAGTCTTCCGAAATCATGTATTCATATCCCAATTTCCAAGCATCGATTTTTTTTCTAAATTCACAATTCACACATGACAATACTGTCAAAATGTTCAAAATACATCAATAATACCATTTAAATAAAAAATGAGCATCAACATTAGGAAAATGCATTTTCAAAGAAGAAGAAACGAGAATTAATCATAACCGCCATTATGCATTAACTTTCACCAATGGTGGAACTATGCCTCAAGTAGGCGATACTGAGTACATTATTTCCCAATATGCGGATGACACCTCACCTATATTTGCTGGTACTGATCAGTTACTTTAACATGCTCTTAAGAAATTTAGGTCTTAAGTTTAATGTTGAAAAAACTAGAATTATATGGTTTGAGAAGACGAAAGGTTCAGGTGTTAAGTTATGTATTGAAATAGAACTAAATTGGGATCAGGGAGAATTTTATTGTCCTTGGAATTAATATTTAGACAGTACGAATAAATTAAACTATGAAAAACAAAATAATGAATTAAAATAATTGATACGTTCATGTTCAAAAATAACGGTTTTAAAAAATTTAGCTTCACTTAAGCATTTGTTCTCTTCATTGCCAAATCGGCCTGAATATCTAGACTAAATTAGATTGTTACAAAATAGGTGTTTAAGTTTTCTATGGAACAATTACTCAGACAAAATAAAAAGAAGTGTTGTTACTCAAGGCTACGAATATGGGGGGACTAAGAATGATAGTTATTAAGTAGTTTATATATTCTTTGAAACTAACATGGATTAGAAGACTTTTATTTGTTGATATTTTTTTATGAAAATCCATGAGCAAATATAGCCCTTTACCAAAAAGATATTATTTGTTTGTAATGCTTTTATGAACAATACTTTACATAAAACAGACAGACAATCAATTCAAAACCATTGTCATGGAAACAATACTCAACTTATATGGTACAACAATAATTATTAATGATTTGATAAATGAAAACGGTAATCTTTTGTCCTTTAGATCATTTAAAGAAAAAATTGCTGTTTATAGAATATGATGGTATGATTACTTACCTTAAAACTCTCAACAAGTTTACTCACCTAGCAATACAATTAGAACACCCTGTCAGCCCACTTATAGTTTCTGTTATAGCAAGTACAAAGAAAGGTTGTTGTGTTATTCATGATGTATTTAATAGGTGCAGTGTATTACCAACATTCATTTCTAAATGGGACCAATACGGATAAAATATAAAAAGGGATTTAAACATAGTAAGTTGCACTAAAGACACCAAGCTACAATGGTTTCAGGTCAAAATAATTCACAGAATTACTGCTACAATTATTTATTGACAGAGACGATAGTTCTTGCACTTTTTGTAAACGGCATATAGAAAGTATCTGTTTTGGGAGGGTTAATATGTAAAATCATTTTGGGCTAATTTGAAACTCTATGTACTGACAAAAATATAAACGTTCAACCAAAATGGTCTGTGAAAGATATTATCTTTGGGTCATCTAAATATGACAGTGTACTTAACAATTAATAATGCATGCAAAATATAACATTTATAAGTGCAAATTAAATGGAAGACAACCAGTTTTCAACAATTAAAAATCACAAATAAAATATTTATACCAACTTGAAAAATTAAAAGTAAAACATAATGATACATTAGTAAAATTTGAAAAATACTGAAACGCAAATAAACCTTTATTGTGGTTATATAATTACTTGAATTCCTTTAGATTTGTTTTTTTATTGTTTTTTTAATCGTTTAAACACGGTCAACTGTTACTCTTACCTGTTGCCTAGATCAGCCATCAAATAAATGAAATCTGTTCATACTAACCGCCAAATTTGTTCCCTGCTATATCCAAAAGAAATTTTTTGCCTTTTTTTTAATTATTATTTTTTCGTACTGTATATTTCATATTTTTCTTATTTGTTTAATTGTTTGAATGCCTGTAGAAATATAACTTGGTATACTCATTCTCTGTTTGTGATATAAGCTGGAGGAAAAAAATGTATTTACTTTAATTTGCATTGTGAAAAGCCAAATAAATTTACTGAAAAGATCTCTTTATCAATTTTTTTTTTGTTATAATCATTTATATTTGATATAATTATATCTTATTCTTCTTGCCATTTTTGTCTTTTGAACAATCAAGAACGAACTATAACATGAAAAAAATAATGTTCAAATTAATCATCCTGGTGGAGATCTTCTGTATAACTGTAATGACATAAAAACCCTCCCCATTTATATGCTCCTTGTTATACACAATTGTAAAACATATAAATAAACTTGCATCAAAACTATTTTTACGGTTTGTTGGGGATGACCCACCCCGACGCCCACATACCTATGACGTAGTGATTAAATGGGCCATCATATATTTTGTGACTGAAATTAAAAAAAAAATAAACATGAATACAAATTAGCAGCTACAAATAAAAAAATAACTATACATAAATCAGTTTTATAGGGTAAGCGTTGGATTGGTTAGATTACAAAAGAATACATGCATGGATGGGGTGAAGTAAACGGGAGCTTGTTGGTAAGGCTGGGGAAATATTATAATGTTTTACACGTAAGTCCTTCGGTTGAAGGGGGTAATTTCTGAGCAAAACCTCGAGTACCAGGTTCGATCCGTGTCCGAAACTGTAGGTAAAATATGGTATACACATTATCTATTTAACGTTATTATCATAAATAGATGAATAAGTATATAGTAATTTAGTGTTAGCGTTACATTTGTTATATTACAATATAGTGCATGGGCGATGTAATGTTAACGGTAACGTGTAAGTAATGCCGGGGATATATTTAAATGTTTAACGACGCATCTACACTCGGAGTATGCTTATGTAAGTGTTATGTATGATTATGGAAAGTATTATTATTAGATTTATTTTTTTATTTGACAATTTAAAGGTATCTTCCTGACGAAGTTGGATTGTCCCTGAAAAGGGCCATTTACTTCTACCAGTTCGTATACTGGCTCAGTTTTGGGTTGCTGAATACAAATGTGTCAGTTTCGGGTTGCTGAATAAAGATGTGTCCTCAACCCCTCTGCAGAATCTGGATAAACCCAGTCCTTGTGGTAATGCTTCGGAAAGTGTAGCCATCCTTCAAACTTGACGAAATGCTTTCCAAGCATCATAGTCAATTGACGGTTGATAGTTTTTTGTGCCTACTGAACATTGTGGCAGTCAACAACTGCAGACGGAATCTGCCTCTGTTCACGACACCTTTGACAAACATGTGCTTAATAGCAGAACCCAAAACCTTTCTACAATGGCAAGCAGACGCTGTACTATTTCTGTAGGAAACGAAACACCGTCTATGTTGTTACCTCCGGCGCTGTACTATTTCTGTAGCAGACGTGACACCGTCTATGTCGTTACCTTCGATGCTGTACTATTTCTGTAAGAGACGTGACATCGTCTATGTCGTTCCCTTCGACGCTGTACTATTTCTGAAGGAGATTTGACACCGTCTATGCCGTTCCCTTCGACGCTGTAGTATTATAATATTCAAATGTTTATTGACAACGTCGAATTTTTAAACGACATTTGCATATAATCTGAAATTACGTCCACTGTTATTTTATAACATTTGGCAAGATATTGAGGAAGATTTCTGCTTTCCAAGGCAATTTTTATTTTTGAAAGCGTCTAATTTCAAAATGTTTAAACTCGCGATACTATGGTGAATTTTGCATGAACTTAATGATAACTGAAAGTTTAATTGATGTTTTATGACAATAGAGTATGTGTCGATCTATCCATTGATATCACTAGTTTGCATGTGATGCCCTAAATACAAAACAGACAGGGTTGTCCTATTACTTTTGTGACAAACTTCGTACTTCTGTAGGAGATTTGACACCATTTATGTCGTCCCCTTCGATGCTGTACTTTTTCTGTAGGAGTTGTGACAACCTCATTGTAGTTCCCTTCGATGTTGTACTATTTCTGTAGGAGACGTGACACCCTCTATGTTGTTCCCTTCGACGCTGTACTATTTCTGTAGGAGACGAAATGCCGTCTATGTCGTTACCTTCGACGCTGTACTTTTTCTGTAGGAGATGTGACACCGTCTATGTCGTTCCCTCCGACGCTGTAGTACTTCTGTAGGAGACGTGACACCGTCTATGACTTTTCCTTCGATGCTGTACTATTTTTAGGAGACGTGACACCGTCTATGTCGTTACCTTCGATGCTGTACTATTTCTGTAGAAGACGTAACACCGTGTATGTCGTTCCCTTCGACGCTGAACTATTTTTGTAGGAGACGTGACACCGTCTATGTCGTTCCCTATGACGCTGTACTATTTCTGTAGGAAATGTGACACCGTCTTTGTCGTTCCCTTCGATGCTGTACAATTTCTGTAGGAGACGTGACACCGTCTATATCGTTCCTTACTACGCTGTACTATTTCTGTAGGAGATGTGGCACCGTCTATGTCGTTCATTTCGACGCTGTACTATTTCTGTAGGAGACGTACCACCGTCTATGTCGTTCCCTTCGACGCTGTACTATATCTGTAGGAGACGTGACACCGTCTATGTCGTTCCTTTCGATGCTGTACTATTTCTGTAGGAGACGTGTCACCGTCTATGACGTTCCCTTCGATGCTGTACTATTTCTGTAGGAGACGTGACACCGTCTATGCCGTTCCCTTCGACGCTGTACTATATCTGTACGATATATTGCAACGGCTTTGTCGTTCCCTTCGACGCTGTACTATGTTTGTAGGAGACGTACAACCGTCTATGTCGTTCCCTTCGACACTGTACTATTTCTATAGGAGACGTACAACCGTCTATGTCGTTCCCTTCGACGCTGTACTATATATGTAGGAGACGTAACACCGTGTATGTCGTTCCCTTCGACGCTGAACTATATCTGTAGGATATACGACACCGTCTATGTCGTTCCCTTCGACGCTGTACCATTTCTATAGGAGACGTACAACCGTCTATGTCGTTCCCTTCGACGCTGTACTATATATGTAGGAGACATAACACCGTGTATGTCGTTCCCTTCGACGCTGAACTACTTCTAAAGGAGACTTGACACCGTCTATGTCGTTCATTCAGACGCTGTACTATTTCTGTCGGAGACGTGACACCGTCTATGTTGTTCCTTTCGATGCTGTATGATTTCTGTAGAAGACGTGACACTGTCTATGTCGTTCCCTTCGATACTGAACTACTTCTGTAGGAGACGTGACACCGTCTATGTCATTCCCTCAGACGCTGTACTATTTCTGTCGGAGACGTGACACCGTCTATGTCGTTCCCTTCGGTGCTGTACTATTTTTGTAGGATACCTTACACCGTCTATGTCGTTCCCTCAGACACTGTACTATTTCTGTAGGAGACGTAACACCGTCTATGTCGTTCCCTCCGATGCTGTACTATTTATGCAGGAGACAGGACATCTATGTCTTTCCCTCCTACGCGGACCAGACCTTAAATGCGGAAGGCGTTCTATGGTACAATCTAACTTGTGTGGTTTGGTTGTCATACTGGGACACACAAAACCAACCCGCGGGTCCCGGTAAGCCTAAATATCCCTGAAGGTATTGCTTCAACCTGGTTATATAACTATCACCGAGAACTGCATATCAAGTCGTCACGTTTCAAAGATGACTCTAAGAAATGGTAAAATACGAACCTCAAATATATCACAACACACCAATATATACGTACAAAGTAAATACAACATGCCAGTACATACATAGAAAGTTTGTATAACCTACCAATACATACATACAAAGTTAATACAGCATACCAATATGTACAAACATTACTGGTGAAACCAATACCAGATGTTGAAGCAGATCTGTAGCAGTTTTCTTCAGTTCTACTCTATTTATCCCCAGCAACGTGAATGGTAAATCATTCTATTTTAAATGGAGTTAGTATTCTACCTGCTTCTAACACAGATAGACAATGAGCGATTAATTGGGACTGCTGATTCCTGAATTAAACCAATAAACATCAGTCTATAAATGCATATGGCGTTCATATCAGGACTTTAGTGTTGTCAATGAGGCATCGCGGTGGCTGTGTTGTTAATCATTTGATGCCACTATTGTTCCAGATATTCATCTTTTCGTTTTTTTAAACACAGCTACTAATACAACCATTTGAAAAATACTTTGAACACATTGATTGAATATCCGATTAAAGGTTTTAACCAAATAAACACACACACACATGCACACATACATACATATCTATTCCTTCATTCAAATTTACATACTTACACCAGTATAAGGTTAAATATGGATTAGAACGGAATATAAATTTTATAAAGTTTTTTCTCCATGACATATATCAATTGCGAACAAATTTTGCAGATTATTAACAATTTCATTTTGCTCTGATCATTTCGAATGTAACCGAATTCAAAATATAATCAATAAAATATTGTTAGGAATATTGGTTCTTATAAGAAACTTCAAAAATGAACCCAGTTATTACAAAAGAGAAAAGTGATTATAGTTGTTTATGTATTACACAAATTCACATAATAATAATAACAATAAACATTTATGGACATGTTCTGAGCAGCATGGACGAAACTTAAGACAGACTGACGTCACCACTTATATGTTTTAGGAGAAGCAATTAATAGATCAAATGTATTTGTGAACTGCTTCAAATATTTTACCAATATTGTCATAAGAGAGTTGACGTCACCAAAAAGAAGTATATTTAAAGAAACTGTCGTAACTCACTGGCACATGCCAGGAGCTGTATGCGTTGAAACTGGTAAAGACGACATTAAAGAAAGAAGTGAGCTGTGTTTTCTATTTTGTTATATTAACATACATGAACATGCTTGTTTTTAATGTAAGTATTTGATTGCAGTACTGATTATATAAACTATAAGTGTATAATTACTTTTGTACTTAAAGAGGTATCGCCGAAATTTTTATGATAAAATGTTTAACACTGATTATTCAAATGCTAACATATAAATAAAACTATTTTATGAATTTTTTGTTCAGAAACACGTGTTTTTTTCTGCTTCTGTAATGAGCGTTTTACAGTCAGAATGTGATGTCGATTAAATTGCGTTCCGCTCTGAATACTACAACAACAACTATCCTAAATTCGATAATTCCGAGCGACAATAGCAAATCTTCAGATTTCCGGCAAGGAATTATATAGGGATATCTATACAAGTCCTTGTTTCCGGTAATCAGTAAAGTGCGTTCCGAAACTATCCGGAATGGTTTCACTTAAATCAATAACGAATACAATTGTTTATTGACGACCTTTTTAAACACTTATTTGTAGAAAATAACACGTGTTGTTGTAGAAAATCACATCGATTTCTTCAAGTTACATGAGGTTCTTTCGCACTAGGTACATTTGGATCATTCCATGAACATAAAATGTATAGGTAATGAATCTTTAATGTTACTTAACAATAACATACGATGTCTAAATTTGATGTTTCATGATGTGACGACCTGGTTAAGAGCAAGGCTTGGTGTAATCTTATTTCAAGTCATCCAGACTACTGTTTCACCAACATGTACTTAACTATTTAGATATAAGAAAAGCAGCCAGGTGATCATGATTTTAGGCTGGTTCAAGTAACACTGCATATTTCTTTACTGAAATTGATTATATAACTTAGTTAAGTTTTTTAAATATTGTAGTAAAATGTTGGTAAAACACAAGCCGGGTTTATAACTTCTCCCCAGTAGTGGTTTCGCTTCTGGCCACTTCTTTGTTTTGTATTGATTATCCTAGTTATTTATTATGCTGTTCGATAGTAAGACATTTTTTTTATTATTTTAGATGAAACATGCTTAAGAACCATATTTTGGACAAAAATGTTTAACCAATATTTATTTCAACTGGTGTTTACCTCTATCGCTAAAGTAATAGATGTTTGCACGTGGTTGTAGTACTTACCTGCACTGTACTAAATGTAGTGCCTATACTGCGGCTGACGAGCCAATTATAATATATATGTATAACATACAGGTAAATTGACGTGCTTTCTATTAACTGGCTATGACTTTTTTCTCTTTGTTAGTGATTAGACGGAATAATTTGTACGAGATTGCTGCTTCGCATTGTACACGTTTTGTGTAGTATGATAATAAAATGTAACACATAGATGCAAGATATGTACGCCGTTTTGTGTGTTGTTACATGATTGTGTTTTGATTATTATGGGATGTGTTGTCAATCTTATATCAGACGTCACTGTAAGTACTTGTTTCATTACATGTCACTCTGACGAAATATTCATATTTGGGTTTATATGTGCATGTCTACATGAATATGTCATATATACATATATATATACATATATATACATATATAATACTTCAGTGTGTATTCAAATGTTTTTACACTGGGTGTTAGGGTTTCATCATATATCACCCTGGCGAAATATTTATTATTTGTTTTGAGATGTACAAGTCTACATGCATGTGTTACATGTATATATACTTTAGTGTTTTTGAATTCAAATGTTTTACACTGATTGTTAGGGCTCCATCATAATTACCCTGACGAAATATTTGTATTTAGATTGAGATGTGCAAGTCTACATGCATGTGTTACATGTATATATACATATATATACTTTAGTGTTTATGAATTCAAATGTTTTTACACTGGGTGTTAGGGCTCCATCATAATCACCCTGACGAAATATTTATATTTGTATTGAGATGTACAAGTCTACCTACATGTGTTATAAATACATATTTATATATATATATATATATATATATATATATATATATATATACTTTAGTGTTTATGAATTCAAATGTTTTTACACTGGGTGTTAGGGCTCCAGCATAATCACCCTGACGAAATATTTATATTTGTATTGAGATGTACAAGTCTACCTACATGTGTTATAAATACATATATATATATATATATATATACTTTAGTGATTATGAATTCAAATGTTTTTACACTGGGTGCTAGGGTTTTATCGACCTGACGAAATATTTATATTTTGATCGAGATGTCCATGTGTACATGCATGTGTTATATATAATACATATATAGACATACGTATAAGGTTATAAGCAGAATAACGTTTTAATTATTTATGAATACAATTTTTAATTCCCGGTTTTGTTTTGCAATATAAATTTATTTGTGAATATACAAAATATGTATATGTATGTGAAATTTATACGTCAGATATAAGCATACAATGTTCCTACATATATGTTTTTATTTATGTACTGAGAGCCAAATTATATCCTTATGAAGAAGTTTACAACATTCGTCATTTACGACGTAATAGCGTTCTAATCGTGTTCATTTGTTTGTATTATAAATGGATAGATACAGGGAAAGTGAACTTGTTTGGAATATGGCGAGTTGATTATTTTTAATGTTTCAATGTTTGTTTGTTTTTAAGATTAAAAACAATGTATAAATTGTTTGTTATTGGGATGTAAACAAAATAAAATTTCCCTTCACAAAAATATTGAAACTGTAAACGTTGAAGATAATACAGTGGAAATTTTCGTCTTGCTTTCTGAGATAGTATTCTATTTGTAACGTTTCAAGATGCAACGGGTGCAATATAATGTTTAACTCATTAACTATAACAAAACAACTATCCTGTAATTCCTCACGGTAATGGACACTGCTAATTAAATTAACACCTGCTATAAAAGTCTGCCACTATAAAGATTAGTATAAATATACTTATGAAGCCAAAGTCTATACATTGCAGCGCACGACATATAACACGGAACACGTGCCACATGTTGCCCTTGACGTATTAGTTAAGTGTAAACAGTGTATGTAAAAGTTTCGATTGCCATACTTTATGTTACTATAGTTGTTGCAGTCGCTTTCAACAATTTTTCAGTCATATTGCGACGTTGTCTACTTGAGACAGTATACTGAGTGCTGGAGTATCATGCCGCAGGCACATGGAATGATACCTCACCAAGTCACATTATACTGACACCGGGCGGACAAGACCTAGAACGTTCCTCTAAATGCTGAGCGTCAAGCGAGGAAGCTTCTAGCACCATTTTTAAAGTCTTTGGTATGACCTGGTCAGGGATCGAACCCACGACCTTCCGTACGCGAGGCGGACACTCTACCACTAGACCACGCTGCGGTCTATGTTTCTATATGTTTCGAATACTATATAAAGAACTTAAACACGTATAGCTTGATGCATAGTCTATTTTATTAGCAACAAATTCTTGAAATGAACACCACAAATAGTTCAATCATGTTTGAATACTACATAATGTTACATAAAGATATAAGGTTACGTTACTGTAGGGTTAAGTTGATGTAGGGTTTAGTTGCTATAGGGTTAGGTTTATGTAGGGTTTAGTTGCTATAGGGTTAGGTTGATGTAGGGTTTAGTTGCTATAGGGTTAGTTTTATATAGGGTTAAAATGATGTAGGGTTATGTTGATGTAAGGTTACCTTACTTTATAGTTAAATTGATGTAGGGTTATGTTGATGTAAGGTTACCTTACTTAATGGTTAAATTGATGTAGGGTTACATTACTGTATGTGAAAGTTGATACAAGGTTACGCTACTGTAAGATTACATCACTATAGGGTTAAGTTGCTGTAGGCTTAATTTGATGTAGAGTAACGTTACGGTAGTATTAAGTTACTGTAAGTTAAGGTTGATGTAGAGTTAAGTTATTGTGGGACTAATTTGATGTAGGGTTACATAACTGTAGGGTTACGTAACTGTCTGGTTAAGTGGATATGTGGTCAAGTTACTGAAGGATAAAGTTGGTGTAATGTTACGTTACTGTAGGGTTAAGTTGGTGTAATGGTACGTTACTGTAGGGTCAGGATGATGCAAGGTTCGGTTGATGTATAGTTATGTTGATATCAGGTTACGTTACTGTATGATTAAGCTGATGTAAGGTTCGGTTGATGTATAGTTATGTTGATATTAGGTTACGTTACTGTATGATTAAGCTGATGTAAGGTTCGGTTGATGTACAGTTCAGTTGATATTAGATTACGTAACTTTAGGGTTAGGTTGATGCAAGGTTCGGTTGATGTATAGATATGTTGATATTAGTTTACGTTACTGTATGATTAAGCTGATGTAAGGTTCGGTTGATGTAGAGTTCAGTAGATATTATATTACGTTACTGTAGGGTCAGGTTGATGCAAGGTTCGGTTGGTGTAAAGTTATGTTGATATTAGGTAACGTTACTGTATGAATAAGCTATTGTAAGGTTCGGTTGATGTAGAATTAAGTTGATATTAGGTTATGTTACTGTAGAGTCAAGTTGGTGCAAGGTTTGGTTGATGTATTGTTAAACGTCTTTTACAATAAGAAAGCATATGAAGAAAAGGAGGCGTACCATGTTCATGACACAGACACCAAAGAAGTACAATTAATAAACCTGTCAGAATAATAAAAATAAGTACAATTCATACATTGGAAATTGGATGGACCAGTAGCAAAAGACCACACTAAGCAGCTTGCACTTGGTTAACGGGAGACTCAGACTAGCTCTTCTCTCTTCGCCACATCAAAGAAAAGACAGCGTTAATACCATACCGCTGCATAAACAATATTAATAAAACTGTCAGAATGATTAAACTGAATGTAATACATACAGTCAAACCTGTCTTAAGCAGCCAGTCAATTGAAGGACCAAAAAATAACCTTTTAAGACAGATTGTTGCCTAATACAGGTTAATTTGTTCTGAAAGTACAAAGATGGAAAATAGTAAATATGACTGCTTAAGACAAGTGGCTGCTTAATAGAGATGACCGCTTACATAGGTTTAACTGTAAAATGTACAATCTCAACTCGATCTTACCCCGTCGTCACATCAAAAACAGAGACACTGTTAACACAAGTTTCCCTGTCAGACTAGTATCAAACAATAACGGTCGTTTGCACATGTGCTGATGCTCTTATAAAACTGTTTATATCACTGTAAATGTGTTATCATTTTAATAGGAGTGCTTGTTTTTGTTTTCTTTGAATTTTAAATTGGAAAACTTACCAACAGCAAATATTTGCGGTTATTATGATTCATCAAAAAATAACTAACACATTCAACAATGATTATTAAACTCTTTTTCTATATCTTTAGATTAAATAGAACAGCCTAAAAAAATCTTATTTCTTACTGTATCAGAAATAGCGAACGCAGATAACCAGCATATCAAAGTAAATGCAATTTTAAACGAAGGTTTATTGGTGTGTTATACCTGCAGGCAATGTAACATTTCAGAGATATATGATATGTGATGGTAACATAAGATACGCTGATGGTTTAAATGGCTTATGGGGTAAGGGTTAACCCTAAAGTTCATTTTATGATCATTTATTTTCAAATCTGTTGTTTAACGCATTACCCCAATTAAAAAAAATCGGATAATTGTTGTTTAAATTTTTATTTAGTCATTGAAAGTATTTGATTTTATACAACATGTTGAGATTCCTCCGTGGCCGAGTGGTCTAAGGCGCCTTCTCGAGATCATTTACCTCTTACCGCTAAGGTTGTAGGTTCAAGTCCCACTCGCTCCGAAAACTTCATGTGAGAAAGTCTGCCAGTTATTAGAGGAAGGATGGTGGTTCCTCCCCCAATTAAACTGGACATGCCATATATAACCTAAAATGTGTTGAAAACGGCGTTAAACCCATTTAAGAAAAAACAACATGTTGGACCTTTTTACAAGGAAAATAACCGATTGAAACAAAATTAACATAATAATTCCATTTTGCAAGTGACAGCCGCCACAACTGTGGTAACACAATACATACATAAAATGCTCAATACAAGTACACTACAAACATACAGGACGAGTGAAAACAGAAGTAACTGTTGTGTATTGGACCGGTCAGTTGAATACGGACAGTTCTTTTTTGTGCTATGTATATCCTAACACCCTTCATAAATTTTCTGTGATTTCATTGGTTCGTGCTCTTAGATTTGCCTGTATACCGTCTGTAAAATCACCAGGTGTTCGCGTTCTATGTATTACTACGCCATTTGTTTACAATGGTGAACGACACCATACACAGTGTAAACAGTAATTTAATTAGATAACCAAATATGTTTGCCAATTAAGATTAAATATTTGTTTGTAAAATGTCCAAAAATATATAGATGTATTAAATGTTTTGAAAAAACTAACGATTTAATTTGTGTTTTACTAGGAACTATTTTTAGCGCATAAATTGATAGTCGTCATTCGGCTAAACGGTATGTTAAATTTGAAATTTGAGTAGCTCGAGTAACTTGGTTTTAAGAATAAAATGTATAAGCCCGTTAGAATAGGGTTTTAACCTTCAGTGTCGCTGTTAAAATGCTTAACCTATACTTAACCTATATTATAAGATGTTACGAAGTATAAAAATGTATAACATCATTAATTTATTTTTTCAAAAATATTTTTTTATTTAAGCCAAACATGAACCATGTACATTATTCACTAATTTAATCACAAATATATCCCTTGTATACCTAATACCGCCATATACCTACTATCGCGAAAGCCTGTATAATAACACTATCCCAGGCATGCGCAAAGCTCAAACTTCCGTTAGCGTCGGCATTTGTTTACATTTCGTACTGGCATTTGTTTATTACTTAGCATACTTAAGTAACTTTATTACTGTTTATTATTGATGCCATTATTTACATGGATGACAACATTTAAGACTCGCGGTAGGGTAATAGTTATGACCAGTATACATTATATGGTACTATTCAAAGCATGGTGAAAAGTGAAGGTATTGAATGTTTTCAACAAAAAAGGATACCGCTATTGACACGTCAAATATGACAATATCAACTATGTGTCAGTACGGGTCTATTTACGACTTTATTTTGGGAGAAATGTATCAGACTTCGAAAGAACTTTTAACTCTTAGAAAACTCTAATTAATGGAAAAGATCTAAAATATAATACTTTCCAAATGAATAAAGTATTAAGGGACGTAACTAAGTATTATTTTGGAAACCTGTGTAGAGTTATCCGCAAATTTCAAAAGCTCTTTATATAAATATACGTATTTCTTTCATCTTATTTATGTTTGTACTGTATATTAATTGTTAACATTTGAAGAAGCTCGGTGGTTTCAAATAACATGTTTCGATATACATTTTTCTTACGTAGTTGTATGATTTACTTTCCATTACAAAGTGAGACGCCGCATTGTTTGCATAGTATGTAATTAAACGCTAAACTGTTTGGTTTGGCTCTGCGTCCAGTTTCAATCTTCAATCTGCGAGATTATATACGAAATCTGGTAAATGCATGAAGGTAGTAAGATGTATTAATAAGATATACTTTAAAATCAATCAAAGCTAAATGATTGATAAAATAACGCTCCTGGTGAGTTGTCGAAAATCTGAATGAACGTACCAGAATTCTTTTTTAAACAAAATCCAAATTCTTAAACGTGTAGCCAGCTGCTTTTGAGATATAATCAGCTATTTTTGACTGCTTTTGAAAAATAGCGAGTTATTTTTTGCAGTTCTGAGATAAAGCCAGCTATTCTTGGCTGTGTCTGAGATTTAGCCAGCTATTCTTTGCTGTGTCTGAGATATTGCCAACTAGTTTTGCTGTGTCTTAGATATAGTCAGCTATTGTTTGCAGCAACTGTGTCTGAAATATAACCAGCTGTTCTTTGCTGTGTCTGAAATATAGCTAGCTATTTTTACTGTGTCTGAGATATAGCCAGCTTTATTATTTGCTGTGTCTGAGATAAAATTGACTATTCTTTGCGGTGTTTTGGATATAGACAGCTATTCTTTGCTGTATCTGGGGAATAGAGGGATATTCTTTGCTGTGTATGGGGTATAACCAACTATTCTTTGCTGTTCTTTGCTATTATTTGGTGTATCTGGGATATAGCCAGATATTTTTTGCTGTGTCTGAGATATAGATGGATATTATTTGCTGTGTCTGAGATAAAGACGGCTATTCTTTTTTGTGTCTGGGATATAGTCGGCTACTCTCTGCTGTGTCTGGGATATAGCAATATATTTTTGCTGTGGCTGAGATATAACCGGCTATTCTTTGCTGTGTCTGGGATATAGTCGGCTATTCTCTGCTGTGTTAAAGATAAAGTCGGCTATTCTTCGCTTATTCTGAAATATAGCCAGCTATTATTTGCGGTGTATTTTCTATATAGCTAGCTATATTTGATGAGTCTGAGATATTGCCAGCTAATATTTGTTGTGTCTGCGATATAGCCGGCTTTCTTTTTGTGTGTCTGCGATATAGCTAGCTATTGTTTGCTGTGTCTGATATATAGCCAGCTATTCATTGCTGTGTCTTTGATAAACGATTTAACATAAATTGCATTTTAATGAAATTGATATAATAATTTTGTCTTGTAAGACAAACGTATCATCATAATTGTGTTAATCTTGTTGTTTTCTTTATTTTATTTTGCACTCATCGTAACACATATCAACAGAAAATAACTGGGTTTATTATGATTATTGTTGTTATGATACAATTACCAGCACATTTAAACATTTTGCTGTTTATCTTTTATATCTTTGATAAAATGCAATACCTTAGATAACCTGAGTTGAAAAATTGTACATTGTGTTTCATTTATCTGTAAAGCAGTTGTTTAAAACCATTATTTCTATTTTGGCTGTAAAACTTGATGTCATAAGTAGCAATGGTTACCGTGTATACAGTACAACAAAGGGCAGATTAATCTACAAAGGGATTATTCCTTCAAATTCCGGATGCACTTTACTGTGCTTTGTTGGCTTGTGTTGTACTGTATTGTGCTGTGTTGTGCTGTGTCTTGCCGTGATGTGCTGTGCTGTGCTGTTCTGTGCTGCGCTGTGATGTGCTGTGTTGTGCTGTGCTGTGCTGTGATGTGCTATGTTGTACTGTGTTGTGATGTGGTGCACCTATATATGTCTTAATATTGAAAATTGCATAGTCCATTAAGTCAAACAGAGTTAGTGGAATGTACCTGTTCTGTTCACAGTGACGTTCTAGGCGGGGCTTAAAATGGCAGATAAGAATATCCAAATATAATGCAGAAATGTTATTGGCGGGCATTAAACCGCATAACACGCGTTTCGCTGATAAGACTAAAACACAGTACCCGCGATAAGTTGTAAAACGAACGCCGTTCAGCATATAAAACTCATGACCAGATGATGCGTGCGAGCATAGACTCTGACGTCATAGTTATACAATACGTCATTATCACCTGATGTTGCAGTAACAGGGGATAAGTTTGACTGAAAACGATGTGCAGGAACAATTGTTGGGGATCCGGGCCATGCTTCCCCAAAATTTATTTTCAGCTAGGCCGTCGTAGGTGCGTTTAAGCGTATATTTCTTATTTTTTAGGGGGCTGGTTATCCTTAATGTTAACCTTTAATTCACTGTTTTATAACTAAATAAAATGATATTAAATATTTGTATCATATTCAATGATTATTTTTGTTGCGAATTTATAGTTTACTCTCGCCAAGGGTCCGATTTTTATAACATTTTTGGCATTTTCATTTTTTTTTTATTTCTCAAAAATTATGTAACGGTTTGATTGCTCCAGATTGTACAAACAGTTTTTACCAGCGTCATATAACGCGGTAGGGATATATTCTTCCTTGTATTATTTGTTATGATATTGTCTTTTACCAGGTGGGTTTTCTTCTTCTTCTTCTTCATTATCATCTTCTTCTTCAATATACAACACTTCCACGTAAATGAAGACTGCGCCGGCGCCATAAAATGGTTTAAAATTGTGATCCTTACATTTTTTTGCTGTTGTAGTTGCCCAGAAATGACTTTAACATATTAAAGAAATGAAATAATAAAGTTTGTGTCAGATGTAGCCTTGAAAATATATAAGCATACTGATGGAAAGTGAATTATTATATGTTACAATTTACAAACCGTACAACAAAACACATCAGACAGGATAATAATCTGTTTTAACTAACTTTAAATAAAACATTCAAATTACCGATTGGATAAAGTCTAAAAGTATAAATTTGAAAAAGAAAGACAAAAAAGTTTATATATTTCAAAGATAAATGTTCAGCCATCTCAAGGTGATCTATACATATTTTCCATGAAAAGGTTCCGATCGATTATCTCCAAGCAGACGAATACGTTTTAAATGCATGACACCATACGTAGACTAAGCATAGAATCCATTATGCACCCTAATTACAGCCTAGATATCACGAAAAAATCCTTCGTTTGAACATTATTTTGGGATATACATGTACAACGGGGTCACTTTAGGTTCCCATACCATTTTCTACACTTTAAATAACCTGGCATACAAGATAATAAGATTGAAGCGGTGATAACGATAATCAAGTAAGTAAGGAAAGAATAAAGTTAACAAGATTGAAGTATTAATTGAAAAAAGAAACAAAAATTACAAGATTACAACTTTAATATCAACATTGAATTCGCTGTTTTATAACCAAAATTGATAAAATGATGTTAAATATTTCGATCATATTTAATGATCATTTTTGTTGCGAATTTAAATTTCACCCCACCCCCTGCTAGGGATATGATTCTTGTTTCATTTTTGGCATTTTTATTTTTTTCGATTACTCAGAAAATAAGTCGAGGCACGTGCCTATAGTGCCTTTGGGAAGCTACTGCACTGATTTTTGCATAGTCTCTGTCGTCATAGTTAGACAATACGTCGTTATCAGCAGATGATCAATACATGCATAGATTCTGGCGCCATAGTAATACAATACGTCTTTATGTTTTCTGATATAGGATTATATTATTGTTTTCGGGTTTTTAAGCATGTGTAAAGAATGTCGAATCACGCACAAATCAAATAAAGTCCGAATTTAATCCTTATAATTCCAAGTTTGATTTAATAGGAGGCACAATCCCAACTTTGCTAGGGATGTCCGCGGGCATGCTCCCACGAAAATAACAGTTTGCTCCTGGCATGCATTTACTGCGGTTTTAAGTGGTTAAAATCTATAACACAAACTGCATGTTATACAATTTCCCATTTCACACTGTAAGATCTATCTTGAATACACATTTGTAGCTTTTTAGACCCGACATAATAGTACATACATATATCAACTCTTAGAAATACACTTAAAGACAATTATTTACCAGATATTATGACACATTCATACTGAAAGTATTATAAGTGAAGGGTATGCCATATTTTTGTAAGAGTATTTCATATTTTGGTGATAACTTTATTCTTTTTACAAAAAACAAAAACAACACTAATCCACATGTGAACCTCAACAAATTCGACAGGAGGCAATTGCCTCCGTTTGCTTCAGTGTGGCTACGGCCCTGATATTTAATTCGAAATTCTTCAAGTAAATGGAAAAAAATAAAGCTATACGCTGCAAAGGAAACGCGTAAGAATACATCACCTCTGTCCTGGTTGACATTTAATTCACTATTATATATATAATATCTAATATTCAATAATTTCGTAACATTTATCATTTTCATTATCAGCTGAAATCTGCAACACTAGTTGGGTTATTGTAAAATGACGAAATATTTTGAGGTGAAAAAATTAAACACCCTCCTTTTATCTCCCGATTTGGACAAATAAAAATCGACGATTCAAGGAAATACCCACGTGGTGACAACTTGTCTATTGGATTGTTTTTAAAATGTGTCAACATTTACGAAGGTCATATAAGTCCACGCTCATTGATGGAGAATCCGAATTTTTCAAATGACTTTTACGTGCACGGTTTGTGTATTTACGTTGTCTCACGATCCTCTGCTTCTAAACTTCATTGACAGGTTTTCCTGTCAAATAACTTGGTCTGTGGGAATTTTTGTAAACGACTAGCATTAACGTTCGATAAACAAGGGTTGTGTTCAATGGAACAAGATGTTGAATCTTTACATCTCAAATCTGAACATTTTATGACCTACTTCATTATTTCTCAAAACAACGTGTGGTCCGATTGTGGGGGCCAGGTTTTGGCGCCCGGTTAAAATCGCCCAACCTAAGAAAAAATAAAACAATAAACGGCAGAAAATAGCTATAAATAAAATAAGCCTTGAACCATTGTGCACGTCATTTTCGTTCGTATAAAAATAAACCGACCATCAAAATGCCGATGCTTCTTTGTTAACGCCATAAACGTAAAAAGTAGTCCGGTTCCAGGGTTTTATCGAAAAATAAAAGTCTTTAAAAAATTGACGTTGTCCAATAAAAATGCTTCAAATACATATATGGTAATTAGATTGGAATTATTGATAAATTAACGTGAATTTCTCCAAATACAGGCTGAATATTTATTATAATGTTGATCATTTATCATAATGCTGATTATTCATTATAATGCTGATTATTCATCATAATGCCGATTATTTATCATAATGCCGATTATTCATCATAATGCTGATTATTTATCATATTGCCAATGGTTAATTTATTATAGCGCCGATTATTAATTATAATGCTGATTGTTAATTATAATGCTCATGATTTATTATAATGCTAATGATTTGTCAAAATGCTGATTAATTATCATAAGGCCTATTATTCATCATAATGTCGATTGTTTATACAAATCGATTATTTATCATAATGCTGATTATTTTTCATAATGCCGATTACTCATCATAATGCTAATTATTTATCATAATGCTGATTATATATAATAATGCCGAATATAAATCATAATGCCGATTATTCATCATAATACCGATTATTCATAATAATGCCGATTATTTATTATAACGCTAATTATTTATCATAATGCCGATTATTTATCAAAATGCTGATTCTTTATCATAATGCTGATTATTTATCATAATGCCGATTACTCATTATATTGCTGATTATTTATCATAATGTCGATTATTTATCATAATGCCGATTATATATCATAATGCCGATTATACATCATAATGCTGATTATTTAACATAATGCCGATTATTTATCATAATGTTGAATATTTATCATAATGCCGATTATTTATCATAATGCTGATTATTCATCATAATGCTGATTATTTATCATAATGCTGATTATTCATTATAATGCTGATTATTCATTATAATGCTGATTATTCATCATAATGCCGATTTTTTTATCATAATGTCGATTATTCATCATAATGCTGATTGTTTATCATAATGTTGAATATTTATCGTAATGCCGATTATTCATCATAATGCCGATTATTTATCATAATGCTGAATATTTATCAAAATGCCGATTATTTATCATAATGCTGAATATTCATCATACTGCTGATTATTTATTATAATGCTGAATATTGATCATAATGCCGATTACTCATTATAATGCTGATTATTTATCATAATGCTGATTATAAATAATAGTGCCGATTATTCTTCATAATTCTGGTTATTAATCATAATGCCGATAATTCATCATAATGCCAAATATATATCATAATGCTGATTATTTATCATAATGTTGATTATATATAATAATGCCGATTAGTCATCATAATTCTGAATATTTTTCATAATGCCGATTAGTCATCATATTTCTGAATATTTTTCATAATGCCGATTATTCATCATACTGCCGTTTTATCATAATGCCGATTATTTATCATATTGCTGATTATTCATCATAATGCTGAGTATTCATCATAATGCCGATTATTTTTCATAATGCTGAATATTTATCATATTGCCGATTATTTATAATATTGCCGATTATTTATCATAATGCTGATTATTTATCATAATGCCGATTATTTTTCATAATGCTGAATTATTATCTTAATGCCGATTATATGTCATAATGCCGATTATTTATCATAATGCTGAATATTTATCATAATGCCGATGACTCATTATAATGCTGATTATTTATCATAATGCTGAATATTCATCATAATGCTTATTATTTCTAATAATGCTGATTATTTATCATAATGCTGATTATTTATCATAATGCTGATTATTCATTATAATGCCGATTATTTATCATAGTGTTGATTATTTATCATAATGCCGATTACTCATTATAATGCTGATTATTTATCATAATGCCGAGTATTTATCATAATGCCGATTATTCATTATAATGCCGATTATTTATCATAATGCTGAATATTTATCATAATGCTGATTATTCATCATAATGCTGATTATATATCATAATGCTGATTATTCAACATAATGCCGTTTTATCATAATGCCGATTATTTATCATAATGCCTATTATTCATTATAATGCCGATTATTTATCGTAATGCTGATTATTTATCATAATGCCGATTATTTATCACTATGCTGACTATTTATCATAATGCCGATTATTTATCATAATGCCGATTATGTATCACTATGCTGATTATTTATCATAATGCCGAATATTTATCAAAATGCCGAATATTTATCAAAATGATGATTATTTATCCCAATGCCGATTATACATCATAATGCCGATTATATATCATAATGCCGATTATTCATTATAATGCCGATTATTTATCATAATGCTGAATATTCATCATACTGCCAATTATTTATTATTATGCTTAATGTTGATCATAATGCCGATTACTCATTTTAATGCTGATTATTAATCATAATGCAGATTATTTATAATTATGCCGATTATTCTAAATAATTCTGATTATTTATCATAATGCCGATTATTTATCAAAATGCCGATTATTTATCATAATACCAATGATTTATCATAATGCTGAATGTTTATTATTATGCTGATTATTCATCATACTGCCCTAAATTTATTATAATGCTAATGATTTATTATAATGCCAATGATTTATCATGATGCTAATGTTTTATCATTATGCTGATTATTCATCAAAATGCCCTTTATTTATTATAATGCTAATAATTTATAATTATTTTAATGATTTATCATAATGCTGATTATTCATCATAATGCCCTTTATTTATTATTATGCTAATGATTTATCATAATGCTGATTATTCATCATAATGCCCTTTATTTATTATTATGCTAATGATTTATCATAATGCTGATTATTCATCATAATGCTGATTATTTATTATTATGCTAATGATTTATCATAATGCTGATTATTCATAATAATGTTCTTTATTTATTATTATGCTAATGATTGATCATAATGCTTATTATTCATCATAATGCCCTTTATTTATTATAATACCAATGATTTATCATAATGCTAATGATTTATCATTATGCTGATTATTCATCAAAATTCCCTTTATATATGATAATGCTAATGATTTATAACAATGCCAATGATTTATCATAATGCTAATGATTTATTATTATGCTGATTATTCATCAAAATGCCCTTTATTTATTATAATGCTAATGATTCATTATTATTCTAATGATTTATCATAACGCTGATTATTCATCATAATGCCCTTTATTTATTATTATGCTAATGATTTATCATAATGCTGATTATTCATCATAATGCCCTTTATTTATTTTAATGCTAATGATTTATTATAATGCTAATGATTTATCATAATGCTGATTATTCATCATAAAGCCCTTTATTTATTATTATGCTAATGATTTATCATAATGCTGATTATTCATCATAATGCCCTTTATTTATTATAATACCAATGATTTATCATAATGCTTATGATTTATCATTATGCTGATTATTCATCAAAATTCCCTTTATTTATTATAATGCTAATGATTTATAACAATGCCAATGATTTATCATAATGCTAATGATTTATCATAATGCTGATTATTCTTCATAATGCCCTTTATTTATTATAATACTAATGATTTATCAAAATGCTATTGATTGATCATTATGCTGATTATTCATCAAAATGCCCTTTATTTATTATAATGCTAATGATTTATTATTATTCTAATGATTGATCATAATGCTGATTATTCATCATAATGCCCTTTATTTATTATTATGCTAATGCTTTATCATAATGCTGATTATTCATCATAATGCCTTTTATTTATTATTATGCTAATTATTTATCATAATGCTATTTATTCATCATAATGCCCTTTATTTATTATAATACCAATGATTTATCATAATGCTAATGATTTATCATTATGCTGATTATTCATCAAAATGCCCTTTATTTATTATAATGCTAATGATTTATTATTATTCTAATGATTTATCATAATGCTGATTATTCATCATAATGCCCTTTATTTATTATTATGCTAATGATTTATCATAATGCTGATTATTCATCATAATGCCCTTTATTTATTATAATGCTAATGATTTATTATAATGCTAATGATTGATCATAATGCTGATTATTCATCATAATGCCCTCTATTTATTATTATTCTAATGATTTATCATAATGCTGATTATTCATCATAATGCCCTTTATTTATTATTATGCTAATGATTGATCATAATGCTGATTATTCATCATAATGCCCTTTATTTATTATTATGCTAATGATTGATCATTATGCTGATTATTCATCATAATGCCCTTTATTTATTATTATGCTAATGATTTATCATAATGCTTATTATTCATCATAATGCCCTTTATTTATTATAATGCTTATGATTTATCATAATGCTAATGATTTATCATAATGCTGATTATTCATCATAGTGCCCTTTATTTATTATAATGCTAATGATTTATCATAATGCTAATGATTTATCATAATGCTGATTATTCATCATAATGCCCTTTATTTATTATAATGCTAATGATTTATTATAATGCTAATGATTTATCATAATGCTGATTATTCATCATAATGCCCTTTATTTATTATTATGCTAATGATTTATCATAATGCTATTTATTCATCATAATGCCCTTTATTTATTATAATACCAATGATTTATCATAATGCTAATGATTTATCATTATGCTGATTATTCATCAAAATTCCCTTTATTTATTATAATGCTAATGATTTATAACAATGCCAATGATTTATCATAATGCTAATGATTTATTATTATGCTGATTATTCATCAAAATGCCCTTTATCTATTATAAAGCTAATGATTTATTATTATTCTAATGATTTATCATAATGCTGATTATTTATCATTATGCTGAATATTCATCATAATGCCCTTTATTTATTATAATGCTAATGATTGATCATAATGCTAATGATTTATCATAATGCTGATTATTCATAATAATGCCCTTTATTTAATTAAATGCTAATGATTTATTATAATGCTAATGATTTATCATAATGCTGATTATTCATCATAATGCCCTTTAATTATTATTATGCTAATGATTTATCATAATGCTATTTATTCATCATAATGCCCTTTATTTATTATAATACCAATGATTTATCATAATGCTAATGATTGATCATTATGCTGATTATTCATCAAAATTCCCTTTATTTATTATAATGCTAATGATTTATAACAATGCCAATGATTGATCATAATGCTAATGATTTATTATTATGCTGATTATTCATCAAAATACCCTTTATCTATTATAAAGCTAATGATTTATTATTATTCTAATTATTTATCATAATGCTGATTATTCATCATAATGCCCTTTATTTATTATTATGCTAATGATTTATCATAATGTTGATTATTCATCATAATGCCCTTTATTTATTATAATGCTAATGATTGATCATAATGCTAATGATTTATCATAATGCTGATTATTCATCATAATGCACTTTATTTATTTTAATGCTAATGATTTATTATAATGCTGATTATTCATCATAATGGCAATAATTTATCATAATGCTGATTATTAATCATCATATTTACGGTGAAGGGGTGTAATAACCCCATGGCATATATTTTCTTTATATATTGACGTAGAGTTGATTACACTGTCGATTCACTGTTCGGTATTTTTCGTTTAACTAGGGAATGCAATGTTAATTTTCGGCCTGTATGTATGTTGTTCAAATGACGTCGATGTGTCAAAGTTAAATGATGTTGTTTGAGACGTTACTTCATATGATGCCTGACGGGATATACTATTCCAGACAGTTTTCTCTTTTCTTTAAGCTTTGATCTGAAAGATTAATAGAAAATCTAATTGTACAAAGTTTTTCATTGGCTAACAATAATCTTACATTGATGCCCAGTTATTCAAGTTATTTACCACGTTAGCAACAATGACGCATTGCTCGGCAGAGCTTCGTATATATTTGTACTGCAAACTGGCTTTAAAAATCAATATTTAACAAAAAGGTATTTGATTGATTGACTGATTAACTATTAAGCGTCATTTTTCTGCCATCGAGGGCTAACAGACGATTAGTTAACCTAACCACTGTTTCCTAGGAGCCTGAAAGGTTAACCAGTACTCAAGCACAAGTAACAGATAACTTTCCCATTTGAATCAGCGGGGAGAGACCAATGATAATGAGACACAATGTTGTATATCAACCGTCACGAAGAATGTTGTTTGGCGGGGATTCGAACTCACGACCCGATGGATTGATAGTCAGCCGCGTAACAGACTGAGCTAATTTGTAATGTAATGTCCTGCATGTCACTAAACTATTTTTTTAATTGGGTTTAACGTCATTTTCAACACATTTCAGGATATATATGGCATATCCAGTTTTACGAGTGGAGGAAGACCTCAATATGATTCAGACTGAGTAGAACCTCCGTCCTTCCGCAAATAACTGGAAACGTTCTCACATAAAGTTTCAGGAACGAGCGGGACTTGAATCTACGACTTTAGCAGTGAGAGGCTAGTGATTTTGAGACGGCGCTATGCTAAATTAAACCATAACAACAGCATTTGTAATGGGACAGTTTTAACGTGCAAGTATTACTATAATGCATTTTAACTACAAAAACACTCGTTGAAACATCGTCTGAATTGTTTGGATAGCGTTGTTTGAGATCAAACCGGTGCTATTATATCAAACTGAACATAAACCTCTCTGCATCAGTTAAATTACTTGGATGGCCATGTTACATTAAATCCAGTTCTATACTTTTAATAATTTGTATTCTCTGCCCTGATGCCCTTGCCATGTTTAAAAAACTGAGTGATAAAATCCCATGGCGACCTTGCTAAACTCGAACTTTTTATTATTACACACTCAACCTATTACGAAACTACATAAAAGGAACGAATATGACGATATCAGGAGGTCAATATGAATTATTTATACTATCCATTTAGTAATATGTTTTTGCATTTCCACCAGTGTGATCATGTCATTTCATTGGTGGATACCTCACACGTGACCAGATTTTCATACACTCCAATGAAAAATAAAGATGCTTTTCCCAATGAGCTTTCCGTGACTTTTCAATGAGTTCTGTAAATGTCAAATCATGCAAAAATTGAACGAAGTCCGAATGATTTAATTAACAAGAATGTCTGATTCGGAAAACAATTAAATCATGCATATAGTTCCGAGAACAAATACATTAATCGTGTAATACACGATAATGGAAAACGCTTAATAACGCTCAAAACAAATCACCAAATTATTGTTTGAGTGAATCTCTTGCCAAATGTTTCTAATAATCATGTTGAAACGCTTTAAACCTGTTTTTAACATTTTTAATAGGTAGTTATCGTTCTTGATTAACACCCACAACTCATACAAATAACTTCGTTTGTTAGAAAATACTCGCAAAAAAATGATACCAGTGGAGACTTGGAACTGCATAGGTACAGTTAAAGTATGCGTTTTTCTTCTATGACGTCATACTCTTCAGTAACTTTACTTGAAACCACAAAATGAGCATCTTAAAATAAAACTAATTTGTATGAAACAAAGGTTTATTCTCTTTATGCCAATATATAAGTGCGAAATATCGACAAAGAATAGATTAATTGACAATTAAACAGAGATAAAAACGAGACATTAGAGAAATATTGGGAAATGTTACATAGAAACAGACGCGGAAGGTTCAATAAGACAATGTCATGTTTCAAACTACAACGTTTGAATCTTTTTCATATACAGTTTTAAACCGCCCGGCAACAGTCTCCGTGATGATTAATATACGACATCTCATTATCAATCTTCTCTCACCACTGATTCAGGTGGGAAAGTTATCAGTTACTTGTGGAGATGGGGTATGCGCGAGTACGGTTTAACCTTTCAGGATACATGAAACAGTGGTTGGGTTAACTTACCGTCTTTTAGCCCTCGATGGCATAAAAATGACGCAAAATATTCAACCAATCAATCTTTATACCGATCTGTACTCAAACCTACGTCATCAACGGTAAGTGTTCAAATGACGGAACCATTCGGTGGCGGAGGGACTATTGGTTTGTAATGTAAATGTAAACGAAATGTTGAAGGACAGCACATATCATTTTCTTACAAATTCTGTTTACAAATCACGTTACATGTATGTGAATGAATAACAAAGCAGAACATTTGTTCTTAAACATGTCTTGAATGATCAAAATATTTGTGCAGCAGGGCACAATAATTTAATCAGTATTAAACAAATATTGAAATGTCCACCACAAGAAAAATAAATTAATTGTATGGCAGATGTTTGTAGGCAGTACACATTCAGTAATGATTTTAGTTAATACAAATGCGATTATATTTATATTATAATGTCGTAATCAATATAAAAAAACAACATTTTTTATAGTCCATACAAACACGACAATATTCTTGGCAAATACAGTATATAACAATGTTCATAACCAATACAAGCACAAAAATGTTCATAGCAAATACAAATACGACAATGTTCATAGTAAAAACAAATACAGCAATGTTCATAACCTATACAAATACAACAATGTTTATAGTAAATACAAATACGACAATGTTCATAGTAAAAACAAATACAGCAATGTTCATAACCTATACAAATACAACAATGTTCATAGTAAATACAAATACAACAATGTTCATAGTAAAAACAAATACAGCAATGTTCATAACCTATGCAAATACAACAATGTTCATAGTAAATACAAATACAAAAATGTTCATAGTAAAAACAAATACAGCAATGTTCATAACCTATACAAATACAACAATGTTCATAGTAAATACAATTACCACAATATTCATAGTAAAAAAAAATACGGCAATATTCATGACCTATACAAATACAACAATGTTCATAGTAAATACAAATACGACACTGTTCATAGCTTATACAAATACGGCAATGTTCATAACCTATACAAATACAACAATGTTCATAGCCAATACAAATACGACAATGTTCATAGTAAAAACAAATACAGCAATGTTCATAACCTATACAAATACAACAATGTTCATAGTAAATACAAATACAAAAATGTTCATAGCTAATACAAATACGACAAAGTTCATAACCTATACAAATACAACAATGTTCATAGCCAATACAAATACAACAATGTTCATAGCTAATACAAATACAGCAATGTTCATAACCTATAAAAATACAACAATGTTTATAGCCAATACAAATACGACAATGTTCATAGTAAAAACAAATACGGCAATGTTCATAACCTATACAAATACAACAATGTTCATAGTAAATACAAATACGACAATGTTCATAGCTAATACAAATACGGCAATGTTCATAACCTATACAAATACAACAATGTTCATAGCCTATACAAATACAACAATGTCATAGCCAATACAAATACAACAATGTCCATAGCCTATTCAAATACAGCAATGTTCATAGCCAATATAAATACGGCAATGTTCATTACCAACACAAGTACGATAATGTTCATAGCCAATACAAATACGACAATGTAAATAGCAAATATAAATAAAAACCATGTTCATAGCCAATACAAATACCACAATGTTCAAAGTTAATACAAATATGACAGTGTTCATAGTAAGTACATATACGAAACTGTTCATAGCCAATACAAATACAACAATATTCATAGTCAATGCAGATACGACAATGCCCATAACAAATACAAATATGACAATGGCCATAGCCAATACAAATACAACAAAGTTTGCAACAAATAAAATACACCAACGTTTATTGCAAATACAAATGCAGCAATGTTTATAGCCAATAAAATTAGAACCACGTTCACAGCCAATAAAAACACAACGTTATTTATAGCCAGTGCAGATTCAAGATTGTGTACAGAGTTTTATTTAACATAAACTTGTATGATCTGACTTGAAACCCGAATCTGTCGTTGTCTTTATTGAGTTGCGCCGTTTGCTTCTAACGGATCCTTTCCATAGATACAATGTATCACAATATGTTGCACCGTTTTCACAAGTTATTCAGTCAAATATCAAAGAGGTCTACGTGAAACAGCATTACAAACAGTGAATCTCAGATGACGTAGACACATATTAATTTACCCCACCCATTGTACTTTTAAAGAGCATCGACTTTAATGCAATTTTTGGAACAAATCATAAGCTATCATTTTAAGACAAACATAGTGATGTAACCGACGAGCGGTAATCAACTTACGTTTTCAATTGTTTTGCAAAAAAGATGTTAACACATTTTTATCTTTAGTGTATATTTTTCATGTATAGCTTCATATATATATTTCGCAGCAAAGATTTGTTGTAGATTGCAGTTGTTATCATTATTCTCAATTTGAAACAGAAAGTATGTAGAGTGAATCCGCCAAGTGGAGTTTGATGAAACTATTCATGCAAAATATTAAAGGTAAGGCTAGACCCAACCCGGTTGTAATTAACTTGTTATTTTTTTCGAATAACACATAAAAACAGCTGGGAAACCACCTTTGCTAAATCTGTTAATACACAGATGAGAAATAAAGGAGACGTTACGATTTGTTTGAATAAACAACTTTACTATAGCTGATTGAGTTTCGTTATGAAATTTGGCACAATAACAGTGCTATTTATTTATTTGGCAATGCCTTCATCACGTTACAGATTAAACCAAGTTTTAACCAACGCCGCACTGATGTTCAGCAAAACCAGTGTTCGCCAAACAAACGTACGTTGAAGAGTTTTGATATGTCTATCATGATTATTTTTTTTGTTAAAAAGCAGCAATACCGTTTAAATATACTGATGTTTGCTGAAGTAGTTTGTAAGAAAACTCTATAACAAAACAATTTTACACATGTAAATACATAAATTGTTACGATGCTTATACAAATTTTAGTTTCTGTTAGTATCTGTATAATGGCCAATACATCATAGCTATTCTTGACAAAAGTGTTCGCCGAGTTTATAGTGCACTGCCATACCATGAATCTAAAGGCAATCACTAAAAGAAAATAAACAGTGACATTTTGTCTAGTCTTTGCAACGGTTGTTTTTCATGTTGTTTTTTTATGTCCATACGAATCGCGTTCACATCCAAAACGATAAGACCGAAATGTTATATGAATGTGCTCCTAATCATTGTTGTTTAACGGTGCAAATATGAAACAACTACGGTCATGTCTGTAATAAACAGTAGAACGTCATTGGCTCGAACACCACATATAGATAGAATCACTTAATATTTGGTCCCGGCCGAATTCTTATTCCGGTTGATATGTATGGTAAGATGTCAAATAATATTTGGCTCAAACAACCCTTAACTCGAACAATTGTGTCCACTCCCGTCGGGTTCGAGCAATCAAAGGTATACTCAATATTATAGTAGTACGATTAATTAGTAACGAACAAGGAAGATATTAATGATTCTATTAAAATGCTAATCTGATCCGTAAAGAAATATTATTTAAAATGATCAAGTCAATGACAATTTAAAAGAATTAATATATTTAAAACAAATCATTTTCAAATCCATATTTAAAATATGTAAAAAAATCGCTAAATATCGCAAAGTATATTCTTCTTTATAAACAGACGCAATAAAACGGATTCTGTGGGTTTCTTCTATATTTTACAATTTTGGCTTCGAAGATCAGATGTTGTATTATTTTCACAATACGACAATAGTTTATAGTGTCCGTTACCAGGAAGATATTTACTCTATTTTCACAACACGACAGTAGTTTATAGTGTCCGTTATCAGGAATATACTGCCTCTATATTCACAACACGACAATGTATTCTAGATGTTCTTTATAGTGTCCGTTACAAGAAAGATATTAACTCTATATTCACAACACGATAATGTATTCTAGTGGTTAATTAAGTGTCGTTTACAAGAAAGATATTGTCTCTATGTTCACTATACGACAGTAGTTAATAGTGTCCGTTATCAGGAATATACTGACTCTATATTCACAACTCGACAATGTATTCTAGATGTTATTTAAATTGTCCGTTACAAGGAAGATATTAACTCTATATTCAAAACATGATAATGTATTCTAGTTGTTCATTAAAGTGTCCGTTAACAGGAACATATTGTCTCTGTATTCACAACACAACAATGTATTCTAATGCTTGATTATAGTGTCCGCTACAAGGAAGATATTGACTATTTTCACAACACGACAATGTATTCTAGTTGTTGGTTATAATGTCCATTACAAGGAAGATATTGGCTATTTTCACAACACGACAATGTATTCTAGTAGTTGGTTATAGTGTTCGTTACAAGGAAGATAATGTCTCTATTTTCACAACACGACAATTTATTCTAGTGGTGGGTTATAGTGTCCGTTACAAGAAAGATACTGACTCTATTTTCACAACAAGACAATTCATTCTAGTGGTTGATTATAATGTCCGTTAGAAGGAAGATACTGACTCTATTTTCAAAACATGACAATGTATTCTCGTGGTTGTTTATAGTGTCCGTTACAAGGAAAATACTGACTCTATATTCACAACACGACAATGTATTCAAGTGGTTAATTATAGTGTCCGTTAGAAGGAAAATTCTGACTCTTTTTCACAACACGACAATGTTTAATAATGGATGGTTATAATGTTCGTTACAAGGAATAGACTGACTGTATTATCACAACACGACAATGTATTATAACGGCTGATTATAGTGACCGTTACAAAGAAGGTACTGACTCTATTTTCACAACAAGACAATTTATTCTAGTGGTTGATTATAATGTCCGTTACAAGGAATAGAATGACTCTATTTTCACAACACAATGTATTCTAGTGGTTGTTTTTAGTGTCCGTTACAAAGAAGATACTGACCCTATATTCACAACACGACAATGTATTCAAGTAGTTAATTATAGTGTCCGTTAGAAGGAAGATACTGACTCTACTTTCACAACACGACAATGTATTCAAGTAGTTAATTATAGTGTCCGTTAGAAGGAAGATACTGACTGTATTATCACAACACGACAATGTATTCAAGTGGTTGATTATAATGTCCGTTAGAATGAAGATACTGACTCTACTTTCACAACACGACAATATATTCTGGTGGTTGATTATAGTGTCCGTTACAAGGAAGACACTGACTCTATTTTCACAACACGACAATATATTCAAGTGGTCTTTTAAGACAGGTGAATTTGCTCTGAAAGCATTGCCATAGAAAAAAGCTTATGTGATTCCTTAAGACAATTGGCTGCTTAATAGAGGTGGCCGCTTACACAGGTTTGACTGTAATCTCTTTAACAATCATAAACAAACATAAACGACACAAAATCACATAACCCCTCCCATCTCTACCCACAAAATAAACACTTCCTAAAAACGTATAATTTTATAAAATATACTATATAAAATATACTATTGTCACTATGGATATTGATGTGCCTTCTGTTACCAGGGATATAATAAATGCTGTCTCTTATGATATTTTAACATTGTTGTATTCTGATATGCCTTCTTGTATATTCCTATTTTGTAATTTCATTATAATAATGCGTTATTTATGAAAAATCGACAACTTGAAGCAATGAAAGAAAGGTGGAAATCATTTACATAAAATAATGACTTTTCTACGTGATCTGTATTACATAGATTTTTATGACTTCTAATTGACGAAGAAGGCAAATCAATTAGACAACCACCTGGATGGAAAGTTCGAATGTATATTTGAACATTTATCCCTCAACAAAGGTATATGACGCACACATCTATAATCTATGCCAAATTACAGGTACTAAATCTTGAAACTATGCAACAAATAAAATAAACTAGCTTTAACTCTTCCAAACACGTCTAATTTATAAACAGCTACAATGTCGAACATAAAACAGCTTTGATGCATTCTTGAATTAAACAAAGTGGCAGTGAGACAAAAGGAATCTCTGAAGATGCCAGTGATAGGCGTACATATAATGAACTCAAAGAAATGGAAAACTAGACCAGGCGATGTTTATATGTAATGTAAGTCAGGAATGTTTTGATTACTTTAGGTAGTAATATGTCGGTTCCTGATGCGTTCTCTTCTATCTTGACAACTAAATAAATACACACACACACACACACACACACACACACACTCACACATATATATATATATATGTATGTAGTTTTTTTATTACTTTAGATAATAATATGTCGGTTACTGATGCGTTCTCTTCTACCTTGACACATATATAAATATACATATAAATGTTTCTAGTTTTAACAGTGAGAATGTTTTAAAATATGTCAGTGTTTAATAATGATAAAATATTTATTCTTTAGGAAATCATATCCTATATAGCTATAGGCCATATAGCCGTTTTGGTATATGATCCTCTAAAACAAGTGCCAGTTTTAGACACAGATAACTTGAAAACGTCGTTTATTAGTACATGCATCAAAGATAATAATTCGAAGCTTGAATTTCTCCGTTAATTTTAACGGAAACGTAGATTATTATTGTAAGTTTGTTTTACTGATTACTTAAATATTTGAACTCATAATGAAATGACCTGCTGCTTCCAAACTATTTAATTATCAAGGCCAACGCAGAAGGGCGGCGTGTAAACTGAACGAGCGTGTCACTGCGTTTAGTATAATTACGACCCCAGGAGGTGGGGTGACATTTGTTTGGCACATCTCAGATATAATTATCAATGTCAACGGAGAAGGGCGGCCTGTGCAGTGGTTGTGCGCTTCTCTGCTATCGGATTTTTAACAGCTTAGTATTATACAATAATAGTTTATTTGATACAGCACAGTATACACACTATCCTTACATGTACCTATTATATGTTATGGATGGGTGGTAGTCGAGCTACATCAACATATATATATATATATACATAACACCACCTAGCGGAAGTATTATAAATTAAAATGTTTCCCGTCAGCAGCAGATTAGCTTCAAATACACCATGAGTAATGATTGTTAACAAATGGCTAATATCAAACTGTTCGTATTTTAAAATTTGAGATACACTGTCTGGTTGTTTTAATTACATTTTATTTAGTGTATATCTGCTCGTCCATCGCTAAGTCTTATGCTCTTTGCCTTTAAACGCCCCAATTGAGTATAACAATCTCTGAACCATTCTGTACATTAATAAATCGTTGAAACCAACCTACCTCATAAAATAGTATCTATGGTTAAGAGTTGATGAGTTTATAAAGAGGGTAATGCAAATAAAATAAATCAATCAATGTAAAACATTGTCCACTTTATCAACAGAAACATTAGTCGTTCAAAACATTACCAAACAAGCATATGTTTTTTATTTAACAAAATTTAATACTATAACGTAGATGGGATGGACACGTGAAAGCACAGATAAATAAGCAAAAGTTACACCACCATGTGTATATATAACATATCTATAACATATGTGCGCCGAAGTCGATGTAAATTAGATAAATGTAACATGGATCTATGGATGCAGTGCATCTGTATTAGCTGCCGTTATATTGATTGCTGCTTCATACAAATATATACAATAACCCAACTTTAATGACAAATAAATAGAAGTTCATCTTTACTTAAAAAAATTACTTTAAAACCTATAAAAATTATGCAAAAATCGCTCGGTTCGTTTTGCTGGTAATTTTGATTTGAATCTGGGTTTTTTTTCGAAAAAAATCGAGAGAAAAAAAAAATTTTCGCTAGTATTTTCAGAAATTTGCAATCATTGTAGTTTTTGCATTTGTAAAGCTACACATCCGCCAGATGTGTACGAGGATATATATGTTTTGACTCTGTACATTAGGTAAAACTCAACTGATATCGAATAATACGCGATTTTGCTGTTATCAAATGCGACGTTAAAAAGGTCGAACACGGCAATGTTTACGACGTCACATATAAATATATGTTACATTTACTGAAGGAAAAAATACATATTAATATTGGAAATTGTTTTTATTTTCATAATAAACCAAATATACTACTGATTTCGAAAATAATAATCCTTCTTATATACATGTACACACAATTATCCAGTTACGAATTTAAAAGGTTTCACGTTG
Source organism: Panopea generosa (assembly GCA_029582155.1). Taxonomy (NCBI): domain Eukaryota; kingdom Metazoa; phylum Mollusca; class Bivalvia; order Adapedonta; family Hiatellidae; genus Panopea; species Panopea generosa. Next base: position 39,895,646 of record CM055911.1, on the reverse strand, counting down.
ACTGCCTTACTCTCCGTTTGTTCGTTCAGAATTGTATGCCTGTAACTCTGGAAGCATTGCATATATCGTCCCCTTTGTGCGATAACGTACCTAGTGTATTTAAAATAAGAAGGCAATTGGTACCTTATTGCCCTTATAGGGCAAACCGTTAAAAATTAATTAACGTTAGTTTATGCCATAGAGGGATAACAGACGATCAGTTAACATTACCACTCTTTCTTGGGATATTGGAAGGATTACCAGAACTCAAGCACACCCGTCTTTGCAAGTCACTGATTAAATTTCCTGCATGAGGGTTTGTTTTATGTGGTTAAAAAATCATAATCAGTATCTGTGATTGGTTTTAGCAAACAAAATAGAACGTGAGAGATGGGTGTACCCGTATTGCCTGGTTCTCGGTAGATGTTGTGCCAGTGTCCTGCCCAAAAATAAAATAATACATTTATTGTCTGACAACGGATTTGGGGAGTGATAGATTGGTGCACCCGTATTGACAGGTCTTCAGTAAATGTTTTGGTGACTGTGTTCTGCCCAAAAATAAAATAATGAATTTGTTTTGTGACAACGCGTTTTGGGAGTGAGAGATGGGTGTACCCGTATTGCCAGGTCCTCAGTGGATGTTGTGGTGTCTGTGTCCTGTCTAAATATAAACCTGTTACTATATTGTATGGCAACGGGTTTGAGGAGTGAGAGATGGGTGTACACGTATTGCCAGGTCCTCAGTGGATGTTGTGATGACCGTGTCCTGTCTTAATATAAAACCTGTTGTTATATTATATGACAACGGGTTTGATGAGTGAGAGAAGGGTGTACCCATACTGCCAGGTCCTCAGTGGATGTTGTGGTGACTGTGTCCTGTCATAATATAAAACATGTTGCTATATTGTAGAACAACGGATTTGAGGAGTGAGAGATGGGTGTACCCGTATTGCCAGGTCTTCAGTAGATGTTGTAGTGACTGGGTGCTGCCCAAATATAAAACATGTAGTTATATTGTGTGACAATGGGTTTTGATGTGAGAGATGGGTGCACCCGTATTGCCAGGTCCTCAGTAGATGTATTGGTGACTGTGTCATGCCCAACCATAAAACATGACATTTATTTTGTGACAATTGATTTTAGGGCTGAGAGATGATCGCAGCCGTATTTCCAGTCCCCAGTGAGTGTTTTGGTGACTGTGTCCTCCCCAAAAATAAGACAATGATTTTTTTTATGACAACGGGTTTGGAGAGTGAGAGATGGGTGTACCCGTATTGCCAGGTCATCAGTGGATGTTTGGTAACTCTTTTCTGCCCAAAAAACAAACCAGTATACATATATTGTGTAACAACGGGTTTTGGTAGTAAAAGATGGGTGCACCTATATTTCCAGGTCCTCAGTGGATGTTATGATGACTGTCCTGCCAAAAATATCACAATTACCTATCCTTAGTGACAACGGGTTTAGGGAGTGAGAGGTGGGTGCACCTGTATTTCCAGGTCCTCAGTGGATGGTGTGGAGACAGTGTCCTGTCCAAATAAAACAATGACCTTGATTCAGTGACAACGGGTTTGAGAAGTAAGGGTATGGTGCACCTGCATTTTATTATCATGATATAGATGTTGTATAGTGATCTTATATACCTGAATAAATTTGAACTTGAGTTAATTGTTATGTCCTCAGTGTTTTGTTTCACAATGACCATTCATAAAAAGTGACGTTCGTATTAGATTTATTATAAATATTCTTTGTATTGATTGTGTATGCTGTACCGCAGTAGTAATATAGGGGTAGAGCGTCCACTTTGCATTTGCAAGGTCGTAGATTCGATACTCTGAATGGGGCATCATACCATGTGTCTACAGCATGATACTCTAAAGTGGCTACGCTCAGATTACAGCCTCAAATAGACACCGTTGTGGTATAAATAAAGCATTGAGAGCGCCGCTAAACACAGTGTAAAGTTGTGGCGTTTGTGTCTTTTAATGCCTTTAATTACACACATTTACAGTTCGAAGCTAACAACAGCTTTGTGCTTGTTAAGTGTTGCAAATGTCAAAATAGATAACATTACATCAACTGCCTTACTTATACATGAAAAGAGCAAAACCTGTGTACCGTCTGCCAAAAAGTCTTACAAATGTTGTAACGTGAACAGTTATCAGGTAATAACAAAGTAATTTACGACATAGGTTGGTATGGTGCTAGACGTAAACTAAACTTAGTATTACAATCTAATAATATGTTATTTCATGCTTCGTAGACTTTACATGCTAATGAGGAAGTGATGCTTTGAAGTTCTTGTGAAGATTTGTCTAAAGTGCGGGTGGTTTTGAGGCTCGCTAAATGTACGGGTAGAAGGTGATTTTATGTCTTACACACCAATACATTTTGTACTGTTCTACATATAAAGATGTGCTCTTCTGGAAAACTGAGTACATTGCAAATTGTTCTAAAGGTGTCTTATTTCCTTAGATATTCCTCTGATTGTTCAAATGTGCAGAAAAAAGCAGAGGGTTGTTGAACAGATAGATTTTTCACAATTCCGATGGTAAGATGTCACCTTAGGCGGCCCTTTATTTTTAAAAAGTCTGCCTATTTGTTTCTGTATGTCACTGTGGATCTTCAACTTAATATACATTTACCTGCATCCATTAGTTTACAATGTCATCTCAACTTCGCTGAACTCATGAAAACGTTCTAATGTTCTCATATGTACAAAGGAATATGACCATTTTAAGCATTTTCAACAAAAAAATTGCCCAACCAATTTACACAGCTCTAATTTCTTGAGCGCAATAATCTTGCTACCGTCACTAAGGGGAGGTTATTGGTAAGTGAGACATTTTATTCATGCAAGAAATTCACTTCAGTCTCAAACAAATTTCTATTGAACCCTCCTCTCTCTCTCTCTCTCTCTCTCTCTCTCTCTCTCTCTCTCTCTCTCTCTCTCTCTCTCTCTCTCTCTGAGCGACTTATTTTGTTTCAGAGCATAATCAAAATGCGCCTGATGCCTTTTCTCCGATTCATCAATTAGATATAAGAGTTTATTGTCCATATTAGTTTATAACAAGAACGAAACGGAGCCATAGTTTACTTCTTAAACTTCCAATGGACTCGTATGGTATCGTGCAGTTAAACGCTGTTATTCTGTGGTATTGCCTTTTTGTTCACTTTTTTGCTCAAAGGGCGAGGATATAACATCAAATATGCGACCGAGTTACAAGAGTTTAGCCACTTTTTGAAATAGAACCAAACCTCAGAATCTGCACAAATACCTTTTAATGTTCACATCATGTACATATATACTTTCAAGAAATAATATAGACTGAACATTTATCGTATATCCCTTTATATTATCGTATATCCCTTTTGATTATCGTATATCCCTTTAGATTATCGTATATCCCTTTAAATTATCGTATATCCCTTTAGATTATCGTATATCCCTTTAGATTATCGTATATCATTTAAGATTATCGTATATCCCTTTAAATTATCGTATATCCCTTTAGATTATCGTATATCCCTTTAACTTATCGTATATCCCTTTAGATTATCGTATATCCCTTTAGAGTATCGTATATCATTTTAGATTATCGTATATCCCTTTAAATTATCGTATATCCCTTTAATCATTCGTCTATTGTTATCATTTTGTGCTTTCTGCTTGCAGCTGTTAATGGATTGGATGGTAAGACATATAATTAAAATTTCATATCTGATTTAGTAGCGAGAAAGCAACATTCATTTGATCCACCAAACATACAAATTACTTTTATGACTATACCATCTCGTATAGTATTTATTTATGCCAATTCGGATAATATGTGTCTGAGACCCTCGACGTTTCACACACCAGTTAATGTTGTACTGTTCTACATGTAGAGACATGCACTTTTGGAACACTGGATACAATACCAACGGTTCTAAAAGTGCCTTATTCCCATAGATAGTCCTCTTTTGGTCCAATTATGCAGAAAAAAATAAACATTGGGATGACCTGGTTGCTTTTTCACAATTTCGATGGTTTGATGGCACCCCTTCATTTTTGACAATTCTACCCATTTGTTGCAGTGTATCACTACGCATCTTTAAACTATTATAGCATCATCAAACAGTTCCCAATGTTACCCAAACTTTGCAGAAATCATGAAAAGGTTCCAATGTTCCCATATGCACAAAGAAATATGACATTTTATGCATTTTTAGCAAAAAAAATGCCCAACCGCTTTCAACAGCTTTAATCTCTAAGTCATACGAAATTTGCTACCGTCATGTAAGGGAGGTAATTAACTATATTATCCAAAATATGACCGTATATATAGTTTAACACTTATACCTTAGTATAAGAAATTAAACGAGTACCAAAGTAACACAACATTTAAATAAACATAGTATCAGTTATTTAACTGGCCAATTATGGAAACAAAGGCCAGAGTTATCGCCCTTGAGTCATCAAAATTATGCAACTTGACATTGTGTGAAATGCTGTTCCCATATTTTTCACTGGATCATAAAGAAACAAACTTACAGAAGTGCTAATTTATTATTGAATTTATTAAACAAGTTGGCAAACAAACATTATGCAAGGCTCTGTCGAGCGTTTTTATCGTTTTTGCAAACGAGTAAAATAAATTGAATAATAATGAGCACAAATGTAAGATTCTTTTTATCACGTAATACAGGAAAATAGAACATTTACCATTTATTTAACATAGCATGTCAATAAGGAAGGAAAAAAAGATTGGCATATGTGTTTCTGTCATTCGTCGTAAAGCTAAACTTCACAAAAATAACGTCATTTTACCGTGACAAACGACATTACTTATATATTCGGGACAGTCGAAACGTAGTTCGGCATTTTACGTACGGGGGTCGAGTTATACGGAAAATATTGATCAATGAATCCGAAATGATATTACATTATGTTAATATAAAAGATATATCATTGATTTATTGCACTCCTGCACCGTTAATTATGTAATAAACAAATATACTCACTAGTTACATAGCCAATGATTTCGGACAAGTCTTTGCACAAACCTAATGTTATAATATGTTACGGATTACCAAACACTTTTGTACTCGGCTCGGTCTTTTGAAAGGACCTGTCACACACTACTGATGTACCTCGCCGGGAATAAAGTACGGTATACATTGAGGCCACCGGAGAGCCGCCGATCCATTACGGAGCGCTATCGGTGCTCTGCATACATTAATGAAGCCATACCGGAGTACTGCCGTTGTAGTCCCGTTGCTCGCTCCGGCAGCGCAACGGCGGAAATTTTTGAGCATGTTAAAAAGTTAATACCGTCGCCTGCCGTCGCTAAATTTTTCGCCGATGTTATGACGATGTTCTGATGATGTACTACTGTTCTTACCGATGTGATACCGTTGCGCTGCCGTACTAGTACCGATCCTCGAAATTCTCAAAAATGTGTGCCTCGGTATAGCTTCGGCGACCCAATTCGGCTAGGTGTTACAGGCCCTTATGACTGCCACAGACAAGCGATTTATAGACATCGTGTCCTTCTCGTTTCTATGGAATTTCAAATGGAATCACAATCTTTTATCATGTCCATTTCCAAAGTCAATAGTTTTAAAAAAAAAAAAGGTCTTGTAAAGTATCAAAAATGATACAGAGATATTATTGAGAGCTTATTTGGAATATCTGTTGTTGTTTTTTCATTCAAATATCGTTAAATGCCTCATAAAATAAAAACACAAAAAAAACAATGCTCAACAAATTTGTTTAGAGTATTATGAGATTAATTATCACAATTTTGTGTTTAACATATCTAAAACAAGTATCTTATTTTAATTTAATGTTAAATGCATTTAAATGATTTCATAATTAAAACTGGATACCGCAGCATGGTTTTAAGGTAGAGCGTCCGCCTCGCATACAGAAGGTTGTTGGTTCAATCCCTGGCCTGGTCATACTAAAGATTTGAAAAGTAGTAAATGAAGCTTCTTCGCTTGGCGCTCAGCATTTAGATGGTAGTCCTGGATCTGGTCTACCTGGAGTGAGTATAATGTGACTGGGTGGGGTATCATAACATGTGTCCACAGAATGTTACCCATGTGTGGCAGAGCACAAAACACTGTGTCAAATAGACACCGTCACGATATAACTGAAAAAAGAGTTTTTGCGACGCTAAAAACCAAACAACATTGTAAATATCTCAGAAAACTTGTTTAGAATATCAAGAATCAGTACGTAAAGGTATGACGTAAGTAACCTGCATTAAAGCATCTCTTTACAATTATTACGGTAAAAATGCCCAGCTGTTATAAGTTCAGCTCGAAAGTTTCATTATCTTTTGAAAAAAAAATGATTACAAATTAAAATCGGTTTATTCTACTGATACCGAAACTGGTAAACGCATATCAGACAAAAAACAACGCAATCACCATTAACAATAAACAACAGTTTCAGAAGTTGCACCAATAAGACAAGACGATGTTGTTGAATTAATTGAAATTGTTCCAGTTGTCTTAGATCATTCAATCCACCTGTTATCCAATTACTAGACAAAGTGTGGAAGGAATTCCGTTCATGTTAAAGAGTATTTACCAGTTCAATAAACACGTGGTAGAGCAATAACAACCTCTGATTAATGGGCCGTTCAATCCAAATACTTAAAATACTGGTATACGGACTTAATTCTAAGGTCAATTGAAGAAGAAATTGGCTCGCGCATCTCTACTAAAATATACTTTTTAGATTAAGTTCTAAGAAAGTGAATGTTAAATTTGTTTGTATGTAATTTTTCGCGAAGAAACCAACAACAGTTTTTCAGTTATAATGTCGGTAAGTGTACACAAGCATCGCTCCTGCTATCTGTCAGGCGGTTAACCGGTACTAAACACCGCATTCCGTGGCCTAGTGGTTAAGGCGTCCGCTTCGAAAGCGGGAAGTCAAAGGTTCGAATCCCAACAGAAACCCTTCGGGTTTTTGTTCTAATGCGACCGGTTGCTGCCTCAGCAGCTACTCTTAGTCAAATAGAGGGGTACCGAATGACTAAAAGTCTGACGCTTGGTAAGGACAGTTTTCGGGAACTAACTGCGTGCATCATAAAGGTGTCTCATAAGCCCAATGCGGCTGGCCCTTTCACAAAACGGTTGACATTATAATAAACACGCATTTTACTTTTTACTTTTAATACCTGCAAAAAACAGGTTACTTCCACATGTAATTATACGTTGTAGACACATGCCCGCAGAACAAAGTAAGTGATCAATCATTAAAGAGTATTATATTTACTTTATCTCGCTTGCACGTTATGGTTTGAGAAGCGAGAATGGTTGCATCTGCAAATCATTTGTATGCTCCCAAGTGACATGTTTGTGCGTGCGTGTGTTGTACGCATTCACTACGTAATGACACTGCTTATGTTTATGCTGTTACGTTGGCTGAGTCCGATCATTGATACATTTTTAGTTTAACATATATGTCTGTATACTTTGTATAGCCATCTCCTGTCGCCCTGATGTACAGTTGACAATGTATAACATATGTTCGTATACTTTGTATAGCCTTCTCTTGCCGCCCTAGTGTACAGTTGACAATATATAACATATGTCCGTATACTTTGTATAGCCTTCTCCTGTCGCCCTGGTGTACAGTTGATAATGTATAACATATGTCCGTATACTTTGTATAGCCTTCTCCTGTTGTACCGTTGACAATGTATAGTATATGTTCGTATAACCTATTCCTACCGCCCTGATGTACAGTTGACAATGTACAACATATGTTCGTACGTGTATACTTCGTATAGCCTTCTCCTGTCGCCCTGGTTTACAGTTGATAATGTATAACAGATGTCCGTATATTTAGTAAAGCCTTCTCCTGTCGCCTGATGAACAGTTGAAAATGTATAATATATGTTCGTTTACCCTTCTTCTACCGCCATTATGTACAGTTGACAATGTATACATGTAACATATGTCCGTATATTTTGTATAGCCTTCTCCTGACGCCTTGATGTACAGTTGACACTGTATAATATATGTTCGTTTACTCTTCTCCTACCGCCCTAATGTACATTTGATAATGTATAACATATGTTCGTATACTTTGTATAGCCTTCTCCTGTCTCCCTGGTGTACAGTTGACATTGTATAACATATGTTCGTATACTTTGTATAGCCTTCTCCTGTCGCCCTGGTGTACATGTGACAATGTATAACATATGTTCGTATACTTTGTAAAGCCTTCTCCTGTTGCCCTGATGTACAGTTGACAATGTATAACATATGTTTTTATACTTTGTATAGTCTTTTCTTGCCGCCCTGGTGTACAGTTGGCAATGTTTAACATATGTTCGTATACTTTGTATAGCTTTCTCCTGTCGCCCTGGTGCACAGTTGATAATGTATAACATATGTTCGTTTACCCTTCTCTTACCGCCCTGATGTACAGTTGACAATGTATAACATATGTTCGTATACTTTGTATAGCCTTCTCCTGCCGCCCTTGTGTACAGTTGACAATGTATAACATATGTTCGAATACTTTGTATAGCTTTCTCCTGTCGCCCTGGTGTACAGTTGACAATGTGTAACATATGTTCGTATACCCTTCTCCTACCGTTCTGATGTAAGGTGACAATGTATAATATATGTTCGTATACTTTATATAGCCTTCTCCTGTCGCCATGATGTACAGTTGACAATGTATAACATATGTTCGTATACCCTTTTCTTACCGTTCCGATGTACAGGTGACAATGTATAACATATGTTCGTATTCTTTGTATAGTCTTCTCCTGTCTCACTGGTGTACAGGTGACAATGTATAACATATGTTCGTATACTTTGTATAGTCTTCTCCTGTCTCACTGGTGTACAGTTGACAATGTATAACATACGTTCGTATACTTTGTATAGCCTTCTCCTGTCGCCCTTGTGTACAGTTGATAATGTAAAACATATGTTTGTATACTTTGTAAAGTCTTCTCCTGTCGCCCTGGTGTACAGTTGACAATGTATAACATATGTTCGTATACTTTGTATAGCCTTCTCCTGTCGCCCTGGTGTACAGGTGACAATGTATAACACATGTTCGAATACTTTGTATAGCCTTCTCCTGCTGTCCTGGTGTACAGTTGACAATGTATAACATATGTTCGTATACTTTGTATAGCCTTCTCCTGTCGCCCTGGTGTACAGTTGATAATGTATAACATATGTCAGTATACATTGTATAGTCTTCTCTTGTCGCACTGATGTTCGAATACTTTGAATAGCTTTCTCCTGTCGCTCTGATGTACAGTTGACAATGTATAACATATGTTCGAAAACTTTCTATAGCCTTCTCCTGTCGCCATGATGTACAGTTGACAATGTATAACATATGTTCGAAAACTTTGTATAGCCTTATCTTGCCGCCCTGGTGTACAGTTGACAATGTATAACATATGTTCGAATACTTTGTATATCCTTCTACTGCCGCCCTGGTGTACAATTGGCAATGTATAACATATGTTCGTATACTTTGTTTAGTCTTCTCTTGTTGCACTGATGTACAGTTGTCAATGTATGATGTATGTTCGTATACCCTTCTCATGCCGCTCTGGTGTACAGTTGACAATGTATAACATATGTTCGTATACTTTGTTTAGTCTTCTCCTGTTGCCCTGATGTACAGTTGGCAATGTATTATGTATGTTCGTATACCCTTCTCCTGCCGCCCTGGTGTACAGTTGACAATGTATAACATATGTTCGTATACTTTGTATAGCCTTCTCCTGCCGCCCTGGTGTACAGTTGACAATGCATAATATATATTCGTATACTTTGTATACCCTTCTCCTGTCGCCCTGTGTACAGTTGACAATGTAAAACATATGTTCGTATACTTTGTATAGCCTTCTCCTGCCGCCCTGGTGTACAGTTCGCAATGTAAAATATATGTTCGTATATTTTGTATACCCTTCTCCTGTCGCCCTGTGTACAGTTGACAATCTATAACATATGTTCGTATACTTTTTATAGCCTTTTCGTGCCGCCCTGGTGTACAGTTGACAATGTATAACACATGTTCTTATACTTTGTATAGCCTTCTCCTGCCGCCCTGGTGTACAGTTGACAATGTATAACATATGTCAGTATACTTTGTATATCCTTCTCCTACCGCCCTAGTGTACAGTTGACAATGTATAACATATGTCCGTATACTTTGTATATCCTTCTCCTGTCGTCCAGTGTACAGTTGATAATGTATAACATATGTTCGTATAATTTGTATAGCCTTCTCCTGTCGCCCTGATGTACAGTTGGCAATGCATAATATATGTTCGTATACCCTTCTCCTGCCGCCCTGGTGTACAGTTGACAATGTATAATATATGTTCGTATACTTCGTATAGCCTTCTCCTGCTGCCCTGTGTACAGTTGACAATGTATAACATATTTTCGTATACTTTGTATAGCCTTTTCCTGCCGCCCTGGTGTACAGTTGACAATGTATAACATATGTTCGTATACTTTGTATAGGCTTCTCCTGCCGCCCTGGTGTACATTTGACAATGTATAACATATGTCCGTATACTTTTTATAGCCTTCTCATGTCGCCCTGATGTACAGGTGACAATGTATAACATATGTCAGTATACTTTGTATATCCTTCTCCTGTCGCCCTGTGTACAGTTGACAATGTATAACATATGTTCGTATACTTTGTATAGCCTTCTCTTGCCGCCCTGGTGTACAGTTGACAATGTATAACATATATTCGTATACTTTGTATAGCCTTCTCTTGCCGCCCTGCTGTGCAGTTGACAATGTATAACATATGTTCGTATACTTTGTATTGCCTTCTCCTGTCGCCCTGGTGTACAGCTGACAATGTATAACATATGTTCGTATTATTTGTATACCCTTCTCCTGTCACCCTGTGTACTGTTGACAATGTATAACATATGTTCGTATACTTTGTATAGCCTTCTCCTGTCGCCCTGGTGTACAGTTGACAATGTATAACATATGTTCGTATACTTTGTATACCCTTCTCCTGCCGCCCTGGTGTACAGCAACAATGTATAACATAGGTCTATTAACTTTGTTTAGCCTTCTTCTGTCGCCCTGGTGTACAGGTGACAATGTATCACATATGTTCGTATACTTTGTAAAGCCTTCTCCTGTCGCCCTGGTGTACAGATGACAATGTATAACATAAGTTCGTATACTTTGTATACCCTTCCCCTGCCGCCCTGGTGTACAGCGACAATGTATAATATATGTTCGTATACTTTGTATAGCCTTCTCCTGTCGCCCTGGTGTACAGTTGACAATGTATAACATATGTTTGTATACTTTGTATACCCTTCTCCTGCAGCGCTGGTGTACAGCGACAATGTATAACATATGTCCGTATATTTTGTATAGCCTTCTCCTGTCGCCGTGGTGTACAGTTGACAATGTATAACATATGTCCGTATACTTTGTATAGCCTTCTCTTGTCGCCGTGGTGTACAGTTGACAATGTATAACATATGTTCGTATACTTTGTTTAGCATTCTCCTGTTGCCCTGATGTACAGTTGAAAATGTATAATGTATGTTCGTATACCCTTCTCATGCCGCCCTGGTGTTCAGTTGACAATATATAACATATGTTCGTATACTTTGTTTAGCATTCTCCTGTTGCCCTGATGTACAGTTGAAAATGTATAATGTATGTTCGTATACCCTTCTCCTGCCGCCCTGGTGTACAGTTGACAATGTATAAGATATGTTTGTATGCTTTGTATAGCCTTCTCCTGCCGCCCTGGTTACAGTTGACAATGTATAACATATGTTCGTATACTTTGTATACCCTTCTCCTGCCGCCCTGGTGTACAGTTGACAATGTATAAGATATGTTTGTATGCTTTGTATAGCCTTCTCCTGCCGCCCTGTGTACAGTTGCCAATGTAAAATATATGTTCGTATACTTTGTATACCCTTCTCCTGTCGCCCTGGTTACAGTTGACAATGTATATCATATGTTCGTATACTTTGTATAGCCTTCTCCTGTCGCCCTGGTGTACTGTTGACAATGTATCAAATATGTTCGTATACTTTGTATACCCAACTCCTGCCGCCCTGCGGTACAGCGAAAATGTATAACATATGTCCGTATACTTTGTATAGCCTTCTCCTGTCGCTCTGGTGTACAGGTGACAATGTATAACATATGTTCGTATACTTTGTATAGCCTTCTCCTGTCGCCCTGGTGTACAGTTGACAATGTATAACATATGTTCGTATACTTTGTATAACCTTCTCCTGCCGCCCTGGTGTACAGCGACATTGTATAACATATGTCCGTATACTTTGTATAGCCTTCTCCTGTCGCCCTGGTGTACAGTTGACAATGTATAACATATGTTCGTATACTTTGTATAGCCTTCTCCTGTCGCCCTGGTGTACAGTTGACAATGTATAACATATGTTTGTATACTTTGTATACCCTTCTCCTGCCAACCCTGGTGTACAGTTGACAATGTATAACATATGTTCGTATACCCTTCTCCTGCCGCCCTGGTGTACAGTTGACAATGTATAATGTATGTTCGTATACCCCTCTCCTGCCGCCCTGGTGTACAGTTGACAATGTATAATATATGTTCGTATACTTTGTATAGTCATCTCCTGCCGCCCTGTAATACAGTTGGCAATGTTATATATATGTTCGTATACTTTGTATACCCTCTCCTGTCTCCCTGTGTACAATTGACAATGTATAACATATGTTCGTATATTTTCTATAGATTTCTCCTGCCGCCCTGGTGTACAGTTGGCAATGTAAAATATATGTTCGTATACTTTGTATAGCCTTCTCCTGTCGCCCTGTGTACAGTTGACAATGTATAACACATGTTCTTATACTTTGTATAGCCTTCTCCGTTCGCCCTGATGTACAGTTGACAATGTATAACATATGTTCGTATACTTTGTATAGCCTTCTCCTGTCCCCCTGGTGTACAGTTGACAATGTATAACACATGTTCTTATACTTTGTATAGCCTTCTCCTGCCGCCCTAGTGTACAGTTGACAATGTATAACATATGTCCGTATACTTTGTATATCCTTCTCCTGTCGTCCAGTGTACAGTTGACAATGTATAACATATGTTCGTATAATTTGTATAGCCTTCTCCTGTCGCCCTGATGTACAGCTGGCAATGCATAATATATGTTCGTATACACTTCTCCTGCCGCCCTGGTGTACATTTGACAATGTATAACATATGTTCGTATACTTTGTATAGCCTTCTCCTGCCGCCCTGTGTACAGTTGACAATGTATAACATATGTTCGTATACTTTGTATAGCCTTTTCCTGCTGCCCTGGTGTACAGTTGACAATGTAAAACATATGTTCGTATACTTTGTATAGCCTTCTCCTGCCGCCCTGACGTACAGTTGACAATGTATAACATCTGTCCGTATACTTTGTATATCCTTCTCCTGTCGCCCTGGTGTACAGTTGACAATGTATAACATATGTTTGTATACTTTGTATAGCCTTCTCCTGTCGCCCTGGTGTACAGTTAACAATGTATAACATATGTTCATATACTTTGTATAGCCTTCTCCTGCCGCCCTGGTGTACATTTGACGATGTATAACATATGTCCGTATACTTTTTATAGCCTTCTCCTGTCGCCCTGATGTACAGGTGACAATGTATAACATATGTCAGTATACTTTGTATATCCTTTTCCTGTCGCCCTGTGTACAGTTGACAATGTATAACATATGTTCGTATACTTTGTATAGCCTTCTCCTGTCGCCCCGTGTACAGTTGACAATGTATAAAATATGTTTGTAAACTTTGTATAGCCTTCTGCTGCCGCCCAGGTGTACAGTTGACAATGTATAACATATGTCCGTATACTTTGTACCGCCTTCTGCTGTCGCCCTGGTGAACAGTTGACAATGTATAACATATGTCCGTATTCTTTATATAGCCTTCTCCTGTCGCCCTGTGTACAGTTGATTATGTATAACATATGTTCGTATACTTTGTATAGCCTTCTCTTGCCACCCTGGTTTACAGTTGATAATGTATAACATATGTTCGTATACTTTGTATAGCCTTCTCCTGTCGCCCTGTGCACAGTTGACAATGTATAACATATGTTCGTATACTTTGTATAGCTTTGTCTTGCCGCCCTGGTGTACAGTTGACAATGTATAACATATGTTCGTATACTTTGTATAGCCTTCTCCTGTCGCCCTGGTGTACAGTTGACAATGGATAACATATGTTCGTATAATTTGTATAGCCTTCTCCTGTCGCTCTGGTGTACAGTTGACAATGTATAACATATGTTCGTATTCTTTGTATAGCCTTCTCCTGTCGCCCTGTGTACAGTTGACAATGTATAACATATGTTCGTATACTTTGTATAGCCTTCTCCTGTCGCCCTGATGTACAGTTAACAATGTATAACATATGTTCGTGTACTTTGTATAGCCTTCTCCTGTCGCCCTGGTGTGCAGATGACAATGTATAACATATGTTTGTAGACTTTGTATACCCTTCTGCTGCCGCCCTGGTGTACAGCGACAATGTATAACATATGTCCTTATACGTTGTATAGCCTTCTCCTGTCGCCCTGGTGTACAGGTGACAATGTAAAACATATGTTCGTATACTTTGTATAGCCTTCTCCTGTCGCCCTGGTGTACAGTTGACAATGTATAACATATGTTCGTATACTTTGTATACCCTTCTCCTGCCGCCCTGGTGTACAGCGACAATGTATAACATATGTCCTTATACTTTGTATAGCCTTCTCCTGTCGCCCTGGTGTACAGTTGACAATGTATAACATATGTTTGTATAATTTGTGTACCCTTCTCCTGCCGCCCTGGTGTACAGCGACAATGTATAACATATGTTCGTATACTTTGTATAGCCTTCTCCTGTCGCCCTGGTGTACAGGTGACAATGTATAACATATGTCCGTATACTTTGTATAGCCTTCTCTGTCGCCCTGGTGTACAGTTAACAATGTATAACATATGTCCGTATACTTTGTATAGCCTTCTCCTGTCGCCCTGGTGTACAGTTGACAATGTATAACATATGTTTGTATACTTTGTATATCCTTCTCCTGCCGCCCTGGTGTACAGCGACAATGTATAACATATGTTCGTATACTTTGTATAGCCTTGTCCTGTCGCCGTGGTGTACAGGTGACAATGTATAACATATGTCCGTATACTTTTTATAGCCTTCTCCTGTCGCCGTGGTGTACAGGTGACAATGTATAACATATGTTCATATACTTTGTATAGTCTTCTTTTGTCGCACTGATGTGTGTATACTTTGTATAGCCTTCTCCTGCCGCCCTGGTGTACAGTTGACAATATATAACAATGTTTTGATTGATTGGACAGTGGACTGTGTAATCATATTTGATTATAATGTATCACTGTAACAGTTATTCAAATTCAATGAACAGTGTACTTAATACTCATACATAATTATAATGTATTTAATCTGTTTTAATTCAATACACAATGTACTGTGTAATCATATATGATTATAATGTATTATATTTATTTGAAATCAATGAACAGTGTACTGTATACACATATATAGGGTGTAATGTATTAAAACAGTTTTAATTCAATAAATAATAAACTGTATAATCATAAATAATTATAATGTATTACATCAATCATAATTCAATGAACAATAAACTGTGTTAGTATATATAATCAGAATGTTTTATATCCGTTTTAGTCCAATGAACTGTGAAATTATATATAATTATAATGTTTTTACATATTTTGTAATTCAATGCATACGTTTTAGTTCAATGCACAATATACTTGTAATCATATATACTTATACTGTAGTATAATTTATCTGTTTTATTCTAAGGTGCAATGTATTGTAATGTATAACAATAAAATAGTTCATCTACATTTCAATTCAATATGTAATCATAATTCGGTTATTCGAGAAAAACCGTGAGAAAAAAACACATTTTGGGAAAATGTTTAATAATTGTGTACATTTTTTTCCACCTAGTGTTTGCCTTTGCTCCTTGTATTTCCGTACGTGTAATGACTTTGTTCGACTAACGAAGGGTAGATATTGCTGTTTTTATATCTTTAGATGTTTCCTCAACTTTATGGACATGTAGTTTCTTACTTACCACTTTATTATATAAGAGTGTAAAGTGAGTAGGTAGTTCGCAGTTGGTAGTTGGGGATTCGAATAACCATTGTTCGCAGTTGGTAGTTGGGGATTCGAATAACCATAGTTCGCATTTGGTAGTTGGGGATTTAGATTTGTTATTATAATTACTATTTAATTTACATAGTTTATATATTTAAAATATAATCAATACAAAAATGTATTTAAATTAATATAAAATCTGGATCCCCAACTGGACATTTTGAATCGCCGCCTGTTGAGTATACTCCATACATTGGAGAAGCAATCCGGCACTGGTGTGTTACTCATTATTATCAACTTGTATTTTATTGAATTGATTTGTTGAAATAATCAAACGGCGATTTAAACAAATCCGATTCCCCAACAGGCAGTCGGTTGCTAGTTGGTTATTTGAATTGCCAACTACCAACTGTCAACTACCTAGTAACTTTACTCTCCTTTATTATACAGTTGGTTCTTCTTAATTCTTGTCGAAAATACTGACATTGTCTCATATTTATAAACATAAGTTCATGAGTATTTACATATTATAGCATAAATTGGCTGTATTTTAGTGCCGATAGCAAAGAGGAATGTCATCAAACCTTGGTATAGTTGACGTTACACACAAAAAACACGTTGACCTGTCATGTTGAAACTACCCAGCGACACCTTTTGCTTCTAACCCATCCAAAACGCTGACTTTTGTTGTAATTAATTGTCAACGCATGTTTGTACTTAATTTGATTAACCGTTCCCACTTCTGCAACAGTCTCCGTGATGATTGATATACTACATTGTGTATCATTATCATTCGTCTCTCACCATTGATTCAAGTGGGAAAGTTATCAGTTACTTGCGGAGATGGGGTGTGCTCAAGTACTGGTTAACCTTTCAGGATCCCAGGAAACAATGAATAGGTTTACTGATCGTCTGTAAGCCATCGATTGCATAAAAATGACGCTAAATATTCAATCAATCAATCAGTTAACCAATAAATAAATCAATCAATTGAATAATCGTTATTCTATTAGTGTTTATACTGCTTTGGTAGATATGTCATTTGAATGCTACATATCCCTTTGGTTATATAGTTTATTGTCTTACCTTTTTGTAAAATTTAGGAGCTTGACTAGTATTCACTTTGAATGGTATTACAAAAACTGACTTTAACATAGATATGAGGTTCCGACATAGGATCGACGTATTTAGGTTAATGTAGTATTGACATTAACAAATATGTCATCGGTAACACACATTGATATGTTTGATATTTGGCATGCTCGCTATTCTAAAAAACGCATTAAACGTCAATGTCTTTATTATTCTTACGTATTTTGAGCAATTGTTAGACATGATGGGTTTATTCAACTGCTAAGTATGTCGTTTTTTGTATATAACAAAGTTGAATAAACTGTATGCATAGCCTACTGACTTGTTACAAACCATCTCGCTACATTACTATTTTCTGCTGATACAAATGAAATCAGCGTTTTTATACCTTCTGTTTTCTTTTTTATAAACTTTAGCCCGGCTGTTAGTGCAATATTTCCGAAACGTATAGCGACATGTTATGTTCTTGTACAGAAAGTGTGTTACTTGGTTCACTTGCTAGTCTGCCTAAAAGTGTGTCTGATGGGCTGAACACATTTTGTTCTTTTGCCTTCCTGATAGCATGCCTGATGGGCTGAACACATTTTGTTCGTTGGCCTTCCTGATAGCATGACTGATGGGCAGAACTCATTTTGTTCTTTGGCCTTCCTCATAGTATGCCTGATGGTAAAAATAAAATTGTGTCACATGGTCCTCCTTATGGTCTACCTGATTGTCTGAACATATACTGTCACTTGGTCTTCATAGTGGTATGGACATAGTTTGTCACATGGTCATCCTAATGGTCTGCCTGATTGTCTGAACACATTTTGTCACTTGGTCATCCTAATGGTCTGCCTGATTGTCCGAACATATATTGTCACTTGGTCTTTCTGGTGGTATGGACATAGTTTGTCACATGGTCCTCCTAATGGTCTGCCTGATTATCTGAACATATATTGTCACTTGGTCTTCATAGTGGTATGGACCTAATTTTGTCACATGGTCATCCTAATGGTCTGCCTGATTGTCTGAACATATATTGTCACTTGGTTTTCTGGTGGTATGGACATAATTTGTCACTTGGTCTTCCTGATGGTCTGCCTGATTGTCTGAACACATTTTGTCACTTGGTCATCCTAATGGTCTGCCTGATTGTCTGAACATATATTGTCACTTGGTCTTCCTGGTGGTATGGACATAGTTTGTCACATGGTCATCCTAATGGTCTGCCTGATTGTCTGAACACATTTTGTCACTTGGTCATCCTAATGGTCTGCCTGATTGTCTGAACATATATTGTCACTTGGTTTTCCTGGTGGTATTGACATAATTTGTCACTTGGTCTTCCTGATGGTCTACATGATGGTCAGAACACATATTGCCACTTGGTATTCCTGGTGGTATGAACACAGTTTGTCACTCGGTCTTCCTGATGGTTTACATGATGGTCGGAACACATATTGTCAGTTGGTCTTCCTTGTGGTATGAACATAGTTTGTCACTTCGTCTTCCTGATGGTCTACTTGATGGTCTGAACATATATTGTCACTTGGTCTTCATTGTGGTATGGACATAGTTTGTCACATGGTCATCCTAATGGTCTGCCTGATTGTCTGAACAAATTTTGTCACTTGGTCATCCTAATGGTCTGCCTGATTGTCTGAACATATATTGTCACTTGGTCTTCCTGGTGGTATGGACATAGTTTATAACTCGATCTTCCTGATTGTATGGACATTGTTCGTTACTTGGTTTTCCAGATAGTCTGAACACATCGATCACTCTCCTCCTTTCATCTCAATAGAAACAGGAGAGTCCGCCTTATCTATCACTATCTTGCCTTTGTCTCAATAGAAACAGGAGAGTTCGCCTAGTCTACCACTGTCCAGCCTTCCTCTCAATAGAAACAGAGGAGAGTTCGCCTTATCTTTCTCTCTCCTGCTTTCCTCTCAGTACACACAAGATAATTTTGTACTGTTCTACATAATAGAGACATGCGCTTCTGAGACACTGAAGACAGTGTCAATGGTTCTAAAAGTGTATTTTTCCATAGAAATCTTCTGGTGGTCAAAATATGCAGGAAATAAAGATGATGATTACCAGGTTACTTTTTCACAATGCTGATGTGCTCATTTTTTACAATTTGCACATTTGTGGCTGTGTATCACTACGCACCTTTAAACTGTAATATCTTCATCCAGCAGTACCCAATGTTATCCAAACTTGGCAGAACTCATGAAAATGTTCCAATGTCCCTATATGTATATTGTAATATGATCATTTTAAGTATTTTCAATAAAAATAATGCTCAACCGATTTACATAGCTCTAATTTTTTGGGCGCAATAATCTTGCTACCGTCACTGAGGGGAGGTAATTGTTAAGTGAGACCTTATCTATCACTGTGCTGCCTTCCTTTCAATATAAGCAGGCGACGTCTCCTTTAATAACTTGAATTCTACATAATCTTAATACGGACTCTTAAGGCAACTCTAATTGTTTGACACTCCAGTAACGAAAAACAGCTCAACAATATTTTTCATGGTTGCATGCCGTGCTTCCAAGGGTCTCACTTACCAAGTGAGGGTAGCAAGATTATTGCGCCTAATATAGTAGAGTGTGTAAAGCGGTGGGCATTATTTTTGTTGGATATGCTTAAAATGGTCAACTGTCTTTGTACATATTAGAACATTTTCATGATTTCTGCCATGTTTGGATGACATTGGATGATGATACAACAGTTTAAAGATACGCAGTTATACACTGCAACGGATGGGCAGAATTCTCATAAATGAAGGGGTGTCTTCAAATCATCGACATTGTGAAAAAAGCAATCTGGTCAACCCCATAATTTTTTCCTGCATATTTGGACTAACAGAAGCCAATCTGTGGAACAATACACTTTAAGCACCATTGGTAATGTGTTCAGTGTTCCAGAAGTGCGTGAGACGTTTGCAATCCGTGGAAAGATTGTACACATGACTGAATTATAAATAACTTCAACAGCACGACTAGGAAACAAAATAACTCATGCATAGGCAGGTACTTATATATATATGAAATAAATATCGTGTTATTGAAATTATTTTAAGATATTTTGGAAAAGTACAAACTTAAGGATTATCTATTATGTATTCTAATACATTGTACTTGAATCAGAGTTCTATTATTACATCATAGCATGCTGGCCTGTCACGCGTTGTGTTTATCTTAACGTGCGTGCATGTATGTACAGATTGTTAACAGGGTTAATATAATATTAATCAAATAATAATTATATATAATAAAAATAGACATAAAACAGTAATATACAATGATGATAATAATCATAAAAATAATAAATAATATTTATAATAACAATAGTTATAATAATAATAGTAATAATAGTTATAATAATGATATATAATAATGATAATGATAATAATGATAATTATAAAAATAATAAATAATATTTATAATAATAATAACAATAGTAATAATAATGATAGTAATGATAGTGATATATAATATTAATGATAATGATTATTATGATAATACTGATAAATAATTATTTAAATAATAATGATTTAATAAATAAATAAATTAATAAATAAATAAATAAATATATATATATATATATATAACATACGTAAATTAATGTCATAGAAAGTTTCAAAATGTTGTATGGATGTATCATTGGTATTACGTAGTGTACATGATTGAACACGTTTGATCCGTTATGTTATCTGACTCCGAGATTTATTGGGTGCCTTCACAGAATAAAGTAATTATAAATGAGACTAAGTAATAAACTTTTTTTAAGAAGTTTGACCACTGTCTGTAAGTGTTTACATCAGTCGTAAACTATGCAGTCGTAAAATGTGTTCCGACGATTGATCAGAGCACTAAAGGCAGTTCAATATATAGGCAAGGTAATCACATCAAATGATGAAGCTTCTGAAACCGATGCATATAATAAAGCAGCTATATCATTCTATACTTTGAGTACATACATGAGTAAGTTATATGCATATATTTGTACTGGTAATGTTTATTTACGACATGATGTCGATATTTTAATACAGATATATAACCATTAAACACAAAAATATCATCGGTTCTGAAGGAGCCGGGCCCGGTTAGATCAGTCGTTAGCGCGTCTGACTATCAATCAAGGGGTCGTGAGTTAGAATCCCCGCCCGGTCACAATCTCCGTGATGGTTGATATACGACATTACGTCACATTATCATTCGTCTCTTAAGAGTTATCAGATACTTGCGGAGATGGGGTGTGCTCGAGTACTGGTAAATCTTCCAGGACCAAGGAAGCAGTGGTTAGATTAACAGATCGTATGTTTGCCCACGATGGCAAAAAATGATGCTAAATATTCAATCAATCAAACGATTCTGAAAGATCAGCTGTCAACAGTTTATCAACTTTATCACTGTGAGGTTTTGTTAAATTCTCGTAAATACTTGTAAACTAACGTAGTCTAAACTCATCTGTGGATGCGTTCAGGCGAGAACGTGTTTGGCATATAAACTGACGTGTTTCCACGTGTTTTACATGTAGTTGTTGCTGGCTGATATTAATTTTATCGTTCTTTTCTGTTAGACGTATTTCAACCTTGTTACATTTGATGTCAGAAATTAAACGCATTGTATCATAAAGAAATCTTGACCATAGTATTATTTGACTTAAGTTCAAAAACTTCAAATATGAGAATATGGGGGTGGGCATACAAATGCGTCTGTGTAAGTATATATATGCATGAATTATGCAGATGTGTATGAAAGGGTGTATGCTGTATATATGTATGGGAATATAGGTTGTGTATGCATGAGTACCTTGTATGTTGTATGTGTGGGATGCTGTTTATATGTGTATGTATGTATATGAAGATATGAAGGTGTGGGCAATATGTATATGCATGTGTGTGTGTGTGTGGGGGGGGGGGGGGGGGGGGTGAGGGGAGGTGAACATTTATATATACAATGTAAATATAATATTTATATCGGTGACATACATCCATCATTAAAGACATATATAATGTTTTACATTGTTTTACATTCCTTGAACTTAAACCATATAAAACTTGTAGCGAGCAGACTTCAGGTTAAACTACACAGTTGAATTGTGTGTTTTTTTCTAATAAGACCAGGTCCAGGATTCCCGCGGTAAAGCGGTAAAATACACAGACAAAAGTTTTTAAAGTATTTTAATGTATCCGTACATAAAATGTACAATAACGTATTAAATATTGAACTTTTTTTCAAAGAAAATGCAGTGACATTTATTGTTTTTAAAAAAAGAAGTCCTCAAAGCTCATTAATACATCAATCAATTAAAATCATATACAAATGACCTTTTAACACCAGTGATATCTTACTGCAGTGTATGCTATGACAACTTTTGCTCTACCAATCTGCAGCAAGAAATCACAGCCCCTATGGACCATTATGAAAACATTTGGAACCAAATTACAAAGGACTATTTTTTTTCTCAAGAATCATGTTACCATGACAAAAAAGGGGGGCAACTGCGTAATGAACCGTTTATGCGCGAGAGTAAACCATTTTGAACGTACTACATGCAGGCGTACAATAGTATCTTATGAACGGTCGGCAAATAAAATATTCATTTCAAAAGCAAATTATCTTTATGATATCAATTGATGAAAGCATGGAACTAAATCTTGATTATCTGGTAGATCTCCCACAATGCACTTTTTAACATGGCTTAATGTGCATTTGGCAGCAATTATCGCAATAATTTAGCTCTCATGGTGTTAGATAAGTATTCAGTTAAATATCGTAAGATAAAAAGTAAGGTTTCAATTGATTAATAAGCGTCTTTTACACAGTCAGATGATGAAATCGATAATTAAATGTTCCTTGTAAGATTGAAAAGAGCAAGTTACATTAACTGTTTGATCATTAATCCATTTTGTTACGTATAAAATACAGGATTTCGGTTACGTGGTATAGCCCTTTAAGATTAATAAATATGTATATACGCGCACACACACATATATATATATATATATGTGTGTGCACGTATAATATAACTATACTCATGCATATATTTGTACGGTTTTTAGAGGGATGGCTTACCCTGACTATCACAAACATATTACAGGGTGATGAAATGGATCACTTTTTAGTGATTGGGAAAACTAAATAAAGAAAAAGAGATGTATGTTATATACTGAAATGATTAATTAATTAATTAATTAATTATTCTTAAATTGTGCGTGAAAAGCAAATCCAATATTTAATGGAATATTAAACATAAAGTTGTACAAATGCGTACAGATGTAGACTCACTCTAATGCTGTTTAGTCAGACAAATAGCTATCATTTTTTTATAAGACAACGGTAAGTATACCTATTTTCTATTAATTATGATCTGTTTCACCAAACAGTACTTCATTAGTGGTGTGTTGGTGATTTAATTGAGAAAATACATTTGTTTGCTATATATCAACATTCGCACGTGTTAATCAGCTTACGTTTTATCTTTAACAGGCACGATGCGCTGGCGGATGATGTCTAAATCGAAAAATGACAACCTGGTGGATAGGTGGTGAATGTGTTGTACCTATAAAGCTATGTGGAAGTTGTGATAATTCGACAAAGACACGGATAATCATGTGACCGTATTGATGATTCAGTGGATTAATGATTAATGAATTAGTGTCATCTCTCTGTAAAGTGGATAGGAAATGTGTTTTTAATCGTCATTCATTTGTTCGTTGAAAGGAAATTGTGATACCTTCCTCACAGCTTGTTAAAACCTAAACAAAAACTTTAAAGAAAGTAAATTATTTACCCACAAATTGATCCAAATTACCCAACTGATATACAATGCACCCTTATGAGCAATAAAAGATGCGCAATGCATGTTCGATATTTTGTTCATAGATTGTGGATTATTACGTCAAAAATGTCAACCGCGATTGCGTATAGTTTTATGATGGAGAACCAACGTCACGTGGTTGAAATGGAAAACCACGAGCAGCGATGCTTCTCTAGCAACGATAAAACAGAGCCGCGACGCGGTTCTAATAACAACGATAAAACAGAGCCGCGACGCGGTTCTAATAACAATGATAAAAACTCCTCGAAGAAGTATAGTAATGCTGCCTTCGATAACTCCAGTGAAAGTGGGACGTTAACAAAATCAAATGCAAAACGGAGACCACGCAAAAGGTCCAGCTCAGGGTCAAGGACAAAGAAGGATTCTAAAAGCCAAAGCGTAAGTTCAAATAATATTATATCTGTGTATACATGCATGCAGTAGTTGTTTATTTATAGTAATCTCCCGAACGTATCATAAGATACTTTTTATCTTCGCAACAAAGTGTCAACAAAAAGCCAAACCAACCTTTTAAAGGGACAAACAGCAATCTGTTAAATATTTAAATTCCAGTCGTATATATGATCTGTAAGCTTTTCCTCTACTTATCTTCAGCATAAAATCACCACACTCTATAAACCATTTCGAAATTATTCCGAACCTTATTATTATATCGTATTTTATTGGCACTACTTGTCTTACCGCAACTCAAAATAGGACATCTTCACAGATGTGGATCATGTGATTAATATGTCCTTGTTTCAGTTCAACTTTCATACAATCTCATTAAAATCAGATCAACTTTAATCCTCTACGTACAGTAGATCAGACGGCCATGCATAGAGGGTCACCTCAGATTAACCTTTCCGCCAATCAATCAGAACCTTGCTTTCAAGATTTTAAATGGAAGGAAACATGAAGACACATCAGTCGGATTAAAATGTCACTAGCTCGAGTAATTTGTCAAAATCAGTTGATACAATAACAACAACAATAATACGACTTATTTAGGTATAAATATACGCAATTATATAGAATTAATTATCAAATATATTCTATTCTATTAGTTTTGCACATTTGACTTAGTTGTGTCGTTTACTTTCCTCTGTAAAATGTCCTTAGTATTTTCTACAACATGACTGAAGTGCTCATATTGTGTGACTATTGTTTTATGGCAGATGTTTGTGTTATTACAAAGTTTTGAAATTTTGCTACTTAAGGAACTCATATGACATCGACACTACTGTTTTCCTACCTTTTAACATGTTTTCTACTACATTACCAGGTTTATCAAGGTAGCAAATTGACCTATGACTATTATTTTATGACAGATGTTAGTGTTATTACAATGTTTGAAATATTACTACTTTAAGAGCTCATATGACATATGGACACTATTGTATCTTACCCTTTAACATGTTTTTTTTTAAAGCGAATGTATTTGCACATAAAATGGTTGTATTCGGTGATAAATATTTACACTTTGTTAATACAAACATTAAGTTTGAACCTCCATCTCAACATATATATTGAAATTATTGAAGTTCAGAGTCTTCATTTAACTTCACCTCATTCCACCATGTGTACAGGCACGAAATTACCCAAGAAATCAGATTAAGTAAATACACACTAAACCTCCATTAACCAGAAACCTCTCTAAAGCGGACGTTTTGTTCGGCCCCGAGGTTGTCCGGTTTACAGAGGTTACACTACAGAAATCCGTATCTATGGTGAAATATTAAGTTCAACGTATAGCCTAATGCTTTTCAAAGACCGCACTATCCATTGTGTTACTATATATATATATATATAGCATCACTGTAAGACACCACTATAAAGATTGGACATTATCCAATTAGTTTGTTTTCGCTTGATGAGGTAAAACATCTTTTAAGTTATATTTATCAGTACTACACAACGTAAAAAACTAATCAAGAGCACCTCTTTAACAAGGCTAGATGTGTAACATGCAGGCGCCAATGATAGCTACTAAGACCAACTATAATTCACATTTCGCCTTTGTAAAATCCTCTTCAAGTAACTGGCATCACAATGATATTAGAAGGTTCTTTATATTAAGCTTGTAATATCTATGCCAATAAGAGAACCAGGGTATTCTTGTCTCTGCATGGTGGCTCATTATTCGGATATTTCGATTGACTTTCATACATTTTGAAGGATATTTTACTGTTTGACTGAATTCTTCGTACGTTATTTTCGGTTTCATATGACGTAATGCCGCTTTCGTGTATTTATAGGTTAGTTATTTTCCCGTTCCAAAATGATTGTAATTCACCAGTTATATCAAGGTCATTGGATTACTAGATGTGTACATGTGTACACGTATGAAGCCGTTATATTCTACCGGGAGGTGGGGTTAAATATTATACTATTTTTTCAATAGCAGCATTGCTCAATCATTGCTCTCTTATTATAAATGATATACATATACAGTAAGTGGTGGAATAAGATTATTTTGATATTCTTATACACAACGTTTGAACGTTGATAGCTTGAAATATATACGAACTTTGAACGTCTTACAAACTTTTACTGAATCGTTAAATTAAACAAAAGAAACCTTAGCAGCTTATTATAATTAACCATAGAGAACCTACATGTGGGATTAGATACCATAGTTATAACATACTTTTTTCCTTCATGATTAAAATAATTTTGCTTTATATTGATTCACAACTTTGCAGTTAGTATTAAAGGTAGCGAAAACGCCATTTTTAATCTTGATAAACTCGAATTAATTTACTTCGTGAATAAACTTACAATTTACACTATTGGTAAATCATTTCATATTTACACGATGCAAATATGAAATAACACTTTCCAAATATATATGTACAGCCTTAATTGTGTTTCTATATTGGAAAGTGAAACTCTAATATATGATCGTTATTTGTAATAAAATGCATTTTGACTCCATTAGTTTTAGTTTTATAATAGAACATATTTTTTAAAAAATAAAAAATTTTCACATATTTTTAATATAACCAATTAATTTGATTAAAACCTTTGATCATGTCAAATATATAAAATTTTGGGTCAAAGTATTGGAGTAACAATATGTATTTTTTTTTGTATGATTCCTACTTTATATTGAGAGGAGTGGTGTTTCAACCATCCGTGTTCCAGCCAACGAAGTTCTACTGCATACACATTTTATAAGTACGCTTAAATGAGACAGTTTTCAGTTTTTTCTTGAAATAACTCATTAAAACTATATATTCATTGAAACAAATAGAAATGGAATATTCCATTTATGCTTTATATACTATATTACTGATGTGTGTAAAGATGTAAATAGATATCATGTAAGTAATAAACAAAACATTATTCTCTTTTAAACAATAATGACATAACATATTAGTCCTTACACGCGTTTGTAGTACATAGTACAACCTGTCATTTCTAAAGCATTCGTTCTTAATTATACCCGATTGATATAACTTGAAGGCTTTCATACTAGTAACTACTTAAAGGGGGGTTTCTTATAATACAATATACAGTCAAACCTGTCTTAAGCAGCCAGTCAAGGGAAGAAGCAAAAGTGGCATTTAAGACAGACTGTTGCTTAAAACAACATACAAATTTGATAAAGCAAATGTGACTGCTTAGGACAAGTGGCTTCTTAATAGAGGTGATCGCTGACAGGTTTAACTGTACACTATTTCATCCCGTACCAAATTGTTAATTTACTTTATGGACTCGTTTAGCTCAGTCGGTAAAGCGTCTGACTATAAATCAAGGGGTCATGAGTTCGAATCCCCGCCCGGCAACAGTCTCCCTACTGATTGATAAACGATATTCTGTCTCACTATTATTCGTCACTCATCTCTGATTCAAATGAGGAAGTTATCAGTTATTTGCGAAGATTGGATGTGCTCGAGTACTGGTTAAACTTTCAGGATCCTAGGAACCAGTTGTTAGGTTAACTGATCGTCTGTTAGCCCTCAATGGCATAAAAGTGACGCTAAATGTTCAATCAATCAATCGTCTAAATATGTTTTTTTTAAACTACATACTCTTCAAATAGACAGTTTTGAACCTCTGTTATTTTTATAAATGACGACATATTAACACATTAACCGCTTTGTTTAAATAATAAATAGGACTTAGGTCACCAAATCGGTTTTTTTCCTAACAAGTGTGCAAGTATAGCTACGAAAAACATGCTCTTTCCTTTTGAATTTTAAACATGGCAAGCCTTATACTCGGCTTAATCATAATGTAAATATTTAGTTTACCGCCCGGCACAGACATAAACACTCTGTCAATGGAGCTGTTGAAGGAGCTCACATTCAACACCATTGATGATGGTTCTTAATATACAATACGGAAAGACTTAGATGTAGTGACTATAAATAAATATGCAATACAGAGAGCCATAGATATAGTGACTAGAAAGAAATATGCAATACAGAGAGCCATAGATATAGTGATCAGATAGAAATATGCAATACAGAAAGATTTAGATATAGTGATCAGATAGACATATGCAATACAGAAAGACTTAGAAAAAGTGATAAGATAGACATATGCAATACAGAAAGACTTAGATATAGTGATCAGATAGAAATATGCAATACAGAAAGGTATAGTGATCAGATAGAAATATGCAATACAGAAAGCCTTGGATATAGTAATCAGATAGAAGTACGCAACACAGAAATACTTAGATATAGTGATCAGATAGAAATATGTAATACAGAAAGCCTTTGGATATAGTAATCAGATAGAAGTACGCAACACAGAAATACTTAGATATAGTGATCAGATAGAAATATGCAACACAGAAAGCCTTTGATATAGTAATCAGATAGAAGTACGCAATACAGAAAGACTTAGGTATAGTGACCAGATAGAAATATACAATACAGAAAGACTTAGATATAGTGATCATATAGCAATGTGCAATACAGAAAACCTAAGATATAGTGGTCAGATAAAAATATACATTATAGAGAGCCATAGATTTAGTGATCATATTGCAATGTGCAATACAGAAAACCTTAGATATAATGGTCAGATAGAAATATGCAATACAGAGAGCCTTAGATTTAGTGATCATATAGCAATGTACAATACAAAAAACCTTAGATATAGTGGTCAGATATAAATATACAATACAAAGAGCCTTATATATAGTGGTCAGATAGAAATATACAATACAGAGAGCCTTAAGTATAGTGATCAGATAGAAATGTGCAATACAGAAATCCTTAGACATAGTGATCAGATAGAAATACGCAATACAGAAAGCCTAAGATAAAGTGATCAGATAGAAATATGCAATACAGAAAGTCTCGACAAAGTGATCATATAGAATTCCGTTTCAGAAGCGGGAGGTCAAAGGTATGAATCCCGATGGAAGCATTTAGGTTTTATCTCTGATATAGCCGGTTGCTCAGCCAGTAACTAGCTAAATTGGGACTTCTCAATTTCTTACAGCCTGTCGCCTGGCAATGGTCGCATTCGGGAGGTAATTGTGTACAACTTGGGTTTTCCTTTAAAATAGACAATAGGGCTGACACTGTAATAGCAAACACTGAAGTTTTTACTTTTAAATAGACAATAGAGCTGACACTATAATGCACAGATACTTATGGTTTTACTTTCCAATAGACAATAGGGCTGACACTATAATTAACAAACACCTCTGTTTTTACATTCCAATAGACAATAGGGCTGACACTATAATTAACAAACACCTCTGTTTCTACTTTCCAATAGACAATAGGGCTGACACTGTAATAAACAACCACTGAAGTTTTTACTTTTAAATAGACAATAGAGCTGACACTATAATGCACAGACACTTATGGTTTTACTTTCCAATGGACAATAGGGCTGACACCATAAAAAAACAAACACCTCTGTTTTTACTTTCCAATAGACAATAGGGCTGACACTGTAATAAACAAACACTGAAGTTTTTACTTTTAAATAAACAATAGAGCTGACACTATAATGCACAGATACTTATGGTTTTACTTTCCAATAGACAATAGGGCTGACACCATAAAAAAACAAACACCTTTGTTTTTACTTTCCAATAGATAATAGAGCTGACACTATAATAAACAAACACTTAAGTTTTTACTTTTTATTTGACATGTACATTGGAACAAGTGCCATATAAAAGTAGATATATATATAGAAATATATAATAGGGCAAGCTACATAATGTAGTGATCTGTTAGAAATATAAAATAGAGCAATTGTCATCTGAAGTGACCACCAAAATATTTCAATTCATATTTAGTCGATTCATCTTAAATTGAAGTAAATGTTCCCGAAAAATATTCGATAGATGCAATTTCTCGACTGAATGATCTAAATGGTGAGTTCGATATTTTTCGAAATTTTTTCGCTGTGCCTTGACGTTTAAAACAAAAACGCCAAACATAAAAGTGCACTTGCGTGTTCTGTGCCACATTGACATAAAACTAAAACTTCATATATACAAACACTTTATTTCAGACAGATATCGTATCAACAGCCAAACGTTAAAGAAAGCAGATACATTTCATATCCCATGATATGAGATTTCTTGAGTTTAAAGGGACAAACCACAATTTTGATAAAAAAAAATCAAAATATATATGCAGTCCCTTGATTCTATTGCTATTATCATATAGAGTATACTATTTAATAATTAAAAGGATTCATATGTCGCTTATTTTTGGTAATATGTAGTTAAGAAATGTAAAAATGTAATATTTATATAAACTTCATCGGTTTTTATCGGAAGTGTAGGAAACAATGTAAGGTGTGCCAGTTTGAAATTTTATTGATTTATTTTATTAACATATTCAAAACAGACATGGCAATATCAGTTTTTAAAGAAACACACGTGTTTATAATATATTCTTAACTTCAGATAGTAAAGATTTTATATTGATATTTACACGTGATTATAACGATGGCGTTAGATTATGTAAGTGCGTGGTCATGAATAAAAATAATTTTCAACATTCAAACTTGTGTGTCCGTTCAAATAAAATCTTCATTAGACTACTCGAGTGCTCTGAAACTTAACATATGTATCTTTGATTCTGTGATGCTTACATAATTAATTCGAATATATTTTGTGGTAACTTTTACAAACTGACCTTTGATCTTAATATTTTCTTTGAAGATTATCCTTTTAATAAGTTGAAAGTGAACATCTAAGGAATATTTATGGAGGATTTGCTCACAAATGGAATAAAAATCAAGTACTCTTGTCGTTTTCTAGCACTCTCTGACACGTGGCTTATTTTCTGGAATTCAGTGCTAGATCATTTCCAGAAAGCTAGGTGATTCTAACTAGGTGGTATATGTTCATCAGATAGCTATAGATATTGGATTTGTAGCATGCAGTAGATTAGCAACATGTCGGTTGAGTATGCGATTCACTAATGCATTTACCAACGGCCGTTGTATAAAGGTAACAACTTCTAGACCTATAACTGCCAATATCCTACTGTTATAGTTGACAAAACAACCAAATCATACATGTATTATCTGAAACACGCAAAATACATTTGTCCACATCAGCGCATTAATTTTTTCCGAGGTGTGTGTGTGTGTGTGTGTGTGTGTGTAAATCATGAATAATTAGAAATAAAAAATATTCTGTATAAAACTGACGACTTTTATTAATTAAATTAACTTAGTTATTCACAATGTTTCTTAAAAATTCAATAGGTCCAACTGTTCTGCCAATTCCTTTTCAACTGATTCTTCGACTGGTTGGACCTCCACATCTGCATGCAGGTCATATCCTGACATAACATGGCCTGTGCCATCTAAAAGTAAAGGTCCACAATCTATAATACGTGTGTTAATTGCCCATTACAAAATATACACTTACTAATATCTATAATTATTTCATTTATTTGTATCCTTTAGTGTTGTTTATTTGTTTTCTTTTTCTTTTGTATAATTAAGTTACATTACATTAATCCTTTTCAAACGGGCCACTGTACAAATAAAACAGCATAACCCAAACTTCATACTATATCAAAGAAACAAATCAAATCTTATAGGTTTTACCTAGCATAAGTTGAATACTCCGCATCCCAATTTGATTACAAAAATGCTATAACCGCGGTATCTCATTTTGGTTAAACCCTTGTCTGTCCCAGTCCCTGCTGTTCCCCGAATCAGATTTGTTCATCCCCAATAAAAAAGGCACATTTGAGGTGCTGGTTAGTTCTTTGCGTCGAAACAATCCTTTTTAGGGCCACGTTAAAAACATATAACCAATGATTATTTAAAATAGATGTATCCACCAATCATAATAGCAGAGACATCCGTGATTGTAATCCAGTACACATAAATGAAAACATGTGCGCAATAAGCACACACATGCGTTTATAACTAAGTCTTGTTGACCCACTTAGAAGACTGGAGTGAAGTTCCATGAAACAACTGACCAATCAGCGTGCCTATATCTCATTGTTCTAACAGATCCAAGTGGCGAAGAGTTTTGTCTCCTTTATTAAGTAAGTTAAAAATGTTGAGCGCGTGGTCAAGTGGTGGAGCACCAACCGACGATCGGAGGGCCGTGGGTTCGATCCTCCGACATGACTTTATGTGGTGTCCTTGAGTAAGACACTTTATCATATATGCTTATACTGGCTTTACCCAGAAAGTCTTCGAGTGAGATTTGCCTATGTTGTGAAAACTAGTTTCACAATCAAAGTAACATAAATACATTTATACTGAAGCATTTTAATTAATAAAAATGCTTTGTATCAATTTGTTATCCAAAAAATCTTAATAACTTCAACTTATTTTGCTGACATTACCTAAAACCCCAGGTCATGCCTTGGAATGGACGTGACTTATGACGTCTGCTATAAGCGGTCTGTAACATATGTACATCTCGTTATATGTCTGCCTAATTGTTTCGT
Source organism: Panopea generosa (assembly GCA_029582155.1). Classification (NCBI taxonomy): domain Eukaryota; kingdom Metazoa; phylum Mollusca; class Bivalvia; order Adapedonta; family Hiatellidae; genus Panopea; species Panopea generosa. The sequence continues at coordinate 39,862,648 of CM055911.1, read as the reverse complement.
CTAAAAAACTAGGGCAACTAAGTAGAAAACAGTTTACTTCGGTTAATACTATAATATGCATATTATATTTGCCTTTTCTTTGATCTTTTATTTCATGTTTTTTTCAGTTGATTTAACGTTTGATTTACATTGCAAATAAGGGTCAAATAGCGAACGTAGTATCAACTTTTATTGGCTTCAGAGTGTCGTAATTCATATAAAGGTTTCATTAAAGTTGCACCATCTGTAATTTTCTGTTCAGTAAATGATGAATAGTTTTAGTGAATCACAGATAATGGTTGATTCCGTTTCTATATTCCTATTTATGAGACATTCATTAATACACAGGTCGGCATTTTTCGTTTTATTCGTCGATGGTTAAGTTTAAAGCCAACCGTTAATTGTTTTTTCTTTATTTTGTAGTAACTAATAAAAGTTTGAAGGCTTGTCATTCATAGAGAGACCCAAATGAAAGAAGTGAAGTTTACATTTCACTGTTTGTCAATCTGTGCACTACCAAAATATAATGAGAAAGTAAGGGGTCATATGTCATATATTTTTTCTGCTCAGTATGTACACTGTTGACAAAGTGAAAATAGACATCCCAAATCATGTATTCATATCCCAATTTCCAAGCGTCAATTTTGTTTTCTAAATTCACAACTCAAATATGACATCGCTGTCAAATGTTCAAAATGCATCAATAATGCCACTGATATAAAAAAAATGAGCATTAAAATAAGTAAAATGCATTTTTAAAGTAGAAACAAGGATTTTTTTATGACCGCCATTATACCCCACGGAAACACTTCCGTTTTACAACGGTGGTACTATGATTAAAGCATTACGCGATACTCGCCAATGAGTGACTTTATCGCGGATCGCGATTTAGATATGGTCAACAAAGTTAAAGAATTTTACACTACAGAGACAAAATACAATATAAGTTATTGAACAGAATATCCATAATATGATGTTTGATATAATTTTTTACTGCTAAGCTTGAAAAAAATATCGGCGATAAAGGTGAGGCATCTTTAACAGTAATTAAATTGATTTGATTTTTATGATAATACTGGAGTGTTAAGAACACTACATAAAGATTAAGACTTATTTACAATCAAGTTCGTCCATAAATTGTAACTTGAAAATAGCTATGGAAACACTTTTAAAATTTGTTATTTTCTAATCAGGAAAAGGTTTTAAAATAAATGCTTGGTATTTTGTGTAACATAAAAATAATAAAGTGGTGATGAGTAAAGATTTTACATAACTATGTAAATAAATTTAGATAATTAACCATTTATTACAAATTAAGAAAACATTTAATTGTTATTAATCTTAATATTCACTCATTAACATGGGTCGGAATGGGACAAAAAGATAGTGAGGAGTCTGAGAAAAAAAATACGATCTCTCTATTCCCTTTCAAGTTAATGCCGTCATATTTATAATTTCAGTATTTTGAACTCTTGTTTCCGTTACTGAAAAATAATTCCCGAGTTACTCGTGAACAGAGTGTGACGACTGACGATATAATTTATAATATATGATAAATAACGAGGGGTTTATGTTTCAGAAACGAAACAAACATTTGAAATAAACAATTTCTTAAATTATAGCTGGACCGCGGCGTGGTCTAGTGGTACAGCGTCCGCCTCGCATGCGGAAGGTCGTGGGTTCAATCCCAAAGACTTTAAAAATGGTACTAGAAGCTTCCTCGCTTGACGCTCAGCATTTAGAGGAGAGTTCTAGGTCTGGTCGGCCCGGTGTCAGTATAATGTGACTGGGTGGGGTATCATACCATGATACTCCAGTGTGACAGCGCTTAGAATACTGTCTCAAGTAGACACTGTCGCGATATGACTGAAAAATTGTTGAAAGCGACGCTAAACACCATACAACAACAACATACAAATTATAGCTGAGGCAAACTGGAGAAATCAAGTCTTAGTAGTGAAAACAGTTAGTTAAGTCAGTGAATTCTTTAATCATGATATCGCGGATTTCATCATTAGGAATGTAATATACACACAAATATATATATATATATATATATATATAGGTGTAAGTCCACCATTGATTTTTGTTCTTTATTCTATACTTATAATAAAAGTTTGAAGACTTAGCGTTCACAGAGAGACCCAAATGAAACTTTCATTCTACTGTTTGTCAACCTCTGTTCTACCAAAATATGACGTGAAAAGTAGGGATCATGTGTCATATAAGAGATTATTTTTTTCTGCTCAGTGTGTACACTGTTGACAAAGTGAAAGTAGACTTTCCCAAATCATGTATTCATACCCCCAGTTTCAAACCATCATTTTTTTTTTCTAAATTTACAATTCAAATATATATATGCCGTTTTTATGGGTGTTTTATGATGCGGCCGGTTGCTCACCAAGCAGATAGTTAAATTGAGGTATACCGAATGTCTAGAACAGTTTGACGTCTGGCAGGGATAGACTTCGGGAAGTAACTGTGTACAGCATAAAGGTGTCTCATACGCCCATTGTGGCTTGCCGCTTCAACAGGTGTGACACTATAATAAACAAACACTTCACATATTTATAGATTTGCAGGGATACTATGAAATAGCTTTTATATATTACAGTATTGCTTTTATTTATTTTACATTTCTTTTTGAAGAGCTATAGAGATATTTCAGTGAAATATTTCCAACAATTTCCGGTAACTGTAGAAGGAAATTACAATTGATATATATAATGTTATCAACCACTAAAAATGATAACAGTTCGCTTTTATCAATTAATAAAATAATAAATTAAAAAAAAAATTTTTTTTACTCTTTTGTCGGGGAGGGCCTTATTTGGTGTTGTTAGAACTTGTGGCCCGACCCTTTTGCTGCTATGTAATATATGGTCAAATAAAAAATGTTTAAATTAAAATAAATATTTTGGTTTTAGTAAAATATCAATTACATTTCGCTCGATAACGCTTAACTTGCCACGACACAACAGTACTCACTCTATACAATAAACTGTCATGACACAACGGTACTACCTCTATGCAATAAACTGTCATGACAAAACGGTACTACCTCTATACAATAAACTGTCATGACACAACGGTACTATCTCAATACAATAAACTGTCATGACACAACAGTACTCACTCTATTCAATAAACTGTCACGACAAAACGGTACTCACTCTATACAATAAACTGTCATGACACAACGGTACTCACTGTATACAATAAACTGTCATGACACAACGGTACTACCTCTATACAATAAACTGTCATGACAAATTAGTACTCGATCTATACAACAAACTGTCATGACACAACATAATTCACTATATACAACAAACTGTCAAGACACATCAGTTCTTACTCTATACAATAAACTGTCATGACACAACAGTACTCACTCTATTCAATAAACTGTCATGACATAACGGTACTATCTCTATACAATAAACTGTCATGACACAACGGTACTATCTCTATGCAATCAACTGTCATGACACAACGGTACTATCTGTATACAATAAACTGTCATGACACAACGGTACTATCTCTATACAAAAAACTGTCATGACAAAACGGTACTCACTCTATACAATAAACTGTAATAATAAAACGGTACTCACTCTATACAATAAGCCGTCATGACACAACGGTACTACCTCTATACAATAAGCCGTCATGACACAACGGTACTACCTCTATACAATAAACTGTAATGACATATCAGTACTCAATCTAGACAACAAACTGTCATAACACAACAGTACTCACTCTATACAATAAACTGTCATGACACATCGGTACTCACTTTATACAATAAACTGTCATGACACAACGGTACTCACTCTATACAATAAACTGACATGACACAACGGTACTCACTCTATACAATAAACTGTCATGACAAAACAGTACTCACTCTATACAATACACTGTCATGACACAACGGTACTCACTCTATACAATAAACTGTCATGACAAAACGGTACTCACTCTATACAATAAACTGCCATGACAAAACGGTACTCACTTTATACAATAAACTGTCATGACACAACGGTACTACCTCTATACAATAAACTGTCATGACACTTTAGTACTCAATCTATACAACAAACTGTCATGACACAACATAATTCACTATATACAACAAACTGTCATGACACATCAGTAATCACTCTATACAATAAACTGCCATGATACATCAGTATTCACTCTATACAAAAAACTATCATGGCACAACAGTACTCACTCTATACAACAAACTGTCATGACACAACAGTACTGACTCTGTACAATAAACTGTCATGACATATCAGTGCTCACTCCATGCAATAAACATGATATTAATTTGAAACCGACACGTATTCTCTTTGTGTTTACATTAAATAATACACTGCACCTAAGAAATCCGGTGCTTCATGAGCGTCATGCACAGGTAAGGAGGCTGTGTTCATGGTGCATTTTGATATATAATATACCTGCTATGATAAACACATCGGAAACTGCAGGTATCTATTACTTAACTAGATAACCACGTGTTTTATTGTACTGGTACAAGGAGCCATATTTTGAGGAGAGTTCATTATGAAGTGATAATTTATAAGTGATATTTTAATGATTTAACCTTAATGTTCATGGACATAAGAAACTATATGTTCATCGGTATTCAAAGAATGTGAAACTCATAACAGTTTACGCACAATAAAAACATCAATTAATAATTATGATAATAACCGTGCAACAGTTCCGAAGAAATGACAGCAGGGTCAAACTTCAAAGGTCGAAAGGTCATAACCTAACAGTCCCTGGGGAACTTAAACCTAGTTTAAGTGTGCGTCAAACTATACCCTTCCATAGCTATACCCTTCTTCATCACACCGTAAAACAAGACGCCGCCAAACCAAGCTCTCCCAGTAAACATGCGCTAATGTTCATAATGTTTATTTATGTCTTTATATTGTCCATTGATGAACTCATTGATCGTCAGCACGTGTAGGATGTATGCTACCATGTGCATGCATGTTCATCAAATGTGTTTTCTGATATATCTATTTTTTCTTCTAGTATGAAGTTCAATAGTTTACCCGCACACTGTTTGCTGCGTTTTGTGCTCCTGTTCATAAAACTTTGAATGAATGAATGAATAAATGAACGAATGAACGAACGAACAAACGAACGAACGAACGAACGAACGAACGAACGAACGAATGAATGATTGTCTTTATCTCCTCCTCTTTGTGACATTTTATAGTAGTGTATCTTAATTTTAGTTATGCTGAATATCATAAAAATAAGACCTCACCTTGAATCTTCTATGCATATTTTGAAATTAAGTATGCTAATTTTATTTACAGTCTTGCTTACATTACGTTTACACCGACAATTCAATGATTAGTATTAATTTGTTGTAAAGCGATATCTGCTAATAATTAATACCGTTTACTTTAACCTTTTTCCCGAAAGCGAAAAAAGAAAAGGGACAACGAAGGGAAACTAGTCACTAATCTTGTTTTGATTCATAATTAAAGAAAGTATTTTTGGCATTAGAGTATCTTTTTGAAAGCCAGATTTAGGAACAACATGTTCTCGTCTATCTCAAGGGTCGGGCCAATTTCAGCACTTAGACGTTTAAGCGTTAATTCGTTCGGATTTAAGTTCTTTATCTCGTCGATAATAGAGTGGTCATGATATTCATTTTAAAACAATATTACGTTCATGAAACTTACTTTACTACGCCACTATAATGCAAGTTTAAACAATATCGTGTTCATGAAACTTATTTTCGGTTATTTATTCTGATTATATTAACAGCCACTTAACATCACTTGTTCTATAATGTCAGAATCTGAAGTACGAGGATCGTTGAAAAAGTTTACAGAAGAACAATCTAGATGCAACGCAACACTGTTGTTTTGAGATTGATGGGGAATCGAATTGGACGAGATATTTGGAATATGTTTAATGTATTTAACGATGATTTGATTTTACGGATTTAACTATTAAAAGCTAATAACATCACGGAAACGACAGAAAAATTACCAATCAACATAATCAAAATAATACCTCGCCTTGAGCGATATACTTATACTATGCATATATCATAAAGACGTTATATTATAAAGACCAAACGTTTTGAGTTAATGAATGGATTGGATTGATAAACATAAACATGCAAAATACCTATCAACCTGTATCGGAATGAACCGATAAAGAAAAGAAAATCAGTAGAGTCTCTTTCTTTCTTTCTTTCCTTCTCTTCAACCAATACTCTCTTTTTCATTTTTTGAAATATTCTGAATAAACCATTATTTCTTGTATCAATTTTTGCACACTTGGCCAAATTATGAAATTATTTCGGAACAATATGATAAAATCTATAAGAAATATAAAATAACTGTTATGAGCAGATTTACACAAGCTTCTAAAGCTTTTTTTCTGTATCCTTTCCACATAATTCGTTAAACGTATGACTTTATTGTTAAATGTATGCTAAATATATGTACTTATGTGAATAAAATATTGTTTAAACTAAAGACGTTAGACTTGTTTTACATTGTGGCTCATAAAACCAGTGTTACCTATATTATATTACGACATGTTAAGGCGAACCTTGTTTCCGTTTCTATAGTAACTGTAGGATGTTTTGCCATCGATTTGGTCATTCTTTTTTATTCGGCCTTGCTTTTATACATAATAAATGGATTTGTTTTATTTAAAATATTCAATGCATCAAAAAATTATACATGAATTTAGGTATTAAACAGAAGCAGAACCTAGTTTACTTATTTCAAGGCAATAATAGGTTTATTGTGTTTTCATTCTTTATTTATTTGTCAACTCAACAATGTTTTCTAAATGCAAGGGCAATACTGGTAAGTGTAGGACCAATAAAAACCCTAATTCAGGACTAATCTATATATTCTTACCTTTATTTTGGCTCTAATTCATGATTTTCTCTCAGTTTTCTTCAAGTTTGCGTCGTCTTTAAAATTTGCGATACTTACGAGGTTTTAGAAGTACAAAAAATGACTCAATAATTTTACGTCTTTTTATCGCGTGTTTATAAATGAAGTTTCTGATTGGCTGTGTGCATGGGTACTCTTGCAAATTGCGCGGGATTTTACAGTGGTTATAATAAGCCGAAAAAAACATTTTGGGCAAAATTGCACATACGAGGTTTTAGAAGACGGTCGACGATATATAAAATAGTATACATATTAAGATAACTGACACTCTGCATATAGATGACAGTTCCAGATCCGGTCAGCCCGGTGCCAGTATAAAATGAGGCGGAGACATATTATTCCGTGTGTCTACGGCATGACATCCAAAATACACCGTTTTTATGACGTACATGTAATGTATTCGTAGCTAAAAATGAAGGCTCTCCCGTTCATGAGTACACTGTAAAATAGACCCAGCACTCCCGATTTTGGGTCCGTTAAATAGCAGCTCATTTGAGCATGATGACTGGTCAGTTGCCTCAGGAAATGTTTGAATGACGTCATAATTAATTAAGCGTTCATTTGCTATGACTTGTGGGATAGACATAGACTTAAAACGAAATTACCATTGAATTTCTAAAAATAAACTGCTAGATGATCATCAAATCGTCTTTCGGACTATTTCTATGATGAAACCATTTTTACTACGTGCAAATCTGTAAATTGAAATCAAAATGAAACCATGCGACTCATTTTAAACGTCATAAAATATGTTCAATTTTAAGCGTGAAATCTATTTTAGTCTAACCTAGGCGCGTGGCCCAAGTTAGGAAACCCCTTTTCAATATATTAATTTGGCATGTTTAAATAGATATATTTTGGCAAAACGGGGTCAGTAAGTATATATAGGCATTAAAAATCGGGAACAAATGTTTATAACCTATTTTACCAGGTTTTAAACATAATGTACAGAACGTTTAACAAATGGGGTATACTGCTTAACAATAAACCATTAATTAGAAGTGATATAAAAATCTACCTAGCAAACACACATAATGTTTACCCATGATAAATGTTAGATACAGTAGAAAAAAATAACTCTTAACTAATAACACTTTTGTAACGGACCTTCTTCATATATATGCTTGATGTTGCCAAATGGTTCGATATGTAGGTATACATCAGCTGCACAGCTGTCATAAATAAGTCTTAAGTATTCATTCAAGATTTCTGTTTGCATATCTGCGTGTATACTTTGTCATACTTAATCAAAATAAACCCGAGCAAATGCAGCTACAGCGTAAATAGTCTTTTACAGGTGATATATTAAATTTGTGTATTTGTGTCGATGTTGATGTAATTGTGCAAATGGCCTAAGATTGCAAAAAAAATGTAAAAGGGTATTTTAGAAGGGGAAATACAAAAAGTAGTATATATATTATATAGAGAGAGGGTATTTGTTTGTTTTGGTGTAAGATCGAATTATATTTCATCAAGTGATAATTAAAAGTCATTTTCTTGCGAGTGGCTTTGAACAAGAGTGAATATCACTTTTGACGATCACGAGATGAAAGCTAATTTGATCTTACACCAAAACAATTTTTTTTTTATTTTATGCATTAACTTTTTTTTTTTTTTTTGACGTCAATTCGCCATTTAGTAGTATTGGATTAATAAAAATATTAAAGTAAATTATTTTTTTGATAAATACTTTTTTTAAATCAGTAATAATGCAAGGACAATTACTTTTTTTTCATAATTTCACTGTTTGAAGCAGTTGATTATCATAATTGGTTGATTGATTGATTGAATATTTAGCGTCATTTTATGCCATCGAGGGCTAACAGACGATCAGTTTACCTAACCACTGTTTCCTGGGAATAACCAGTACTCGAGCACACCCCGTCTCCGTAAGTTATTGATAACTTTCCCACTTGAATCAGTGGTGATAAACGAATGATAATGAGACGCAATGTCGTATATTAATCATCACGGAGACTGTTGCCGGGTGGGGGATTCGAACTCACGACCCCTGGATTGATAGCCAGACGCGTAACCGACTGAGCTAATCGGGCCCGGATTATCATAAATGAGCAGTTGCTTTATCCCCAAAGTAATAAACAATATAAATTATGCCTAACAAAGGACACAAGCATGGACGCCGCATGATACATACAAATAATTAAATAAATAAAGGGAATAATAACTTTAAAAGAGAGTTGTTCTAGTTCATAAGCTTTTTTGTTTTATTTTATTTTCAAGCAACGGTTTATATTCATTCTATATACACTGCGTAATAGTTAGTGTTCATTCAGTAAAACTTTAACAATTAAGAATTTTTTTTCCCAAAGGGAGCGACGCAGGGAGCAATACAGGTCAAGGTCAAAAGTTATAAAAAAAATCGTTTGTGCATGTCAGATATTATGGAGGTTCCAGGTGACTAGCCTTATTATATATTTTTTTAAAAAATGGGTTTGAAATTAGTACAGGACCACATGTTAAATGTAGAATGAAAATAACTAAATGTGAAAAGTTTTTTTTATAAGAAGTGGATAAAAGAGGTGTTCTATACACAGTCTATTTCTTAAATCTATGTTTTTTATTTGGTTACGATGTCATTTTTCAGTTTTAAAAAATAAAATTAAAACAGAATAAGAAAAAAATCATCATGCTGTTCAGTGAATTGATATTCTTATGGAATAAGCCTTGTAAGAAATATTTATTCATTTGACAGGTAAGTGCAGAAGTATTTTGGGTTGACCGTGATCCATCATGAATGGTGAAGTCAATGGGCATGCATTTCTTATATTTTTGATAGAAAATTATTTTTTTATAATTATTTAAACGTGATATACAAGCAGCTAGTGTCATCATCCGTTTTGCACTGAAATATTTTGCGGCGATTCTTAAGTGTTCGAAAACTGGTAACACCATCATAAGTTCATGTATTAAATTTGTATATGTTAAAAAAACTAATTAAAGAAAGTCAGTTAAATATTTCAAAACAAGTGTTTCATCATGTATCGTCGCATAAGAGCAATAAGGTAACAAGTGTATATGCCATAAGAAGGCACTTGGTACATTTTTGCACAAATGGGGCGATATATATTTATAGTTTATAATCACTATGATATCAAGATTCTGTCTTGTATACTGTTGAATATTCGCATAGTCATTAGTACGAATTACAAACATCTGAGATGAATAATCCATTAATGAAACCGGCGTCTTTGAACTATTATTACAAATGAATGACTTATCTCGTGTTAACTCGTCGCGTATAATCTCGTCTCATATTTATCTAATGTTATCCCGTATCGTTCCATCTTATCTCGTGCTATCTGGTATTGTCTCCTCTCATCTTATTCTCGTCTCATCTCGTCTTATATCATTTCGTGTTATCTCTTCTCGTCTCCTCTCATCTTATCTCGTGTTATCTCGTCTTCTCTCACCTTATCTCGTGTTATTTCGTCTCCTCTCGTAGTATGTCATCTTGTGTTATCTCGTCCTGTCTTTTCTCATCTTATCTCGTGTTATCTCGTCTCCTCTCATCTTATCTCGACGTGTTATCTCGTCTCCTCTCGTCTCCTCTCGTCTTATCTCGTGTAATCTCGTCTCATCTCATCTAATATCATTCCGTCTCGTCGTCGCCGAGAAATACTTCCTCATAGATGATGTACCGAGATAACACGACAATGTTAGCTGGAAATAAAATAGACATTGCCTTGAATTATGTTTACGTCCATTTTATTAATTGATATTATATATTCAAAATTGCTAATAAATTCAGTTTAATTTCAAAAAGATATTTGTTTTCATTTAAAATGGTACAGATTTTACAGTTTTAGGGGCGGTGCTTTAGCAGCCGCTCTCAGAGCTTTTCAATACCGCAAATTTACAACCGTGTATCGTGTTAATGCAAACCTAACAACCACTAATCAAATAGTTCCATCCCCTGATAAGCTCTCGAACACACTATAAACAGTAGATTCGCCTTGTTATTCAAATTCCAGGTCACGAACTATATCGCCAACATGTACATTGAAAGAGTCGTATATTTCGGCAAGGACTTCAGATAATAATTGCTTGATTCGGGAGTCTGATTTCGCTTTTTTCTATCATTTTAAAAATGTGTACGGTAACGAAACTTTTCTAGATCTTTCCCTTATGCCAAGGAACTATACTCCTTGCTTACGTCAATAAACAATCAATACTCGTTCTAAAAATAGAGATATGCTTATGTCGATCATGTGACTTGCGGTTTCTCCCAAATGTTTAAAAATAGACTTGTATTCCTAAAAAGAATTCGAGATTGATCGAGTTATGAATAATTTCAGTGTTGTTTTTTTATTATTTAGTAAATATTTCATATATTTCCAATAATTGGAACGGTAAATAATTTCCATTTAAACATATTAGATTTAAAACATTTTTGTTTCCGTAGCAAAAATACGCAAACATCCAGATGTGTCTAAACATCGGCGCCATAACATTTTGGCTAGTGCGGTTCCGTTTACGGGGTGATATAGGGCATTAGAAAATATAAATGTAAGAATCAATTATTAATGTCAACATGCACATTTCTACTTTTCGTCTTTTAAACGAATTGTTTCACTGTTGCGCTAGAGATATCAATAAAGAAAATAGTAAATGAATATACTCAAAGTGGAATTCATCGTGCTAGATTCAGAGCACTTTGATATTTTTATATAGAAAGCTTGGCATTTCTGAAAATATCACGAGTTGAGTTAAAGATACAAATCTCATATCATTGAGTTGAACTAATATCTTGAAGTTGGACATTTGCCAAATTTAAGAGTTAATATTCTTACTATAGCAGAAATACACTTTCAAAGGCAAACCATTCAGTTACGTTCTCTGGCTTATTCGAGAAAAGGGTCAACGTTAAGCATAGAACATGTAGATTCTGTACCCTGTATAACAATCAAAGGTAATCGGGATTATTCTACTTCAACGTATGCAAACTGACCTGTTTGTCTAAAACAATAGCGATATTTTACATCTTATATGCTCCGCCCCCATCAGCACTGCAGTGCTTTGATTTTACCTATCATCGTTTTAAACTATTACTCTTCCGGCGATCAAATTAAACTAAACGTATTTTACTACGCTTCAATAATGTAAAGTACCCTGCATATTTATTCAAGGATCAAGTCTGGATTAGATCAAGTGTGCCAGATATTGTTTATATTACAAGGGCAATTGTGAATACTCTTGTTAGATCTATGGATGTCTCGCTTCGAGTAAAGGTGTAAGATAGGAGATGAATGATTTTGGTATAAAGAGATACAATCAGCATAGTGTATAAGTTATTTTCTTTTTATCAAACATCAAGTCGAGCCCGGTTAGTTCAGATGGTAGCGTGTTCGACAGTCATTTAAGTTGTCGTGAGTTCGAATTTTCGTCCGGAGACAGTAGCTGTGATGATTAATAAAGGGCATTTTCGTCTCATTGGCATTTGTCTCTCACTGCTGACTTAAGTGGGAAAGAAAATAGTTATTTGTGGAGATGGATGTGCTTGAGTACTGGTTAACCTTCCAAGATTATAGGAAGTAGTGGTTTAGTTGATCGTCTATAAGCCCACGATGGTAGAAGTATCATGGTGACGCTAAATATTCAAACAAAATCAAACATTGAAAGAATAGCAACATATTCAGGAATTTATTTTTAAGCCGATTTATGCCGGACGCCTCTTGTAATGTTAATCCGTGAACATAGGTGTATTGGCAAATGAAAAAAACAACATATTTAATTGATCCTTAAAATGCGTGCAGGATCACCATATGAATAGATGAGTAATTTTGAAATATTATATTTTGATATCATGTTCAATTTGTTTTACCACTTTTGAAATATATGTATAAATGTTTTTATATACTTTCACACCTTAAAGGTTTAAACATGACAATAGCAACATTTCATTGAAAAAGATTCCATTTCGACTACGTGCTGCTTTTAATCAGTTCTGTGAATTAAAGTATGAAGAATCATTACAACTGTGCAAATGCGCATGCTCACACGATAGTTCGACATATCCGGCAAGGGATGTACGGCCATGTTGAACTCGCCTCTACTCAAGCTCAAACATAAAACAAAATTTTTCTAACAAGTGTATCACCACGAATACTAATGACTTGGAAGGTGAATTTCATTTTATATTTCAATATGGCTGATAGTCGGAAATATTTATACGTACTTTTTTTCACCAATACACAAAACATGTTTAAGTTATAGAATGTTTATCTCCTATGGATTCCCTTTCTTTAGAGCATGTTGTATCTCCTATGGATTCCTTTTTCTTTAGATGCTAGTTTTGGGTCTAGTCAGCATGTTGTATCTCCTATGGATACATTTTTCGTTAGATGCTAGTTCTGGGTCTGGTCAGCATGTTGTATCTCCTATGGATTCCTTTTTCTTTAGATGCTAGTTCCGGGTCTAGTCAGCATGTTGTATCTCCTATGGATTCCCTTTTCTTTAGATGCTAGTTCTGGGTCTAGTCAGCATGTTGTATCTCCTATGGATTCATTTTTCGTTAGATGCTAGTTCTGGGTCTGGTCAGCATGTTGTATCTCCTATGGATTCCTTTTTCTTTAGATGCTAGTTTTGGGTCTAGTCAGCATGTTGTATCTCCTATGGATTCCCTTTTCTTTAGATGCTAGTTCTGGGTCTAGTCAGCATGTTGTATCTCCTATGGATTCATTTTTCGTTAGATGCTAGTTCTGGGTCTGGTCAGCATGTTGTATCTCCTATGGATTCCTTTTTCTTTAGATGCTAGTTCTAGGTCTGGTCAGCATGCTGTTTCTCATATGGATTCCTTTTTCTTTAAATGCTAGTTCTGGGTCTAGTCAGCATGTTGTATCTCCTATGGATTCATTTTTCGTTAGATGCTAGTTCTGGGTCTAGTCAGCATGTTGTATCTCCTATGGATCCATTTTTCTTTAGATGCTAGTTCTGGGTCTGGTCAGCATGTTGTATCTCCTATGGATTCCGTTTTCTTTAGATGCTAGTTCTAGGTCTGGTCAGCATGCTGTTTCTCATATGGATTCCTTTTTCTTTAAATGCTAGTTCTGGGTCTAGTCAGCATGTTGTATCTCCTATGGATCCATTTTTCTTTAGATGCTAGTTCTGGGTCTGGTCAGCATGTTGTATCTCCTATGGATTAATTTTTCTTTAGATGCTAGTTCTGGGTCTGGTCAGCATGTTGTATCTCCTATGGATTCATTTTTCTTTAGATGCTAGTTCTGGGTCTGGTCAGCATGTTGTATCTCCTATGGATTCATTTTTCTTGAGATGCTAGTTCTGGGTCTAGTCAGCATGTTGTATCTCCTATGGATTCATTTTTCGTTAGATGCTAGTTCTGGGTCTAGTCAGCATGTTGTATCTCCTATGGATTCCTTTTTCTTTAGATGCTAGTTCTGGGTCTGGTCAGCATGTTGTATCTCCTATGGATTCCTTTTTCTTTAGATGCTAGTTCTAGGTCTGGTCAGCATGCTGTTTCTCATATGGATTCCTTTTTCTTTAAATGCTAGTTCTGGGTCTAGTCAGCATGTTGTATCTCCTATGGATCCATTTTTCTTTAGATGCTAGTTCTGGGTCTGGTCAGCATGTTGTATCTCCTATGGATTCATTTTTCTTTAGATGCTAGTTCTGGGTCTAGTCAGCATGTTGTATCTCCTATGGATCCATTTTTCTTTAGATGCTAGTTCTGGGTCTGGTCAGCATGTTGTATCTCCTATGGATTCATTTTTCTTTAGATGCTAGTTCTGGGTCTGGTCAGTATGTTGTATCTCCTATGGATTCCTTTTCTTTAGATGCTAGTTCTGGGTCTGGTCAGTATGTTGTATCTCCTATGGATTCCTTTTCTTTAGATGCTAGTTCTGGGTCTTGGCAGCATGTTGTATCTCCTATGGATTCCTTTTCTTTAGATGCTAGTTCTGGGTCTGGTCAGTATGTTGTATCTCCTATGGATTCATTTTTCTTTAGATGCTAGTTCTGGGTCTGGTCAGCATGTTGTATCTCCAATGGATTCATTTTTCTTTAAATGCTAGTTCTGGGTCTGGTCAGCATGTTGTATCTCCAATGGATTCATTTTTCTTTAGATGCTAGTTCTGGGTCTGGTCAGCATGTTGTATCTCCAATGGATTCATTTTTCTTTAAATGCTAGTTCTGGGTCTGGTCAGCATGTTGTATCTCCAATGGATTCATTTTTCTTTAGATGCTAGTTCTGGGTCTTAGCAGCATGTTGTATCTCCTATGGATTCCTTTTCTTTAGATGCTAGTTCTGGGTCTGGTCAGCATGTTGTATCTCTTATGGATTCCTTTTTCTTAATTTGCTAGTTCTGAGTCTGATCAGCATATTGTATCTCTTATGGATTTCATTTTTTTTGTATGCTTGTTCTGGATCTGGTCAGCATGTTGTATCTCCTATGGATTCCCTTTTCTTTAGATGCTAGCTCCGGGTCTGGTCAGCATGTTGTATCACTTATGGAATCCTTTTCTTGAGATGCTAGTTCTGGGTTTGTGCAGCATGTTGTATTTCTTATGGATTCCCTCTTTTTAGATGCTAGCTCTGGGTCATGGCAGCATGTTGTATCTCCTATGGATTCCTTTTCTTTAGATGCTAGTTCTGGGTCTGGTCAGCATGTTGTATCTCTTATAGATTCCTTTTCTTTAGATGCTAATTCTGGGGCTGGTGAGCATGTTGTATCTCATATGGATTCATTTTTCTTTAGATGCTAGTTCCGGGTCTGGTCAGCATGTTGTAACTCCTATAGATTCCTTTTCTTGAGATGCTAGTTCTGGATCTGGCCAGCATGTTGCATCTCCTATTGATTCTTTTTCTTGAGATGCTAGTTCTGGGTCTGGTCAGTATGTTGTATCTCCTATGGATTCCTTTTCTTTAGATGCTAGTTCTGGGTCTGGTCAGTATGTTGTATCTCCTATGGATTCCCTTTCTTTAGATGCTAGCTCTGGGTCTGGTCAGCATGTTGCATCTTTTATAGATTCCTTTTATTTAGATGATAGTTCTGGGTGCAGCATGTTTTATTTCTTATGGATTCCTTTCTTTAGATGCTAGTTCTTGGTCTGGCTGGTCAGCATGTTGTATCTCCTATGGATTCCTTTTCTTTAGATGCTAGTTCTTGGTCTGGTCAGCATGTTGTATCTCCTATGGATTCCCCTTTCTTTAGATGCTAGTTCTGGGTCTGGTCAACATGTTGTATCTCCTATGGATTCCTTTTCTTTAGATGCTAGCTCTGGGTCTGGTCAGCATGTTGTATCTCTTATAGATTCCTTTTCTTGAGATGCTAGGTCTGGGTCTGTGCTGCATGTTGTATTTCTTATGGATTCCTTTCTTTAAATGCTAGTTCTGGGTCTGGTCAGCATGTTGTATCTCCTATGGATTCCCTTTTCTTTAGATGCTAGTTCTGGGTCTTGTGAGCATGTTGTATCTCCTATGGATCCATTTTTCTTTAGATGCTAGTTCTGGGTCTTGTGAGCATGTTGTATCTCCTATGGATTCCATTTCTTTAGATGCTAGCTCTGGGTCTGGTCAGCATGTTGTATCTCCTATAGATTCCTTTTCTTCAGATCCTAGTTCAGTCAGCCTGTAATTACTCTTCCGTGGCCTAGTGGTTAAGGCGTAGCGGGATTTCGAAAGTTCGACGGTTCGAATCCCGGTGGAAGCACTTGTGTTTGTGGTTGGTGCACCCGGTTGCTCACAAAGCAGCTTTTTAAATCGATTGGTATCGAATGTCTGACAGCCTAACACCTGGTAAGAATTGCTTCGGGGAAGTTACTGTGTACAACATAAAGGTGTCTCATAAGACCATTGTGGCTGGCCCTCTCAACGGGGTAACACTACTCGCACTTTACTTTCCTTTGTATAGTCTGAGTTGATGGGGCTATGTATTGCTACACGTGTCTTTAGAATGGTAATATTTAGTGGCATCACCTGGTAAGCAGACACTACCGTGATAGGACAAAAACATGGTTGAAAGAGAAGTTAGGGACTATGGAGTGCATTCGCATCCTCTTTTAGTATATTAGTGCACACAATGTGATGTTTTGATATCGTTCTGCACCATATACTACTTTTTTTCATATTCAGTAAGCATATCAGTACACAGTACCACCTATTCGTAGCGTATCCGCATACTTCACCCATTAGTACAATCACCAATTAATGCATTCATTCATGAACCACCCACCTCTCATGGCACAATGGAACCATTTCTTTAATACTTGTATTGCTCCCATACTAGAGGCAAAGTGATAAAACAATGCACGTTTGTTGCTTTGAAGTTCAGTTATACTGTTACCGTTATGAGTCCCACCTGCAACGTTCACACAAATCCGTACTGAGTCCGACCTGCAACGTTCACACAAATCCGTACTGATGAATTTCCCCTCTTCTAAATTAATATCTATATTACATCTGCTGGTCTTTGTTGTTTCAATAAGTCTACTTCACGAATATTTTTATCGTTAAGTCGCATATGCGAAGCTAAACTGTAATAAATTTGGAGCAAACAGAAAACAGTGCTACATATAAACGCTTTTGTTCTGAGCTGAACGAACATATAAAGTAAATCAAATTATTTTCCTGATATTGATCATGTCCAGCGCTTGCTATTTTAACGACAGACCTCTTTACATTTTTGTGCAAAATAGTTTGAATGGGAAGATATATTTGATTGGTTGAGAAAACCTCACCATCCTCAAAGAGCGGCATATATAAGATATCGACATATGATAGAAACACATATCCACAGTATATGATATTATTTAGTAATGATTTACATCAAGCACAAATTGCATAAGAGTGATAATAACACTTTAATCCCCAACTTTCACTGCCAGGGTAGTAAATATTTGTAAGAGGGGACTATCAAAATATATCGCTACACTAGGTTATCTGCTGATGGTGAGTTAACTGTAAAGAGTGCATCTCCCTCGAATTTCATTTTTATTTTGCAGTTGGGGTTAAACAAACAAAATCAAACTGAATATAACAAACACTTTTTGCCAATTAAATGAATTAACAATAATCTAGTAGCATGAAACATAATAACAAAAACAATGCATTAATGACTGTGAAATTTTAAAAAAGGGTTCTCGGATTTGAATCATGTACTGAATTATAAAAAAAACTGCTCCAGAGTCATCTTGCGGCTTTTATATGGAAGGTCGGGATTTAAACATGTCCTTATACTGTAACACGTGAACAATTTCTCACGAGTAATAGGGGTAATCACTTAAACATATTTATATTTTTTAAAAAATGCATCATATATGGTCTGATGGTTACATACTCCATAAAGGCGCCTTAGTCCCGTATCATTCGGATAACAACACTGTGTAACTAGTACGCCAACGAACAATTTGATTGGCTGTCGTTATGCGATGAATTGCACGACAAATACAAATACGTTTATAGCTAGCAGTACTTTTTGGCGTACTTTACACGCGCAGACTTGGAATCATTCTATTGTTCAATCCGTAGTACAATAATGAACGGTCACAGCTGTCGTAATCATTCACGTGAGAAAGTCTCACCTGTTGATGTTCTGCCTGAAGCCAGGGCAAGATATGTTATATACCTCAAGTATGATACTACCATTACGCTACGCGTTCGTTTGTATTTATCGTTGGTGAATGAATTAGCAAATATGAGTAAGAAAGTTTATAGCGTCTTTCTTTTTTTGTATACTTTTTTATTTGTCAACTTAAAACAATATGAGACCACTTTATGTATGTATTCATGTCGGTATAATTAAATATATTATGCACAATTGGTACATATAAAAATTGATTTCGAGGATCAACTATGTATAATCACTCCAGAGAGCCTGAAACCATTTATAACTTCCCTTCTAATAACGTCCTCTTTATTACCTATTCAAACTTGTGTAAGCGATCACCTCTATTAAGCACCCACCTCTCTTTAGCAACATATTTTCTATTTCCTACTTCTATGCTGTCAGAGGAAATTAACCTGTATTAAGCAATAATATGTCTTAAAAGGCCAATTTTGCTCATTACCTAGACTGGCTGCTTACGACAGGTTTGACTATACCATCAGTGACTTAACTGCAGAGATTAGCAGGCCAAGTCAATATACATTGCTGAGTTCACCGTCACTTTTTATAAACTCTTTGAATAATTGTCTGAATTAAATAATTTTGGTGTGAAAGTAAAATAAAGTTATTTATCAATAATTAAATATTTTTGTTTTGAATAACAGCTTTTACAATTCAAAAACGTAAAACATTGTTCTTTAACAAAAAAAAGGTAATGCACTAGTTTAAACAAAAACATTGAAACTTCACATCATAGAAATATGAAATTTATGTAGAAAGGTGGAGAAATACATGTATGTAATATAAATATCCATGGATGGCGAAAACTACATATCGATATTTAAAGAAAAGTTTAACACCCAAAATAACAATAAAGCCATTTTCTTTTATAACAAAATCACAAAAATATGTTGTGTTTACAAAATTTGAAAAGCGCCAAATATGCCACCTAAAATTTAGACAAGTGCTTGCAGTTACCTATCTCTGTGTTTATGTCTCTGATGCCACAGTTTGACGGATAGAGTTGTCTGATAAAAGCCAGATAACATACCAATCATTGTTATAACCAAAGGTGATAAAACATTAAACTCTTTAAAATGCAAAAGTTTAGAAAATGTGCACCATGAAGAAAGAGACATTTAACAAAGCAGTTTTATGAACCTACCCTACCGTCTCTTGTACGTATATTTAGAATGGCATATGTTGTGGAAATCTTATTATTCTTTACCTGTAAGTGTATAGCCAATCACCTACTCCAGATGTTACCAGGTCACCATACAATATGAAGAAGTCTATTGAATACAATAACTTTTATATATTGTACAGTTCAAAATCAAGATGGCGACTAAAAAATAAGGACATTTTAACGATAAAAGCCGACAAAATGTTCCGCATGGCGATGACGTTGAGAACACTGCAACTTCCTTCGTGTGCCGCTTTGATCTCGCGGCTTATTTACTTGATTTTTCTTTACTCTTTTGATAAATTTCTTTTAGAATGAGGTATAGAATAAAAATATCATTTTACAGTGTTTTGTACAATATGGGAAAAATCATTAATTTAATATACTAGTATTTGATTTATTAGTCGTGAAATGTATGTACCTTGTTCAATTAAATATGCCTTGATCGTTAAATGCTAATGTGTTGAAGCCGGACCCGATTAGCTCATTTGGTTATGCGACTTCTGTCAGTTCAGGGGTCGCGAGTTAGAATCTCTGCCCCGCCAGAGTCTCAGTGATGATTGATATACAACATTACTGTGTTTCATTGTCATTCGTCTCTCACCACTATTTCAATCGGAACTGTTGTTGTTGTTGTTGTTGTTGTTGTTGTTGTTGTTGTTGTTGTTGTTGTGTGTGTGTGTGTGTGTGTGTGTGTGTGTGTGTGTGTGTGTGTGTGTGTGTGTGTTGGTATATCTAACCTTGCGAGGTATTTTAGGGGTGCGAAAAAATGGGTGACAATTTTTAGGGTTAGGGTTACTGTCAAAATTAGGACTATTTAGGATTAGGGTAAGGGTTAGGATTCATTCCGTTTTGGGTTAGGATTATGGTTGTCAGAGGGTTTTAAGAGGGCTTGATCGTCATACCGAGGTATACCTCGGTAATTTTATAGGTGTAACTGCATACAAAGTGAGGTATAGTTTATACAGGAAAACCTCGGTAAGATAGGTATACCAACCTAGCAAGCGGGCGGACGTGTGTGTGTATATATTATTAAAATGCTTTGTAAAACAATTAAATACATTTTGATGTTTAAGGTCTCACTTAAGAATTACCTCCCTTACATGACGGTATCAAGATTCTTACGCCCATTAAAATTGGAGCTGTGTAAAGCTGTTGGTCATTTTTTGTTGTTGTTGTTGTTGTTGTTGAAAATCCATAAAATGTCATATTTCTTTGTGAATATGGAAACATTGGGACATTTTCATGATTTCTGCTAAGTTAAGATGACAATGGGAACTGTTTGATGAAACTGTAACAGCTTAAAGATGCGTAGTGATACACTGCAACAAATGGGAAGAATTGTCAGAATGAAGGGGTGCCATCAAACCATCGAAATTATTAAAAAGCAACCTGGTCAACCTCATGTTTTTTTCTGCATAATTGTATATGGGAACAAGGCACTTTTAGAAACATTGGTAATGTTTTACAGCAGTGTCAATGTTTTACAGCAGTGTCACTACTAAGTAAACTGCAATCGTTTACAGCTGTACAGCTATGTAACAAATGTAATACGCTTGTAGATAATTTAGTACTACATATTGTTCATTTTTGTATTGCAAACACTGTCGAAAGAAATAAGCTTTGGGACGCAGTTATAACGACCTGTGGTCTTCAGGTCTTTAATTCATTTATTAAAAAGACGCCTAAAGATCAGATTTATGCACTGCTTTCCGGGCTTAATGAATATTTATCTGACATTGAACAGATTGAAGATGTATTATTGTTCAATATTGGGATACTTCACAGTATGTTAAAGTAACTTTTATCGATACTGCTAATGTTTACTGTTTGTTACTCAGTGTATGATTAATTTCTTACATTTCGTTTCGGTAAGATACAAAAGGTTCATCGTTGTCATTAGTCTATCACTGGGTCTTGCATTTTATTTCGGTAAGATTCATTATAGATGGACAATGTTATTATTTCACTTATATTATTTTAAGGTACACTATATGACAGTTAAAAAGCTATACTAATTTTTATAAAATCATAATTTATTTAGTTATTTTAACAAATCCATCATGTTATGAATACTCTTACAATATGACATCATATTAGGCGTATCGTATGTTCATTCTTCACTTGTAACTCATTGTATGTTGTTCATTTATATGTAATTATTTACTGCAATTTTTATATATGTTATTATAAAATTATGCTCTCCAATTATGGAGGAAATAAAGATTCTATCTATCTGTATATAAAGGAAATTAATCCAATAACATCTTGTTGAAGCATTTTGATTTAATTACATCATTGTTTAATTTAAATATTACGATTTTGTCGTTTCCTTCGTATGCATTTGTTATTAATGTCTTCATTATGTTATGTGATGCATTAATGCTTTGTAATATTGAAATTCTTCGTATATGCTAAAACTGGTTTTTTTATTTGTGAAAATAAGCATTTGATTAATAAAACTGAAAGTTGAAATACAGTTACGTCTGTCTCAAGCAGCCAGTCAAGCGAATGAGCAAAAGTGGTATTTGAAGACAGGTTGTTGCTTAATACAAGTTAATTTGTTCTGCAAACATATACACGGGAATTAGCAAATGTGGCTGCTTAAGACAAATGACTGCTTAATAGAGGTGACCACATACACGTATTTGACTGTGTTCACATGGTTCACATGTATCTGCAAAGACTTCTCTGTCAATATCAGACATAAGTTTAGATTAGTTTGGGTAGTCTTAACTGTGAAAGAATGTCAAGACAAGCTACAGTGATACACGAAAAAGTAATCACATAAATAGGAAAACATAGGACAAACATATGCGGAATAATTATATTTCTTATGTAGAATGGCATATATGTTATTTGTTTTATAAACTGTATTATGAAATTGTACATATGATGCGATATTAATAAACTAAACTAACTAGTATTGTATATATTGTTAAACACATACAGGTTAAGGTACACTCGATGACTTCGCAGAAGCGAGCGCAATAGTAGAATGTTAATTAAAGGTACGGATCCAATACTTGTATAATCTGTATAATCAACCACATCGTCCGGATAATAAGCAAATTACCTACAAACACCAACACACATAAATGTTAGCGTTACAGTAATTGGATGTTTACCCAAATACAAAACAGCCACGGGTCAGTTCTGGTCAACCCTAGTCAGCCTGTTCTATGATCATTATTGTTTGTTATAATACTATTTGTACAACATGTTGAGAAATAGCCAGACTCCTAATTAACATAACAATGACCAGCCAACAAATATCGGCCAGTATCATATAATAAATGACGATGAATGGGAGCAATAATTAGTGCTGATGAGAAACCAGTAAACCCTTTATTCGGGCTATACAGCGCGTTTATAATATAGCGTATACGGCTACCGTTGAATTAGCCTTGACTAAAGTTACGCTAAATTATGTAACATATAATGACAACTTTCCTGCGGCGGTATTATATTCAGGCAAAGATAAGTGCCATTTTGATTTATGATTTTGTACGTGCTGACTATGATTTCACTGCCTAAGTATAAATAAATAAACTCCGTTTCGACTTCTCGGCTGGAAATTCAGTCGGTAGATCATGAGACATATAGTCTAGGGGTTGCGGGTTCAATTCCCGAGGCTGGCCAATTAAAACTACTAACAATTGTTTGAATAGGCCTTTAAACGAGGGTCTGTGTTACGATTCTATACATCGAGCCAGGCCCGATTAGCTCAATCGGTTGCGCGTAATCCAGGGGTCGTGAGTTCGAATCCCCGTTCGGCAAAAGTCTCCGTGATGATTGATATACGACATTGCGTCACATTATCATTCATCTCTCACCGTTGATTCAAGTGGGAAAGTTATCAGTTACTTGCATAAATTGGGTGTGCTCGAGTAAACTTCGGAACCAGACGAAACTATCTGTATCTTTCACTATTCCCCATAAATCCATAAAAGCCTAATATTCTTGTGCGGGCATCGCCCATATGGGAAACCGGTGGCTATGTAATATAAGCTCACATACCGCATTTGGACTATACAAGTTAAGCTGTTGTTTAATAAAAAGAACCTATGTAGCCATTCAGCGATTATATATATAAAAAATGCATATCATTTATACGTAGCCAATCAGTGATCTTTAAGTGATACTCGCTCCTCAAGCGGCTGTCGAGCAGGACCTCTACAAACGGTTCTCGGTGAAAACGAGTAGTGGGGGGTAAATAAAATAATCATCAAATGTATGCTTGTATACGTGGTCATAGACAGGATTGTTTTGATGATTCAATAAATCAACAATTATATATATTTGTCCCAACACAGCAGTTTACAACGCCAAAATTGGGCCGAACTCACGTTATTCACTATGCGGCGATGAATAATTTCGACTGCGAACCAACAAAGTACGCGAATAACCTACAGCAACTCTTCAAGAATCGTATTTATCATTTAATTAACGTATTTATCACTTGTATTTATCATTTAATCAACGTATTTATTCTTGTATTTATCATTTAATCAACGTATTTCTCTGAGTATCTTATGCAAAACCATCCTTTTTTTGCTCGCCAAAATGATGTGCAAATTGCACAGGTAAACAAAAACTATACGATGATGATATCAATGGATTTCAATTACACGTTATCAGTCAGTGATTATATATCAATGGACGTAATTTACATGTAACCAGTCAGTCATTATATATCAATTAACATTACTTACAAGTAGCCATTTAGGGATAAAATAATGTACATTACTTGTAAGTAGCCAATTAGTGACCAATTGACTGCACTTACATGTATCATTGTACTTTATTTACATGAAGCCATTTAATTATCACTTGTAAATGGATTTCAATTACATGTAGCAAATAAGTGATATCTTATCAATGGACGTCTTTTAAATGTAGCCAATTAGTGATCATGTAACAATGGACGTCATTTAAGTGTAGCCAGTCAGTGATCATGTAACAATGGACGTCATTTAAGTGTAGCCAATCAGTGATCATGTATCAACGGGCTTCATTTACATGTAGCAAATAGTATTCGATGGCTATTTTTTGCCTGTTGTAAACAAGCTTGTGTTGTTTACCGATGGATTCCATTCGCATGTTTTCAATTAATCATCCTTGATGGTGATGTTTAACCACCGAAGTGCAGAGCGCGTACAGCTGGCGTAATACAATTGTTTGATTAAAATATGATTATTTATTTAGGCTATTTATTTACGTACACATATCATCTTGATGTCGTCCTTCTATATCAAGCTGGTTCTGTAAATGACCTCTTAACGAACGCTGAGATAAACTGATTATGTATAATTATAAGGCGTAGCTCTATAGTGCCGACTGGCTGTTTGTTTTAAAAACATTCTATTTTAAACACAATGCAATCAGCTCTTCCTTCAAATAAAAGCAAACACATTAATGTATTGGCATAGTTGCCAAGCAGTTATAAATTCTGGTATATCTATCAAACGTTCTTTATTGAAGAAAGCAGCGAGTACATCCACGTCTAGTGTACTATTCTATAAAATGTATATACAAAAAATTGGATATTTACAAAAGAGTGCGCACTTGTGTTCAGGTATTCGAGGATTAGTTTTAATTCTTTTTTCCTTGTAATTTGGTGATGTTAATTGTGATAAAGTGTAACAAATTTTAACAACAAACATGAAGTTACAAAAGAATACAGAGTAAAGTTACTTAAGTGCGATAATGTATATTGCCTCGTGACGGTGATCTGATGTTCTTGTGTGGCATCGGCGCGCTGCAATAATGTCACGTGACGGTGGTATGATGTTGTCGTGTTGCATCGGCGCGCTGCAATAATGTCACGTGACGGTGGTCTGATGTTCTTGTGTGGCATCGGCACGCTGCAATAATGTCACGTGACGGTGGTCGGATGTTGTCGTGTTGCATCGGTGCGCTGCAATTAAGTCACGTGACGGTGGTCTGATGTTCTCGTGTGGTATCGACGAGCTACAATATTGTCACGTGACGGTGGTCTGATGTTCTCGTGTGGCATCGACGCGCTACACTGAATATTGTCTCGATTAGATATCTCTTTATTACAAAACAAACAAAAAATGAAACATGGAAATACACAATAAACATACACCACAAAGCATCATCTGAGTTCAATATATATAATTGTTTTAAGTTATTCAGCAAATATTGTAATTAGCAAATGCTTCATTTCAATGCAGTTATGTTATAAATAAGTAAAATGAAAAATAACCACATATGGTTTATAAACAAAACCAATTAAACAGTCTTTTTCGATTTCAAATTAAACTTTACAGTTTACATATTCATAAAAAATATTTTTTTGAAATATCACAAAAAGATGATTTTGGTTGGCATATTTCAATGCAAAGTTTTGATGAAGGAAAATTTTGACCCCACCCCCTTGAAACTTGTGTTAAACTTTATAACAAACACCTATTTAATGCCTGTTTAAATTGATTCTATCCATTTAAAATCATCAATTAATTTATACTGTAAATCGTTTAAAACTTTACATACATTTAAAAGGGTAGACCCTCGTATATATTATATGTGTACATAGGGTTGACCCCGTATTTGTAATGTATGTACACAGGGTTGACCCCGTATATGTAATGTATGTATATAGGGTTGACCCCGTATATGTAATGTACGTACATGCTATATAAACTGTAATGTATAAAAACCAAAATATACATGTTAATTTATACATTCAATCATTCTTTTTTCAATTTGAAATATTTCGGGGAAAAAAGGAGGAGTTGGCGGGGTGAAGAAAAAGGAGAATGTCATCACATAAGATCGTGTTTGTGTTTCGATATATTTCACATGAGCATAATTAGAGAAGAAAGCCAATACTCATCCTATAATACATTACAACTCAAAATACTGCGGCTACAAAAAAAATGAAAGTGCATTCAATAGCACACTTAATCACGTTAGGTATAATGTACGCTTGATGCTAACATTAGTAAGAAAGATATAGCGTTACTGTAGGTATCAGAAACTTCATAGAGAACGCGTAAAGTGAAGGCAGCCAATAAAGTTAGTTTGAGTATATGTAATATAAAGGCATTAAAAAGCTCAAATCTCTTGGAGTGAATTTTGTTTCTTCACTTTCGTGATTGTTAATTCAGGAACGGTTGATTACTTGCAATAAGTATATTCGGTAGGTCTAGTTTTAGTTGCGAAACTTCAGAGAGAGAGAACAGATTGCGGAATCCATCAACGCACAATTAAAGTGGCATCAGTTCAAAGATATTAACAACTGTATTAGCGATCATGAATAACGGAAATACGACTGGCTGATATGAATAGAGTGAGGAAAAAGGATATATTCTATTGATTACGTGTGATAATAAACGTGCAGATGGCGGTAAATAAGTCATAGGCAATTGTGAATTAGCGTTTGCTGTGCAGTATAGACCTTGGTTGTGTTTTACAAAATAACTTAACGACAAAAATCGTCGTAAACGTAAACCATCAATTATAAACAATAATTTAATTATTCAACCAAATTAACTCAAATTTGATTCAAAACATGCAGAGAATCATATATTTTCAGGAAAATGCAATCATTTAAACGTCGATCAAAATTTGAACAAACAGCGTAGAAATTGTCAAAATTACTTACGGAGATTTGTATACTAATTAAGTTTGTGAAACGCAGCCATTTTTTTGGAAGGTTTAAGATTTTCAGCAAACTTGCATTGAGTGTCTTCATAGACAGTCTAATTAGTCTTTATTTATAAGTATTGTGCTAGTATTTTTGTGCATAAACTACAACATCGCTGGACGTGTTACTATGTGTTTTTATTCAATGATTTCAAAGCTTTGCATTCAGTTACTATAACTTTTTTAAAAAAAGTAAAAATGCTTGAAAGCCACAGAAAGTGACATGGTAGGATTTACAGTATATTTTCATTAAATTATAAGAATCAATTAAGACAAACACGTTATATTTATTGGTTAAGTAATTAAATTAAAACAAACGTTGAATATAATCATTCATGGTTTTTCTTCTATGCTGACAGTTAAATTAAAGCTAAATAGTTGACACAAAATACACTGTTACATTCCATTTTCATGTTTTCAATTTTTATCAAAATTACAAAAGTAATAGTGTAAAATTATCATTACGAAAGGAATGCATATTTTGATTATAATATTGATTTTGTGCATCGAAAATTGAAAAAAAATCTCAAACACTTCGGTTAATGTACGAAGAATGAATTCTTTATCAACTTCTATTACATAATGAGGGAGTGGTATATCTTTATAACACATATCGTTGATCAATTTGCACGACCCATGTTAGTTGTATTTAAAGATGCGGTTATCTTTGCATTATTAAAATCCCCTCAGTAAACTTCACATGGCATGTTGATGCTGTGATCGGAAACATTGGAAATACTGCGTGCTATTAACAAAATACACCGACTTAAGCACATTTAAGAAAGTTATTAACCACCTTAACGAATGTAATGATGAATACGTCTTAACATTAGAGCAAAAGGTCAATATTTAAGTGATTTGATATTTGAATATAGATATTATACAGAGTAGTATAATTTATGTAACTAATGGTGTATATATTTCAAAATGTAAATGAAGCTGTCTTACTCAAGTATGCATTTCAATGTAGCTTTACAAATCAACTATCTTATACCAAGAAAGTATGTTTTATACTTTGCAATGTTGTTTTTTTTCTATGTGACTATATACGCACATACTAAATTTTTTGATAAATTAATTAAATTACTTCAACATAATAGCAATTCATATATACCGTTGGAGTTTTAATTATATGAACTTGAAGATCACGTGGTTATGTTTAACCAATAAAAATATGACAATATATTCATTACGAAGTTGGAGTATACATTATACAAGGCAATCACATTTTGACAAATTTCTTTTCACTCTTGCAAAAAAAGTTACTAAAAGTTACCTAACTCATAACATATCACCGCCTTACTGCATTTAAATAGAACACTAAATGATGCCCACACCACTTCTGCCAAAGAAAGCATATTAGACAATCTTGCAAAACATCCAGAAAGAAGTGCGCAATAAATATATCAAAATAATGGATTGTATTTTGAGAGAGTTTATATTCATTTGTTATGAAAATATTGCACTTTAAACGTGCACAATATCACAAGATAAAGTTGCATGACAAAATAGTCAACCAGGTAAACAAAATAAAATTAACGATATCCGTGCAAGAAATGCATAATACTAGATACCGTTATTCCAGTTTTCGTAGAAAAACT
The DNA here is from genome assembly GCA_029582155.1 of Panopea generosa. Classification (NCBI taxonomy): domain Eukaryota; kingdom Metazoa; phylum Mollusca; class Bivalvia; order Adapedonta; family Hiatellidae; genus Panopea; species Panopea generosa. The sequence goes on along the minus strand of CM055911.1, from coordinate 39,833,670 downwards.
CAGGTAAAAATGACAAATCTATAATAAATGAGGAAGATATAACGTATGTAAAGAATAAGGAGGTATTTGTTTGTATATTGCCAACAACTGATAAATGATTTGTAATGGCAAAAAAATAAGGTTCACACCAATGCCATGTAGATGAAGATCATTTATTTAAATTACGAATGGTGCACGTTTCAATACTACTGAATATTATACTCTACGTGCACTTATTAGCTCATGTTTGAAAGTGGTTTATAGTTTATACAGATTAGTTAAAGTCATTTAAGATGCATAGTTAGAAACAGTATTGCAAGATTTAAAACTATATGATGGAATGATTATCTACTCTGCTATTTAATTCAATAAACTGGGATTTAAATATGCCAATTTACCCAGAAACAAACTAACCAAGCTTGGAACAACTCCACCCAGGTGTCAAAATAACCGAGTAAAGAAAATAAATGTTCTTCTAGAAAAGTAGCATTCTGCATGAGCATCTAGCAGCTACAGCACAAAGTATAATGTTCACTGTTCACTTTTAACAATATCCGAATAAAAAATGCATTTCTGATGGTTTCACTTTTCGAAGGTTGCAAATGCAACATTTCACCAATAAATAAAATAGGACAAATCAAAGCAAATTCGTAGTGTTTTACAGTATTATTTTAGATTTTCGGTATATTCTGTATAGTTAATATTGTATTTACATATATTTCACATCCAAGTCTTATTTACTTACAGTTACTGTAAACTTAAGATATAATGTGGCAACAATCAAAGATACTGTCACCATACAAGCATACACGTGCGGAGCGCGTGGTCCAGTGACAGAGAATTGGGCCTATGGTCGTAAAGTCGTAAGTTCGATCTCCTGCCACGGCAGCAAGACACTTTATCCGCACATGCTTAGTACTGGTTCTACCAAGGAACATTTCGAGTGTAGGTTGGTCTAAGTTGTAAGAACTTGTTTCACTATCGATGTAAAATAAACACGTTTATAAGCAATACATTATATATTAACCATAACACGCAGAATACATGCTATGCATACAGGCAGCAGAGGTGACATAAAAAGTAGAATATCCAAATTCTGTTTTTAATTGGCAAAGTTCTCGGAATGTTGAGCTTATTATTCAGCATTATCTATTACTAAATGAAATGTAAGTTCAATTCGTATAAAGAAACAAACACATAACACGTACAATGGGTTAAAACAACTACACTAACAAGTACAAACATACTTCCATCCATCGTGCAAGTTTCAAAGAAACAAAAAAACGTTGGAGAAGATACTCACACGGACCTATTTCCTACAAAAATAAAAGGAAACGAAAAATTCAAACGTACTGGTGATATGTTTACTAAGAAGTATATGTTATTAGTATCAGTTAAAGAATCTTCTGAGAAATTCCTGGAGATAGAAATAGATATGTATATTCTCGCTATTGTCGACACGTCAGTGTTATATGTGGGAACGGGGTAAATGGATGTTAATTATACAGGAAACCTACTGTAATTAAAAAGCATTGTGTGTTCTGGATAACGCGTGTCTTGGAAAATACTACGAATACATGCTGCATTTTGTATGTACTATGGTCGAAATAAACACATGAATAGGGGGCTTACGTGAATAATAAAAAAAAAAATATCTTGTTTTATATTCTTAGCTTTTCATTTATAGTGTGTAGTCAAATGAATGGTGCGAAAATGGATTTTAATCGTTCCAATAGTGACTTTCTAATATATTCAAGAGTTAGAAAACTATAGTCGATGGTATATTTAAATATTCAAAGTAAAACTTTGAAAATACAGTTCTGCATCTAAGGAGGTTTTATGCCGATTTGAATCGTTAATGTTCATGCAAAAATGATGTTTGGTCAGGAAATGAACATGGTGAATAACTTTTCTGGACGTTCGCAGCAAGACAGGAGTACTACGTACAACAGACAAAGGGGGATAAGTCAGTTGGAAATACGTGACGTCGTTCATAGGAAAGGGAAGGTATGTCACGTGTTATTAAAAAAATATTTATTTTGTATTTTCAACCAATGACTAATACATGTACTTGATATGTGCTTATGTGTTTAATTTATACATGTTGCTGTACCATTTTATTTTGATGAGATTCTATAATAATAATATTAATGATAAAAAGACATATTTATATTTATATAAAAATACACATATGAATGAATTCAATCTTCCATACGGCCTTCAACATATTTACAAAGTAGAACTGTAATTTAACATATAATCACAATGATAAACAAACGAATATTAATTTATATATAGTTTAAACTATAAAAAATTCGTCTTTTTCTAATAAATAATTCACATAAAATATAAGTGAATATGTTTTATTTAGGACGAACAAACTAACCTTTGAAATAATCCAACATTCTTAAAATAACAAAATTTAATAAGATTTCAAAGTCAAAGTAAACTCCTTATTTCAGATTAAAGATTTTATTAATCGCATTCGTTTTCTTGGTAGATCCAATGATGAGAGTTTGTTGGGTGGGAGGGGGGGCTGGTTGATGGGGGGGGGGGGGGGGGGGGGGGGAGCGGGGGTAATAATTGGGTCGAGCATGTGAATGAACCTTGACCTCTGGCGTGAGAGGAAACAACTGCTAATGTCAAGTTGCATATATGATATAATATAAGGATCATTTAGCTATACTATTAATTGAAATTCACTTAACTCGGTTTACATTCAAAGTCTAACTAAAGTTACTTATATTCACAATATTCAGGGTTTGTAAGAATTTCTAAACTATGCTATGATTGTCAGAGGTTTTCTGGTCAAAAAAGCTGCTATTAAATCCACAGTGAAGAATTAACGTGTTTATATCAGAAATATCTGCCGGACAAATTAACGTGAATATATTAGAAATACCAGCTAGAAAATCCACAGCGAACAAGGTATGTGTTTATATTAGAAACACCAGCTAGAAAATCCACAGCGAACAAGGTATGTGTTTATATTAGAAATACCTGCTAGAAAATCAAAAGTAAACAAATTACGTGTAAACATGTACATATATAAGAAATACTGGCTAGGAAATCCACAGTGAACAAGTTGTGTGTTTATATTAGAAATACCTGCTAGAAAATCCACAGCTAACAATTTATATACATACATATGTGAGAAATACCAGCTAAAAAATCCACAGTGAACAATTAACGTGTATATATATATGAGAAATACCGTCTAGAAAATACACAGTGAATAATTAACGTGTATGCATATATGAGAATTATTTGCTAGAAAATCCACAGTGAACAATTTACATGTATGCATAAATGAGAAATACCTGCTAGAAAATCCACAGTGAACAATTACCGTGTATACATATATTGGAAATACCTTCTAGAAAATCCACAGGGAACAACTAACGTGTATGCATATATGAGCAATACCTGCAAGAAAATCCACAGTGAACAATTAACGTGTATACATATATGAGAAATACCTGCAAGAAAATCCACAGTGAACAATTAACGTGTATACATATATGAGAAATACCTGCAAGAAAATCCAAAGTGAACAATTAACGTGTATACATATATGAGCAATACCTGCAAGAAAATCCACAGTGAACAATTAACGTGTATACATATATGAGAAATACCTGCTAGAAAATCCACAGTGAACAATAAACGTGTATACATTAAGAGAAATACCTGCAAGAAAATCCACAGTGAACAATTAACGTGTATACATATATTATATGAGAAACATCTGCTAGAAAATCCACAGTGAACAATTAACGTGTTTATATATATGAGAAATACCGACTAGAAAATCCACAGTAAACAATTAACGTGTATATATCAGAAATACCGGCTAGAAAATCCACAGTGAACACTAAACGTGTATACGTATATGAGAAATACCGGCTAGAAAATCCACAGTGAACAATTAACGTCTATACATATATGAGAAAAACCGGCTGGAAAATCGTAAGTGAACAATTAACGTGTATATATAAGAAAAACCGGTTAGAAAATAAATCCACAGTAAACAATTAACATGTATAATATATATATGAGAAATAACGACTATAAAATCCACAGTAAACAATTAACATGTATAATATATATATGAGAAATAACGACTATAAAATCCACAGTGAGCAATTACCGTGTATATATCAGAAATACCGGCCATAAAATAAATCTACAGTTTACAATTAACTTGTATATATATGAGAAATAACGACTATAAAATCCACAGTGAACAATTGACGTGTACACATATATAAGAAATAACAGCTAGTAAATCCACAATAAACAATTAACGTGTATATATAAGAAATATCGGCTAGAAAATCCACAGTGAACAAATAACTTGTATATATATGAGAAATAACGACTATTTAATCCACAGTGAACAATTAACGTGTACACATATATAAAAAATAACAGCTAGTAAATCCACAATAAACTATTAACATATATATATATAAATATATTGACTATGTACTGCAATAGTCGGCATACAGCACTGTGTCAGTGCTGGGACATGACCACAAAGCAGCACTGGGCACTGTTAATATATTGACTATGTACTGTAATAGTCGGCGTACATCACTGCGTCCGTGCGAGGATATGGCCACAAAGTGGCACTGGACACAGTAAATATATTGACTATGTACTGTAATAGTCGGCGTATATCACTGTGTCAGTGCGAGGACCTGGCCACAAAGCAGCACTGGGCACTGTTAATATATTGACTATGTGCTGTAATAAACAGCGTACAGCACTGTGTCAGTGCAATCAGTTGCTATGTATTTTTAATGGAAACAAGCTATATGAAAAGTTACACTTGTCTACCTGGATGTATTTCGTGTCGTCTGCAGCGTGGTGTACACGTGATGCATCACAATGTCGCTCTTGATCGTCTCATGCACATAAGTAAATTAACTTGTATTTATATAGAATTGAACATCCTAATGACATTCAATGAAGTTGAACAAAGAGCAAGTCATGTTTACAACCATTGCGCGAGTAGAATTAAAAATGCTGAAATAGTGATACCTGCATTCTCTGAAACTTAACATCACGAGGTAGGCTAGTATAATGTGAATGAGTGTGGTATCAGGACAGCATGAATAGGTCGGCTAGTATAATGTGACTTGGTGGGTATCAGATAAGTATGGCTAGGTCGACTAGTATAATGTGACTGGGAGGCGTATCAGGACAGCATTGATAGGTCGACTACTATAATGTGATTTGGTGGGTGTCAGAACAGCATGGCAAGGGCGACTAGTATAATGTGACTTGGTGGTTATCAGAACAGCATGGCTAGGTCAACTAGTATAATGTGACTGGGCGGCGTATCAGGACAGCATTGATAGGTCGACTAGTGTAATGTGGCTGGGTGGCGTATCAGGACAGCATTGATAGGTCGACTAGTATAATGTGACTGGGCGGCGTATCAGGACAGCATTTATAGGTCGACTAGTGTTATGTGACTGGGTTCGGTATCAGGACAGCATGAATAGGTCGACTAGTATAATGTGACTTGGTGGGTATTGGACAGCATTGCTAGGTTGACTAGAATAATGTGACTTGGCGGCGTATCAGGACAGCATGGCTAGGTCGACTAGTATAATGCGACTGGGTGGGGTATCAGGACAGCATGGATAGGTCAGCTACTATTATGTGACTGTGTGGGGTATCAGGACAGCATTGCTAGTTCGACTAGTATAATGCGACTCGGTGAGGTATCAATTCAGCATGGCTAGTTCGACTAGTATAATGCGACTCGGTGGGGTATCAGGACAGCATGGATAGGTCAACTAGTATAATGTGACTGGGTGGGGTATCAGGACAGCATCTCGAGGTCGACTAGTATAATGTGACTGGGTGGGGTATCAGGACAGCATCTCGAGGTCGACTAGTATAATGTGACTGGGTGGGATATCAGGACAGCATGGCTATGTCGACTAGTATAATGTGACCGGGTAGTGTATCAGGACAGCATACTGAGGTCGACTAGTATAATGTGACCGGGTGGCGTATCAGGACAGCATCAAGATGTCGACTAGTATAATGTGACCGGGTGGCGTATCAGGACAGCATCAAAAGGTCGACTTGTATAATGTGACTGGGTGACGTATCAGGATAGCATCACGAGATCCACTAGTATTATGTGACCGGATGGCGTATCAAGACAGCATACTGAGATCGACTAGTATAATGTGACTGGATGGCGTATCAGGACAACATCAGGAGGTCCACTTGTATAATTTGACTTGGTGGCGTATCAGGACAACATCACTAGGTCGACTATGATAATGCGACCGGTCGGCGTATCAGGACAGCATCAAGAGGTCGACTAGTATAATGTGACCGGTTGGTGTATCAGAATATCTCTGCTAGGTCGACTAATATAATGTGACTGGATGGCATATCAGGACAGCATCACGAAGTCGACTAATAAAATTTGACTTGGTGGCATATCAGGACAGCATCACGAAGTCGAATAATAAAATGTGACTTGGTTGCATATTAGAACAGCATCACGAGGTCGACTAGAATAATGTGATCGGGTGGGGTATCAGGACAACACTGCTAGGTCGACCTGTATAATGTGACCTAGTGGCATACCATGACATCATTGCGAGGTTGGCTAGTATAAGGTTACTGGTCGGGGTATCAGGGCACCCGTCTGGATTTGACATTTCGGTATAACATCTCGTTTTGTGCAGTGTCAAGAAGATACCGTCATGATTGTTAAAGGTGACGCCTATCGCTATACAATATAATAATTAAAATCATATTATAATTTGTAATATTATATTTTTATAATTTTATAATCCAAATTATATTATATACTAGTGGGTGAGATATGTATGACTTGAGAAAAATTAGTAACTTTAAATAATCAAAAATTTATATCGCAACAACATCAGTACCAGAACTTTTTTGCTGACGTATATAAATTTATAAAATATGAAAAAATATTAAAAATGATGTCTTCACTGTTATACTGTATATACGTTTGAATAATGCAATACATTATTTATAAATGCCGCATAAGCGGGCGGTAGTGCAGTGTATAGAGTGTTCGGTCGCTCGTATTACAGGTTACGGTTGCAATCCTCCATTCGACCCGCTGACATGTCAAGTAATAATACTCAGTTACCAGGGGCACAGTTAGCGAAAATGGATGTGTAGGCACGGACAGTATAGTAGGGGGGAAGAGAGGGTCTGGGGCAATGCTCACCCATATATTTTGTTAAATATGAACTTTTGAAAAAGTGGCTTCCGGTGCATTTCAAAACATAGTTTTTACTCATGGGTCATATGATGATTGAGCAAAATGCACGTTCACATTCAAAAATATACAGTTCTGAACGTGTTTTACAGCATAATCAAACTCAATAAACGCAGATTCTCGCCTCATTTTACACCTTTACACGCCAATTACTTTTTATAGCATTTTGGCATTTTTATTCTTATTTTTCACGTTTTGGAGAAATGTTTAGGCCCGGCCTGCACGGTCTTAAGGTAGCTACGCCTCTGGTTACTGGTTTTACTCATGTAGCGGGCTCGATAACAATTCATAAAAACTCTGAGCATATTTTGGAATCGAGTTAAAATTAATTAATATGTACTGAAAAATATATAATAGAAATTGAGATCTTAAATAATTACAACCTTAATTGTTTAGCTATTGTAAACAATACAAATGTTTCATATTCATTTTAATTGATTAATCAGATAATTAAAAATATAATCAATAATATTTGAATATATCTCTAACATAACCAAAGCTGTAAAAGTTATATTCAAAACAAGTATGAAACCGTCTTTTGTTAATATAAACAACAGTTATTGCAATCCAGACAACCATAAGCTTAAAATACTTAACATTTAATATGTATATATATATATATATAATAGGCAAAGTACCACTTTGGAAAAAACATGTGCTTCTGCGGAGTAGTCGCATAATGGCGGTTATAAAAAAAAACCTTGTTTCTTCTTCTTTGAAAATGTAAGGTCTTTATTTTAATGCTCATTTTTCTATTTGATTGGCATTATTGATTCTGAACACTTTGACAGCATTGCCATGTTTGAATTTGGAATACAATTGATGCTTTGAAATTCGGGTATGTATACATGACTTTGGAAGTCTACTTTCAACAGTGTACACACCGAGCAGAAAAAAATTTCTTATATGACACATGACCCCTACTTTTCTCATCATACTTTGGTAGTGCAGAAGCTGCCAAACAGTAAATTTTAAACCTAAGTTTCACTTGTTTCATTTGGGTCTGTCTATGAATGGCAAACCTTCAAACTGTTATTATTTATTATAGAATAAAGAACAAACAATCAATGGTGGACTTACACCTATATTACCAACCAACTACCCATGGAAGATAATCAGTTCAGGCATAGCATTGAGGAGTTATGTAACTTTACCCAAAATAAAGTCCAATAATTGGTATATTGTATCACATCCAAACCCTATTTTAAGAATATGATATAAGCTGTTACAACCATCAGCTTGTGCCAATGAACAATAGAAACTGTTCATATCCTTGAGAACATTAGCGCTGCTATTAATGGTTATTACAATAGAAAGCTGTCAATTACACTGTTATGGTGATTAGCAAATGTTCGCAGCATATTTAGAGTTCGAATACAAATGTCAGTAAGTATATATATTGCATACACAATCTTCGTCATCAGTCTGCATCAGCTGGACGCATGCCTAGTGCAGTCAGAGCGTCTACTGCAGATATAAACGGAACGTCACTACAATTTGACTTCAAGGTGCCCAAAAATAAGCTAGGAACATACGTCATTGTATTTATATGATAGTATGACAGAGTTTTGCATATACTGTTTTCTGTCACGATTCCAAGAGATGAGTAACGGCAAAAAAAAAAGATACATTTCCGAACGATGTTGCTCGTATCGTTGCCTGTGTGACTATGCAAGCACAGTTGTGTTGTATGATTTGTTTGCATGATTGGTTATGTATAATTAGTTTTCCAAGATCGTGTTATATTAATAGCTGTAGTGAGAGATCTCATCACAGATTATTGACAGTTTAAACGTATTTTATTGCTTATGATACAGAGAAGAATGAAAATCACATGACAATACATATAACATATGTAACTGGATTGAACTGTAAGTCATAGCAAAACTAGTTTCATTTCTCTTTATATCGGCAATATTAATATATCATGTATACCGGGATGAAATGTAAAACAATTTATGATATATGTGAATTTGAATGTATTAACTTAATAAATAAATAATAAATAGAAAAGTGAAGAAATGGATGTGAGCCCGCGCTTGATATTCATGCCCTGCCCAATACATAATAGATCCTTATACCATCTAATTAAGCACCGATATCTACGTGTATTAAACACTTAACTAATAAATTACCAATTTGAACACGTTTGGTGTTATTATCTCGACTTTTCACCATCGTTATTTCGGCTTTTCACCATCGTAGTATCGACTTTTCACCTTCGTTATTTTGACTTTCCACCATCGTAGTTTCGTTGTTTCGACTTTACTAAGTAAACAAATAGGCCGCGATAGCCCGGGACACCGTAACATTCAGTCTGGATATGCAAGTTTCCTATTGTTCGATATACAGCCTTACTTCCTCATATGAATGAAATGATGAATCAGTACCCGATATAATAACATGAGAAACACAAGAGTGTTGCTTGACTAACAAGTCGTAGGGTCCAAAATAAAATGAAAACAATGCCCAGTCTAACGAGACTGTATACCTGCACTTTGACATGAGAGCATAGGTTACATCGAACATTGGATATATGCCACAACACATTCTTTATAACAGCTATCCTTGCAGTCTATAAAATGCATAATGATGATATTCTAGTTTGATGTAAGACTCTGCAGGCATTTTATACTAATTGTTTGTCGTTTATAAAGCTACTATTTCAATAACAATCGATTGCTTTCGATATCCTTGGTGGCTTTAATGCTTCCATTGAGACTTAGAGTGTGTTACACAATACATTTAATTCCTATAACATGTCATTTCTGCTCGGCATCACAATTCGACATATTACATCTCACTCAATCCAATGGATAATAATCGTTATGAAGTCAATTAAGTATGATGGTAGTTAATATCTATTTTAATGTCTTGTTTGCTTGTTTGAATATTTAGCGTCATTGTTATATCATCGATTGCTTACAGACAATCAATTATAACAAATATTTCCTTAGATCCTGGACGGTTAACTAGTACTCAAACACACCTATCTCCGCAAGGAGTGATAACACATCTCCAACTTTAATCAGAGGTGAGAGACGAATGACTATGAGACGGAATGCCGTACATCAGTTATCGCGGTGACTGTGTCAAGGCAATGATTCAATCGAACGACCCCTGGATTGATAGTCAGACGTGATACCGACTGATTTAACGGGACTACATTAACTAATGTTCTGCAATGAAATGAGAACTTAGAACATATTGTACATATGTATACAAACATGGACATTCGTGCATACATATTCTTTTTTGTATAACATGTGAGCAGTCATGAGCCCTTAACAGGATCCTTATCATAAAAGCAATGAGAACATGTATGTAAGTTGCTTCAACGTCTGAACATGTAAAAGACTGCTATATAATCTGTAGTAGAAAATATTTCTACTGCGATAGTTGATTCTACAGTCTTGTAAGCTGGCGTGTTCGCCGTAGTATGTTCTGTACAATTATGCTTGGTTATACACAAATAATTATCCCTATATATATATATATATATATGTATATATTATCGCCACTTATCTCTCTCAAGTCATATCGCGTGTCCAAGTCCAACTCAGTCTAAAACGTAATGTGAGAAAGTTTCTAAAATTATCTCAGGTTCCAAACATAATCATTCTAACGTTTTCCTCCAACAATAACAACAGTAAAACTGGATTTGCCATATATAACCTGTAATAAGTGTCCAACAATAACACTGGATTTGCCATACATAACCTGTAATAAGTGTCTAACAATAACACTGGATTTGCCATATATAACCTGTAATAAGTGTCCAACATTAACACTGGATTTGCCATACATAACCTGTAATAAGTGTCCAACAATAACACTGGATTTGCCATATATAACCTGTAATAAGTGTCCAACAATAACACTGGATAAGCCGTATATAACCTGTTATTTGTTATCGTTGTCCAACAATAACACTAGATTTGCCATATATAACCTGTTATGTAATATCTGTGTCCAACAATAACACTTGATTTGCCATATATAACAGGTAATGTGTTACATGTTTTTTTTGTCCAACAATAACACTGTATTTGCCATATATAACATGTAATGTGTTAGCTGTGTCCAACAATAACACTGGATTTGCCATATATGACATGTAATGTTATATATTTGTCCAACAATAACACTGGATTTGCCATATATGACATGTAATATAATATCTGTGTCCAACAATAACACTGGATTTGCCATATATAACATGTAATGTGTTACATGTATCTGTGTCCAACAATAACACTGGATTTGCCATATACAACATGTAATGTGTTACATGCAATAACACTGTATTTGCCATATATAACCTGTATTTTGTTATCTTCCTCCAACAGTAACACTTTATTTGCCATGTATAACATGTAATGTGTTATCTGTATGCAACAATGACACTGTATTTGCGCTATATAACAAGTTATGTGTTTTATTTATCCAACAATAACACTGTATTTGCCATATATAACATGTCATGTGTTATCTGTGTCCAGCAATGACACTGTATTTGCCATATATAACCTGTAATGTGTTACATGAATCTGTGTCCAACAATAACACTGGATTTGCCATATATAACCTGTAATGTGTTTTTTTCTCAACAATAACACTGTATTTGCCATATATAACATGTAATGTGTTATCTTTGTCCAACAATAACACTGGATTTGTCATATATAACATGAAATGTGTTATCTTTGTCCAACAATAACATTGGATTTGCCATATATAACATGTAATGAGTTATCTTTGCCAAACAATAACACTGGATTTGCAATATATAACATGTAATGTGTAAACTGTGTCCAACAATAACACTGGATTTGCAATATATAATCTGTTCTGTGTTAGCAGCTGTGTCAAACAATAACACTAAATTTGCCATATATAACTTGTAATGTGTTATCTTTGTCCAACAATAACACTGAGTTTGCAATATATAACATGTAATACGTTAGCTGTGACCAACAATAACACTGGATTTGTCATATATTACATGTAATGTGTTATATTTGTCCAGCAATAACAATGGATTTGCGATAGATAACATGTAATGTGTTAGCTTTGTCCAACAATAACACTGGATTTGCCATATTGCACCGGTAATGTGTTAGCTGTGTCCAACAATAACACTGGATTTGCAAAATAAAACATGTAATGTGTAAGCTGTGTCCAACTATTACACTGGATTTGCAATAAATAACATGTAATGTGTTAGCTTTGTCCAACAATAACACTTGATTTGCCATATATATCATGTAATGTGTTAGCTTTGTCCAACAATAAAACTGGATTTGCAAAATATAACATGTAATGTGTTATCTGTGTCCAACAGTAACACTGGATTTGCCATATATAACATGTAATGTGTTAGCTTTGTCCAACAACAACACTGGATTTGCCATATATAACATGTAATGAGTTTCCTTTGTCCAACAATAACACTGGATTTGCAAAATATAACATGTAATGTGTTAGATGTGTCCAACAATAACACTTGATTTGCCATATATAACCTGTAATGTGTTATCTGTGTCCAACAATAACACTGGAATTTGACATATATAACATGCAATGAGTTATCTGTGTCCAACAATAACAGTGTATTTGTCATATATAACATGTAATGTTATATATTTGTCCAACAATAACATTTGATTTTCCATATATAACATGTAATGTGTTAATTGTGTCTAACAATAACACTGGATTTGCCATATATAGCCTGTAATGTGTTAACTTTGTCCAATAATAACACTGAATTTGCCATATATAACATGTAATGTGTTTCATATATGTGTGTTCAACAATTACACTGGATTTTCCATATACATAAAATGTGTTATCTTTGTCCAACAATAACACTGGATTTTCCATATATAACATGTAATGTGTTATCTGTGTCCAACCATAACACTGGATTTGCTTTATATAACCTGTAGTGTGTTATCTGTGTCCAATAAAAACACTGTGTTTGCCATATATAACATGGAATGTGTTATCTGTGTCCAACAATAACACTGGATTTGCCATATATAACCTGTAATTTGTTATTTTCCTCCAACAATAACACTGTATTTGCCATATATAACATATAATGTGTAATCTTTGTCCAATAATAACACTGTCTATGTCATAAATAACATGTAATTTGTTATATATGATCTTCCTCCAACAGTCACACTTGATATGCCACTGGATATAACCTGTAATATTTCAAAAATGGCCTTGAATCCCATTAGAAAGAAAAATGTTTAAATCACCATCTAACAAAAATTGTTTTATTTTGACCTTAGCATGCTGATTTATAATATTCTATTCAAATTGTAATCGGTATCAATGTTTTATAATATCCAATCACTCTAAACTGCTAAACATCTTTGAAAGTCGTCAAAAGAGGCCTTACGGACATCAGATATTTAAGGTCATAAAACAAACTGAATATACAGCTACAACAGCATCAACCATAGTTTTCTATATTTTATACGCGTTTATCTTTTTATTTCTGTTTTAGCGCTTCTTAAATCGTTCATCGCACCGCTCTCGTTGATAGCAATTACAAAAATGTTCCAGCAATCAATCGCATTAGTAAAACATTACCCCAAGTCGTCTATCACCAGATATGGTAATAATCAGCGATCAGGGAGAGCATAAACTGAAGGAAAATTGTTGGAACAATTTGCCTAAATGGTAACATTTACGATCAAGTTATGGCAGCTATATTAACAAACAGCAACAATGATATTTATTATAAAAGGTTATTGAATTACTAATTCAATGACGAAGCGATTACCATAAAGGATTAGACTGTAGAACGGTCCTAGCAAGCTCTGTCGCTTGGGTCCGTGACATAGCAATGAGGTTTGAGCACGTTGATTGGCCAGTTGCTTAAGGGAAATTTGAATAACGTCACAGTTTAGTAAGCGTTAAATGGTTTAATGTGGGACAGACATGGAGTTCCCTGCTGTTTTATTGGGGTTGAACAGCCAGATTCGAGAGTTATCCGGGACTGGGATAGACTATCCAAGACAAACAACTAGCGCAGATTGAATTCAGCCGACGCCTTATATCATTTCAACGTGCAAAATTGCTCCATTCATTTCACCCTGCGTTTTAGACAGGACATAGACGACAGATATTTCAAATATTCATTTTGGTGAAACTATTATATCCGTCAGTGTTGTTGGTGTTGATGATAAAGGATTAAACATTAACGTTTCAATTTTGGAATATCTAAGAAAAAGTGAATATAACTTTAAATTTCGAATATATTTTTTTTTATATAATAGTAATGTACATTGTGTATACTTTGTTACGTTTAAATAATATGGCTGTTATTGTAGCAGTGTATAGTTTAAGCTATGAATCAGTACTAACATTTGACTGTTGATATATTGACAAGATAAAAACAAATGCTAACTCTTATTGACTTACACGTCGTAACAATGGATATATTGGCATAAATAAGACAAACAAGTAACCATATCTTCATCATGGAATTAAGATTTAGATACCAGGTAATATTGCAAAGTTAATCAAAGTTGTCCGAGACAATAACGATAAATGGATAAATAGTGTATTTCGATCCGAGGGAGGAAGTTTGTATTTATGATTACATTTCGAAAAGGTGCTATGATATTTGGGATGGTGAGTTTCGATATATCAAAATATTTGTAAAAGTAAAAGTAAAGTAAAGTGATTGTTTATTAAAGTGTCAAACCTATTGAAAGGGTCTGTCACAATGGGCTTACGAGACACCTTTATGTTGTACACAGTTACTTCCCGAAAGCTATCCTTACCATGCGTCAGGCTGTTTGGCATTCGGTACCCCTCTATTTAACTACCTGCATCAAAAAGAAACTCAAGTGTTTCTATCGGGATTCGAACTTCGATATGTTATTTTTTTCTTCTGTATACTATAGTTATTGTTTATGTTGTATCAGACCTTTTATCTGCGGCATAGCATTTGTATTCGTTTTTTACCATTACTTCAATGAATTTGTATGCAAGACAATGGACAAACAGACATAAATATATTACAACGGATAATAGTATTAAAGTGTTTAACCAACACTACCGTTAGTATTTATAGGATATTTTAAGAACCGATCGACATGATGAAAATTTAATGTGACTGGGTTGGTTTGGACTATGTTTATTTTATAGCATTGGTTTGCGGTTTTAAAATTAGCCTGGTAAAAGACACTGTCGTGATACGAATGCCAAGGCTGAAAATGGTTCTAATATACGACACATTATTAAAATGGCTTCGTATTTACTAGGCATCTGTAATGCCTGATTTTTCTAAACTTTTGATTTTAAATTTCAAATTTCATACCATAGACAGCTACATAGAAATGATTTCAAAATAATAGACTGGACTTAATGAGAAGGATAGGAAACTTGAATCTATTGGCTAAATGTTAATCAAATAACACAGTAATTTCTTTCTTGTACATACTATGTAAGTTGTATCTAACTTTAGATGTTTTATAATGTTTCGATCATGCAAACTGATCTTGAATTAGAAATATTGTAGTTTGAAGTTCTTAAACAATTTTAAACATCGAGTGCTGTGAATTGTCTTTTTCGTCAAGAATTTCATTCTACAAAGTCAAGAAAAAAAAGAAATTCATGTGCTTGTGTTTGCGACAATATTCTTTATGAGCCGCGTCTAGTCGCGTGTTTGGCTCCTGGATGAATAATTCTTTGAGTCGGATTTCGCGCGACGCGGCTCATTTGTTTTTCCGCGGCTATTTTAATGTCACGTTATGTGACGTAACTTCCGGTGTTTATATATTTATTATTCCAAGATTAAGGCGATAAGCCGAAACGTCGGTATTAAATTTTAACTAACGTTTTTTATGTGTTGGTGTTTTTTTAACTGCATTATTCTACAAAGTAAGAATTTTGATTTGTATTCCTGAGATGAATGTTAGTTAAAATAATTGACAGGAAGAATTTGCGCGAGTATGCGAACGTGCACACAACATCAATCAGTTGCCTTTCCTTCCTTTCCTCGATAATAGTTTGTAAACTCTACACCAATATCTGAATTTGTTTGAATGACTTTTTACAACGAATGTGTTCGTATCACGTTATAAACATCGTCACTGGCACAATGTCAAATAATGTGTTTTTATTGGCATTTGAAATAATAATATTGTTTCGAAGAATCATTGATATGCTTATATAATGTGATCATGACGTGATTTGCTCTCTCTTTGTGTGTGCACGTGCGTGAGACGTGCGTGCGTGCGTGCGTGCATGCGTGCGTGCGTGCATGCGTGCGTGCGTGCATGCGTGCGTGCGTGCGTGCGTTTTGTTTATTTTCTCAATATAATAAATCACAACAGTAAAGAAAAATAAAGTAAATAAACATTTGATTTCTCATATGAGACATATTGAGTGTACCATGTTAGTGCCTGATAGTTTATTAATTATCAGGTGATGTGGGGAGCATTATCGAATGCTTTCTTTCGAACCGAACCATGGTATTCTATTTTATCATCTATTTTTTTTTTATTTCGATTTAAAACATTTTATTACAGCAAATAAATACATGTGTGTTTATCCACGCCTGAAAAACGTTCCATATTTTTAAATGATTACACACACAGAGAAATTGAAAAAAAATTGGGACAAGTGTTTTTTTTTTATTTTTTAATGCAAACTGTTTCGACTCAGTTATAATTATTTTAGTCTATATATATAACCAGATATCTCCAGGATCAGGCCTATTAACCCCCATTGAAATATGCAGGGAGTTCCCACAATTCATAGCAATTGAACGCTTTCTTAATTATGACCCCATTCAAACTTTCCCCGAAGCAATTGACCAATCAACGGGCTCAAATGTGCTGCTATTTATCGGACCCAGGCGGGAGAGCTTGGCCCGTTCTACAGACCAGAAGATAGAAATTAGCTTCAGCAGTCGAAGGAATCAGAAATAATAACAATACCCAACCAAATTGTACTGCGCGAATGTTACGGTCGAGACAAATAAGACTGCTGGTACGATAGTCATTAATATCCGATAAAAGAATCTAGTCTGTATAACGGACCAGCTCCTCCGATTAGGTTCATTAAATAGCAATAATGGGAAAGCCATATTTGAGCACGTTGATTGGTCAGTTGCTTCAACTAAAAGTTAAAATGATGTCATAGATTAGTAAGCGTTCAGTTGCTATGAAATGTCGGACAGACATAGATTTCCTGCTTTTTCAATTGGGGTCATAGACCTGATTCGGGAAAGATATGAGGTTTTGGGATAGAATAGATAAAAGGATCGCTTGAAAGCGTCAAATGTGATCAAGAAATCTCAAGCAAATCTCATACTTAAGTAAGTTTTAACAAAAGGGTATGATATCAACTATACTGTACGTCTCACTTTATAGTTGTGTCTCTTTGTAGAGACTGTAACATGATTTTTATAATAAAAAAAGGTCCGATTTAATTTTCAAAATGGTCCATAGAGACCGTGTACGATTTCTTGCTACAGATGTGTAAAACCAAGGTTGACATAGAATATACTGTAATACGACTTCTTTCTTAAATAAAGAATAAAGGGTTTCACTGCTCTGTCTTTAAAAACCAAACTGACTGGTCGACCTACTACTGTAATTGGCATTTCTTTGAGTATTCCTGCTATAGAAAAACGTAGAAAAAAATTTTTGTGCAATTCCCTGACATTATTTTATTTAGAATATAGAGAAAAATTCAACCGTGTAGTGAGAAATATACGTGGACCAAACAACTCAGTTCCAATATGTTACAGCGATATAATGATATAAACGCAAAATCAAAAAATAATAATCAAACGTGACATTTTTTTTTTTGCACGTAATATTTTTCAATTTTTTAAGCATTTACTGCTGGTCTGAATCTGAATGTTGTTATTAGTAAGTATCTGTTGTTTGAATTTAGGCATTGTATCAATATTCAGCTGAGCTATAAATATCAATTGTTTCAATTTAGGCATTGTATCAATATTCAGCTGAGCTATAAATATCTATAGCACTCGAAACCAGATGGACTTCACAGAAATAACATTGTCTGGATATGACAATTTTCCTGAATATGACAAATATTAATAAGTACAATGGATTTAAGGGATTAACTTTCACCAACTATGACAACAACACAGTATTGATGCTACGTCACTGCTTTTTTGCCATTATTTGTCTGAATGCGATATGTTATGCTGTGGTAATGTTATAATTCTGGAAACTGTAATTGTTTAACGAATCATCAAGTGGGATGTATGCCATTTCATGTCTAGATCATGGAACATACAAACGTGAGTTATCGAAAATAAATTGAAGATGTATTGAAATTTAGCTTAAAATAAGAATGAAAACATGCGGTATTTGAATAATTTAAACAGAAGTGAATAATTAAATAAAAAAACTTAGTAATTTGAACGATCTAAAAATAATTATATTATGAAATACAGTTGTTTACCATTGATATCTACATGTTTATAGATATATAACCCGTTCTAATGAGAGATCAATTAGATTATTAAAAAAAACCCCAGAAAAACAGACACTGTTTATTTAGATTTTAATTAACGACTTCATCGCTTGGTGATAAGAATTTAGAGAAATGGCTTGGTTTCTGTATTCTGTGACCGGGTGGTGGATTGTACCGTTGCGGGAATTGTGTTTCAACGTGAAAATACTAGCAATACTTTTAGTAGGCGGGTACCGTCAATTTTGAACGCAATCTTGAGCTTTTATGGAATTATAAAGAATCAAAGAGTTGAGTATTTCTGTGACCAAGTAAATTACAGGAACGTACATGGTGATGTCACTGAAGTGATCAGCTTCGTGCTTATATGCTCAACATTAACATAGAAAAACTAAATTTGGCACAAGAACTAAGCCTTGTAAACATGATTGGAAAGGGAGATGAGGTCGGTGGTCAGAGGGGTAATCATAGTGACTTCACCAACAACGCCGGACTGAATGAGTCGATTCAAGGATCGATAGACAAGTTCGGCGTTAACGGGTACATTTTTAACAATAGGCTGTTATTGTGTGGTGTTTAACGTCGCTTTCAACAATTGTTCAGTCATATTGCGACGGTGTCTACTTGAGCTGGTATTCTAAGCACTGCCACACTGGAGTATCATGCCGCAGACATATGGTATGATACCCCACCCAGTCACATTAAACTGATACAGGGCCGACAATACCTCTTAATGCTGAGCGTTAAGTGAGAAAGCTTCTAGCGCCATTTTTAAGTCTTTGGTATGAATTAGTTTCTAACCGCAAGCTCGGCGGACACTCTACCTCTAGACCACCGCTGCCGTTTTCATGAAGGGTAAAAACATATGTATGTTTGAGGGTTCAGTGTGAGAGCATGGTTGTATGTAATGAATGCATTCTATCTAAAAGTACTTCTTTTTTAGCATATATTCATAGCATATATTCATAGCATATATTCATAGCATATATTCTAGCATATATTCATAGCATATATTCATAGCATACATTCTAGCATATATTCATAGCATATATTCATAGCATATATTCATAGCATATATATGTTTAGTAATACCAGTGTGGGATACGAAGGAATAAAATAGCTACTTACAATTAAGATAAAACATAAATAATCGCATTTCTTTTTATACTTAAATATATCATTTTACAGTGTATCATACGAAAGACAGGAAAGGTATAAAAACTACTATACACAAAAATAAAGTCATACACATGGTAGGAGGCGACAAAAATGACAACAGGGGTCACAACCCATGAATCATTATTAACAAAAACGTCGTGGCTTGGTAGAAACGGCGCAAAACTAGTGTAATATCCCACGGGTGATAAATGGAGAGTATCGGAATGGATCACACGTAGGTACCCGACGATGGGAGCAGCCAACCTCGCTCCTGTCTTCCATAGTTACACGGTGTACAAATAATTAACTTATCTAAAAACATTTCAAAACAATATAACTCGAACAATTTGACGACTTCAGTGTACATTCAGTATTTTACATTTATGTCAGTTGTATACGTATAAACCTGTTATGTATGCAGATTTTAATTTGTTGTGTTTCTTTTATACTGAGTATAATAAACCCGCGACATACTATTATATTAATTTAAGATAATATAATAACCCTTTCATCGCTCGAGTTCATTTCACGTAAAATGCCGAGATTATTTCATGTAAAATGAACTCAGCGTTTCGGTATAACTCGGCGCGCGTACGTAAAATGCCGAGTTCGTCTCAAACTTTCTTGAACATCTAACTGAAATGTGTCTGTCATGGTTACGTTTTGTAAGATATAACACCGACGGCAACTAATATAGACCACGTGTTACTGAAGAATCTTTGAAAAAAAGACATTTTCTCGTTTCTTATATAGAGGACACAATAAATACATGTACCACTTTTCATATAAAATAGTTTAATTTCTGGTTATAAAAAAAAAGTGATAACTAAAACTATAACTATAACTATACTGTATTTTCTGAACTTAATTTAAGATCTGTATACAACATCAATAAATATAATTGAATATTCTAGTACTGCGGTTCGGTTTGGAATACGCATTTTAAGTCTCGCTTACCAATTACCTCCCCTTAGTGACAGTAGAAAGATTAATGCGCTCAAGAAATTAGAGCTGTGTAAATCGGTTGGGCATAATTATTTGTAGAAAATGCTTAAAATTGTCATATTTTTCGTACACATGAGAACATTGGAAAGTTTTCATGAGTTCTGACACGTTTGGATAGCACTGGATACTGTTAGGTGAAGACATTACAATTTAAAGATGTGTAGTGATACACTTCAATAAATGGTCAGAATTGTCAAAAATGAAGGGGTGATATCAAAACATCAAAATTGTGAAAAAGCAATGTTTTTCCTGAATATTTGGACTAACTGGGGATAATCTATGGAAACAAGACACTTTTAGAACAATTGGCAATGTGTTCAGTGTTCCAGAAATGCATGTTTCTATAAGTAGAACAGTACAAAATTAATTGGTGAGTGTATATAACTTTTGCCAATAAACTCCATCTAAAATAGCACAAGCTTCAATACCTAAAACACTGGTCAGATGTTTAGTTTCAGTCGCACCCTTCAAATTATCTGTAAACAGAACATCGCCGAATTCGCTAGTTATCCCAGTTTGATATGTTAGTATACTTTTATTGCATTCCAAGCTTTATGACTTTATAGTCTTCCCAAACATGTACTAATGAATTAGCTGGTATTTCTTTAGAACGCATGTTATTGGGTGTAAACGGTACCATATTTATGTACCGAAGCCATTTAATGTCAGTAAGCTCGTAATGTGGCTAATTATTGCAGACATATATTTCTGATCAATTATACTAATTATATTCCAAAGGCTGTTCTGTTTGAAAATGATACTGTTTAAGTTGTTATAGGATGAGGTCAATTAAATGAATGTACAAATAGTCCCTATAAACTATATGTTTAATGAATCAGTTAGAATATAGTTTGTTTATGATTCTGTCTTCAGTACAATGTGCTGTATATTCATTTAAATTGGTTGCGTTTATAGGATCATTCAATCTCGACAAGACAATATGCAAAATGGAATATGAATATATAAGTAATGAATTGTGAATATAAAACCATGCTAATAGAATGACCGAGAAAAATAAATAAACCTATTTCATTGCGGCTTGATTCGTCATCTGTGGTTTCAAGTCTAGTCAATTCTTGTAATCTATTAAATACAAACGAGAGAACGAATGCCGTGTTCTTATATCCAGTCGGCATGTGTTTTGCTTTCTCATTTCACCTATAATCAGAATATCGGTTTCGTGTATACGTTTCATTCCAGTTGCTTATGAGAGCAAACAATACATACTTGCTAAGTGATAAAGAAGTATTTAAGTTCGTATATACAACTCATATGCATTCATGGGTCACTTTTTTATAAAAAGTATAACGAACTGTACATGAGAAAATGAGTTTGCTGCAACAATAAAAGATTTCAGTGGTCAATATTATAGGTTGATTCTGCATTATCATTTGTTATATTCTAATGTTCTTGTAAGTCTGTTGTTGGTTTTATTGTTCATGTAAGTGAGCTTGTAGTTGTCCTTTTTGTCGGCGTCTTGTAACATCTATAATTTACTGGTACATGAGACCTCTGTTGATTGAAATATATTTTATTTGGTTTAAACATATTTTTATTCATTCAAATGTGCATATATACACATAAGTTTAGGTATAAATATGGATTAGAACGGAAGATGACACATCTATAATTTGTTGGTTCTGCATAAAAAGTGGGCGGGGGGTGGGGGTGGGGGAGGTGAACGGGTTGAGTGCGTTTGCGAGTTACATGCATTGATTCTATTTTGGATGGATTAAAAGTAACCAGCCATTCATTTGACCATTCAGATATTTCATTTATGTCAGAATTTAATGTCTGTGCAGCATTAACAATATCATTTTTATGATTAATTATGAAGAAAAGGCTTGTATCATCGGCAAAAAGTCGTATGTTGGAGTGAATATCAGATATTTTGTCATTTATATAAACTAAAAACAGAAGAGGACCTAATATAGATCCCTGGGGAACATCGGCTTTAATTGGTCTCCAATTTAACGATACAACACCATTTTGCCACATTGGTGCAAAAAGGTACCAAGTGTATATAACATAAGAAAGCACTTGATATCTTTTTGCACCAATGGGGCGAATTTTGTACACAGTATGAAAATTATTCAAACGAAACATTAATGGGAGTCTTATTCAAAATCACAGTTCACTGTATTCATTCTTCCTATCTAAGTTAATTTGCTTCAATTGCGTTTTAACTTAAAGAATATATCAGGAAAAAAACATTATAAATGTCTTAAAATATAAAATAATTATAATAAAAATGGATGCAAAGCATCTCGCATTTTGATTAATGAATACAATCTGAATGGTTCGTTATGTCACATTCACCAGAACATGACATAATTGATATTTAAATTGGAGTGGTAAACTTGAAACGACATTCTCATCATTCTGAAACATTCCAAAAACAGGCAGCACTTCAATACTGCTTGACATCATTTGGGCTCTTTCTAATAAGATGAAACAATTCTAATTACGTGTAAACCTCTATAACGGATCAAACTGAAATCAAAATGAAATCACATGGCTCATTTAATACGTCACAAAATGTGTTGCACTTTTAAGCGGGAAATTTATTTTATGCTAATCTAGTCGCGTATCCCAAGTCAGGAAATCCCTTTTCAATATATTATTTTGACATGTAACTAGATATCCTTTTGGCAATACGGGGGTCGGTGACTAGATATAGGCATGATATACTGGGACAAAAAATAGTTCAGTCCATTTTAAAAGTAACTATTTTTAACCTTCTTTAAACGACCCCAGCCAAACACTTGCATTTATCAAATCAAAGGTAGTATCAGTGTATGCGTATGTTTCATGTAAAATACTTGTTGGATTTTTGGCTCCGTTCTGGTGGTTTTATTACTGAAATATTTTCTATTATTCGTTTTGAAAGAAATACATTTCATAAAACAAATGTGTGCTGCCTGCTTCAAAAATATCAACGTATTACTCGCCTGATATTCAATTTTGCTAGAAGCTCAAAGGGTCTCACAACATAGTTGAATTTTGTTCTTTATTCTATATAAATTAAGGTCTATATTTATAGTAGAAAAACAATTCCACATGGATATTTTTTCATAGCAGGAATGTATACCCACATAAAATGCCCAATAACTGGTAGGTCGACCAGCATGTTTTTTTTAAAGAGGGTGCAGTGACACCCTGAGATCTTTTAAAAAAAGAAGTTCTTAAATGTTAATAAAAACGTGCATATGTTGAAATCCTATAAAATTCAGTTTTTTTAACACCAGTGTTTTCTTATTGCAGTATATGTTATTCCAACGTTTGCTCTACTCAATTGTAGCAAGAAATCACCACAGCCACTATGAAGCATTTTAAAAGTATTTCAAAACAAAATTACATCGGTTTTTTAGCGTAAGAATCATGTTACCGTGGGAAAAAGGGGGCGTAACTGTGTAGCGAGACGTTAACGAGATTAACTACTCGAATAAAGACGTTAAAGTACCGCTCAAAGAACACAACCACCAATACAGTATGAAGACAAGTGATTTAAGGAATAATTATGAAAATGTAAATACATTAATAAGAATTGACAAATGGGGTCTTATTCGCCAACCTTTCTTGAGAAAATTCTTAAACGTTTAAATTTTGATCGACATTTAAAATGATTGTATTTCCAAAAAATATAACATTTACATCATAGTTTTATCAATTTTGGATTCATTTTCATGAATGTTAAATATAATATGAATAAGTGAGGATTTACGTTTACGGCGTTTTGTTGTAAAACGCGCCCCAGATCTAGGTGAAGTGCCTCTGTTTACACCGTCTGGTATCGGACGTAGACAAAACCAAGTTTGAGGTTCATAGTAGCATCATCGAATTTATAATCAACATATAATAAATTGAACTGAAAACTGACAATAAAACGTCCATATCTCATAGTTGATATATCAGTATGTTACGTTTGAGTTTTTTCATGACCAAAACTTACAGTAAATATTCTCAAACCAAGTAAGAGTGGAAAAACACCGTACACAAACTCAGCATTGGTAACACTGCGCAATTATTGCTATAATATAAACACTATTAGATCTGTATTGCTCCCGTTAGAAATCTAGTAACACCGTAATCAATCGTAACCTTGCGTAAGGAATTTCTACCAGTCGGAAATCATTCGTGGTAGCTAAATTTAGAAAAAGTTGTTGAAAGCAACACTTAAGTGGATGACCTTGAAGTATAGCAGTGTGCCAATATATCTTTCAAAACTATAAAACTGAAACGAATACTGGCCATGCATTTATTTCCCATTGGGAATCATAATTTAATATTCTTCACGTGTTTGTGCTTCCAAGGGAATGTGAAAACTACCCTCCGACAGCATAAAACCATGTTGTCTGAGTGGTATTTCACAGACAAATTGTCATAAGTGCCCAATTGCATGCATTTTATACTAATTTTCAACATACTTGTTTAAATGTTAATACCTATATCTCCTGCAATTTTACCATTTTTAATACTAACATAGAAATAAAAACATAGTAGACGGGCAAGTGTTAAAATTCAATTAAGACAAAGAGGAAAAGTGGGGAATGTTGGCACATTTGGTTTGCAGTATAAAGACGTTAGTTTCATTATACAATCTAGTTAATTGCTATATATATTACACCATGTCCTTCCTAATGCTTTGCTTGGTCCAGTGGTAGAGTTTTAGACCGAGGACCGCGTATTCCACCGTCCGTCACGGTCATGTGTAATGTCCTTAAGTAAGACACTTACTTCGAACGAAATTTACGCCCGGCAACAGTCTCCATGATGATTGATATACGACATTTGTCTCATAATGATTCGTCTCTCACCGCCGATTCAAGTGGGAAAGTTATCAGTTACTTGCAGAGATGGGGTGTGCTCGAGTACCGGTTAACCTTCCATGATCCCAGGAAACAGTGGTTAGGTTAACTGATCATCTGTTAGCTCTCAATGGCATAAAAATGACGCTAAATATTCAAACAAAAAAACAATAATAATCGAGTACTGGTTAACCTTACAGGATCCCAGGAAAGAGTATTTCGGTTAACTGATTCACTGTTAGCCCTCGATGGCATAAAATGATGCTAAATATTCAATCAATCAAACAATCGAGCGTTATTTGTTTAATTTATAAGCACTTTTTTCACAGTCGATGTAATAAATACGTTTAAAACAAATGCTTTGCTGTATTATCTATTATATTGTTTAATCATAAAACATATTGAAAGTGTTTCATTAGTTGAAAACAATAATTCATTGAATAAATGCGATTCGGCAGCGATATAACGCTTAAACAGGCACATTTAAACGCAACATAATATGTGTTCCCGGGAACGTATCAGTTATTCAGAATTCACATTACAAAGTCATATTTATAAACTCAATGTCTTAACGGGTTGTAGTCATGCACATTCAAAACACTTGTGTTTATACCGTCTGGATCGTTTTTGTTATATAATCGTAGGCATTAAAGTCATAAAAAATTTTAAACCCAATGTTATCTTAATGTTACTATTGTTTCATTTAGTAATCTTATGAAATAACATCTGGAGAGCGTGAACCAGTAATAAAGCACCGGCACGAGGATCAGTAGGTCGTGGGTTCGATAATCCGCCATGGCTATATGTAGTGTCCTTAAGTAAGACACTGCAGCCACACATACCTAGTACCAGATATTCCCAGTAAGACTTCGAGCGTGATTTGTTTAAGTGAAACGAAATTTTTTAACAAGGGTCCTCCGTGGCTGAGTGGTCCAAGACGCCATCCGAGGCAGTGGATAGTGTATTGGCAGCTCACACTAGAGGTCACCAGTTTGATCTCAACCCAATTGCCTCTCATAAACAACTTTCAGTACTGGTTTTATCCAGAAAATGAGTCTTTATTCTCTATAAAATAAATTGAACTTCCAGTAGTTTTAAATGAAGGCATTATAAAAGATTGATTGAATGAAAATGTTGCGTAATTTTTATGCCATCGAGAGCTAATAGACGATCAGTTAACCTAACCAATCTTTCCTGGGATCCTGAATGGTTAAACACTAATAGAGTACACTCTATCTCCGGAAGT
Organism: Panopea generosa; assembly: GCA_029582155.1. Classification (NCBI taxonomy): domain Eukaryota; kingdom Metazoa; phylum Mollusca; class Bivalvia; order Adapedonta; family Hiatellidae; genus Panopea; species Panopea generosa. The sequence goes on along the minus strand of CM055911.1, from coordinate 39,806,702 downwards.
AACTGATAACCTTCCCACTTGAATCAGCGGTGAGAGATGAATGGTAATGAGACGCAATGTCGTATATCAACCATCACGGAGACTGTGGCCGGGCGGGGATTCGAACTCACGACTACCATTATAAAGGAAAACAACTGAACTTAATGAAACATGAGCCTACAAAATTATTAATGTTGACTGGCACATCGAAAAATATTAAATTTACATAAGTAACATAAACGTGTATGTTATGTATATTGAATATTATCTAAATTATAATTGATACATGTAATAATGTTGTCTTATAAATAATGGCCATTATAGGCATGTATTTTATTTGCTGAATGAAGTGTATTGCTTTTATAATATATACGTGTATTTAATTATATGTAATGCATCAAAAGTTTCTCGTTTATCATTTACAGTTAAACCTGCCTTAAGCAGCTAGTCAGGGGAAGAAGTAAAATTGACTTTTTAAGACAGATGGTTGTTTGACACGGGTTAATTTAATCTAAAAGCATAGACAAGGGAAATAACAAAAGCGTTTTTAAGAAAAGTGGCTGCTTAATAGAGGTGACCACTTATACAGGTTTTACTGTACCTAAACGATCCTCTGCCACGACTATGTGTTTTGTCCTTGAGCAAGACGATTAGCACTGGTTCTACCCAGAAAGACTTCGAGTCTAGTTTATTATAAGAACTTGTTTCGCAATCGACGTAAAAAAATATAATAAGTTTATACTTTACTTCATAACTTAACAAATTGTATATTGTGGTACAAGTATGTTTAATTCAATTAATGTAATTAATGAAAAATGAATGTGAGTCATTATTTATATTAAATGACGAAGCCGCTTCACGAATGTAAGTATCTATAAATGTTTATATTTGTTATAATTAATATCTTCATATTTATTGTAACATTTCATTGTCAGTTTTATCCCCAGTTAGCAGAATCAATTAGCAGAATCGAAATGATAATATTATCAGTATATTTATCATTTCTATAAGATATACAACGTGCAAGAATAAACATTTCTTTACGCCCTGTCTATACTGATATTAATGTATTTCCACGCGTGTGCTTAATCATTTTATTGCCAAGTTATGCTAATAGTTTGTACGAATGACACTCCTTATAACATTCACATCGTCTCGCTTCTATTCCAGTATCTTCTAGAGAAAACTTAATATTACAATATACTTATACTGTGTTTATTTATGTTTTCAATTAGATTTTTTATGCGCTTTGGTTCTGGTTCAACGAGGGGTGGTGGGGGGGGGGAGGGGGGTGCGGGAGGGGGGAGGGTTAGGGAGGGGTCTATTTCTATTTTACAATACATGAGAGACAAATAAATAAAGTTTGAAACAAAAAGTGTTTTATCGGCTTAAAAACAAATAAAATGTTTATGTGTGAGATCTAGACTGTTTAATTTTGCAGTGTCTCGTATATGCATATATGAGTTTATCAAATGTGTTAATATAAATATTTTTAAAAAAGTTTAACAGCGATTTTTCGAATTTCATAGCATTTTGTAAATCACTATTGTTTTATTCTTAAATTATATTTTGATAAACTGAGAACTTAAATAACCAAATTTTTAAACATTTGAACAATTACATTTTTTTAATTTATTTGATATTGATATAATATTTCTAATTAAACATTTTGTAGAAATATTTGTATTCACATACACACTAGTTCATTATATCAAACATAATGTACATAAAATATTGTATGTGTTCACATACACACTAGTTCATCATATCAAACATAATGTACATAAAATATTGTATGTGTTCACATACACACTAGTTCATTATATCAAACATAATGTACATAAAATATTGTATGTGTTCACATACACACTAGTTCATTATATCAAACATAATGTACATAAAATATTGTATGTGTTCACATACACACTAGTTCATTATATCAAACATAATGTACATAAAATATTGTATGTGTTCACATGTGTAAAAACATATGTGTAGGGCAACTGGTATTTACTTTGAATGTAAAGATTTATAGATGGTGTGGAGCCCGTGGTCTAGTGATAGACCATCGGATCCAGGACCAGAGGGTCGTGGAATTGATTCGTCTCCAGAGGGTTTTGGGTCCGATTCTCCTCCAGGGGGTCGTGGGTTCGATTCTCCTCAAGAGGGTCGTGGGTCCGATTCTCCTCCAGAGGGTCGTGGGTTCGATTCTCCTCAAGAGGGTCGTGGGTCCGATTCTCCTCCAGAGGGTCGTGGGTCCGATTCTCCTCCAGGGGGTCGTGGGTTCGATTCTCCTCAAGAGGGTTTTGGGTTCGATTCTCCTCCAGAGGGTCGTGGGTTCGATTCTCCTCCAGAGGGTCGTGGGTTCGATTCTCCTCAAGAGGGTTTTGGGTTCGATTCTCCTCCAGAGGGTCGTGGGATTGATTCGTCTCCAGAGGGTTTTGGGTCCGATTCTCCTCCAGGGGGTCGTGGGTTCGATTCTCCTCAAGAGGGTCGTGGGTTCGATTCTCCTCAAGAGGGTCGTGGGTCCGATTCTCCTCCAGAGGGTCGTGGGTTCGATTCTCCTCCAGAGGGTCGTGGGTTCGATTCTCCTCAAGAGGGTTCTGGGTTCGATTCTCCTCCAGAGGGTCGTGGGATTGATTCGTCTCCAGAGGGTTTTGGGTCCAATTCTCCTCCAGGGGGTCGTGGGTCCGATTCTCCTCCAGAGGGTCGTGGGTTCGATTCTCCTCAAGAGGGTTTTGGGTTCGATTCTCCTCCAGAGGGTCGTGGGTTCGATTCTCCTCCAGAGGGTTGTGGGTTCGATTCTCCTCAAGAGGGTTGTGGGTCAGATTCTCCTCCAGAGGGTCGTGGGTTCGATTCTCCTCAAGAGGGTTTTGGGTTCGATTCTCCTCCAGAGGGTCGTGGGTTCGATTCTCCTCCAGAGGGTCGTAGGTCCGATTCTCCTCAAGAGGGTCGTGGGTCCGATTCTCCTCCAGAGGGTCGTGGGTCCGATTCTCCTCAAGAGGGTCTTGGGTTCGATTCTCCTCCAGAGGGTCGTGGGTCCGATTCTCCTCCAGAGGGTCGTTGGTCCGATTTTCCTCCAGGGGGTCGTGGGTTCGATTCTCCTCAAGAGGGTTGTGGGTCCGATTCTCCTCCAGAGGGTCGTGGGTTCGATTCTCCTCAAGAGGGTTTTGGGTTCGATTCTCCTCCAGAGGGTCGTGGGTTCGATTCTCCTCCAGAGGGTTGTGGGTTCGATTCTCCTCAAGAGGGTTGTGGGTCCGATTCTCCTCAAGAGGGTCGTGGGTTCGATTCTCCTCAAGAGGGTTTTGGGTTCGATTCTCCTCCAGAGGGTCGTGGGTTCGATTTTCCTCAAGAGGGTTGTGGGTCCGATTCTCCTCCAGAGGGTCGTGGGTTCGATTCTCCTCAAGAGGGTCGTGGGTTCGATTCTCCTCAAGAGGGTTGTGGGTCCGATTCTCCTCCAGAGGGTTTTGGGTTCGATTCTCCTCAAGAGGGTTTCGGGTTCGATTCTCCTCCAGGGGGTCGTGGGTTCGATTCTCCTCCAGAGGGTTCTGGGTCCGATTCTCCTCCAGAGGGTTGTGGGTTCGATTCTCCTCCAGGGGGTCGTGGGTTCGATTCTCCTCCAGAGGGTCGTGGGTTCGATTCTCCTCAAGAGGGTTGTGGGTCCGATTCTCCTCCAGAGGGTTGTGGGTCCGATTCTCCTCCAGGGGGTCGTGGGTTCGATTCTCCTCAAGAGGGTTGTGGGTTCGATTCTCCTCCAGAGGGTCATGGGTCCGATTCTCCTCCAGAGGGTCGTAGGTCCGATTCTCCTCCAGAGGGTCGTTGGTCCCATACTCCTCAAGAGGGTTTTGGGTCCGATTCTCCTCCAGAGGGTCGTAGGTCCGATTCTCCTCCAGAGGGTCGTAGGTCCGATTCTCCTCCAGAGGGTCGTTGGTCCCATACTCCTCAAGAGGGTTTTGGGTCCGATTCTCCTCCCGGCTATTATTGTTGTACTTTTGTAATCTAAGACTCCGTTATTCAGCTATAACCAAGACACCGACGAAAATAGTAATATAGTATAAATGTCTATATAATAACATAATGACCAGGCGTGTCCGCAAATGTTAATGTCGGGAGAGATGGTTTTTGATAGTACGCTTTAAAAACATGGTTGAATATGCTGTCATAAAGCAATACTTTGGAAATATGAAACAGGTCTAGTCACTCTGCAGTCCGTGTGGTTAAGGCTAACAACAGAATCGCTGTCGATCTCTGCAGAGTGGTAGGAATTCTCCGAATGGGTTTCATGTTCATTTTATCGTTTTATGTCATGTTCATTATTGTGGTTAAACTACCAAACCCTGTGTGGTTCCAGGGAGACATATGAGTGATGGCAAGATTAGGATCACTGCAGCTCATGCATGTTGTGAAAAGCGACAATTTTGGGAATATAATATAATTTGCCGAAACTCTGCAGTTCTGCAGGTACATGTATCAGTGTTCTAGGTTCGTGCATATTTATTTGTTGATGTTCTTTTAATATGTATGTTGATTTGTTGTTCATTTTACATGTACAGAGAACTTGTCCTTCCTGTTGGCGTTGAATACGCCGTTAAACCCCATTCATTCATTCATTCGTTCGTTCGTTCGTTCGTTCGTTCGTTCGTTCGTTCGTTCGTTCGTTCGTTCGTTCGTTCGTTCGTTCGTTCGTTCGTTCGTTCGTTCATTCATTCATTCCAGTCTCACTTCACACATTCCATCAAACGCGCTCACACGCATATATACAGACAAACACGCATATTTACAAACAAACACGCCCACACGCATATTTACACACAAACATACTCATACGTATATTTACACACAAACACGCTCACACGCATATATACACACACACACACACGTTCATACGCATATATACACACAAACACTCTCATACGCATATTTTCATACAAACACGCTCACACACATATTTACACATAGACACGCTCATATGCATATATACACACAAACACACTCACACGCATATATACACACAAACACGATCATACGTATATATACACACAGACACGGTCAAACGCAAATTTACACATAAACACGCTAACACACATATTTACACACAAACACGCTCACACGCATATATACACACAAACACGATTATACGCATCTATACACACAAACAAGCTCACAGCATTTTTACACACACACACACACACACACACACACACACACACATACACACACACACACACACGCACACACGCACGCACGCACGCACGCACGCACGCACGCACGCACACACGCACACACACACACACACACACGCCCATCCGCATATATACACACAAACACGCATATATAGACACACAAACACGCTCGCACGCATATATATACACAAACACGCGCACATCCATAAATACACACAAACAAGCATATATACACACAAATACGCTCACACGCTCACACGCATATATACACGCAAACACGTACGCATGGCAAACAAAAAAACGTCCATTGTTAAAACATTTAAGCAGAAATACATTGTAGTTTGAACATTCCGCTGTTGAAAAGACTATAGTCCATCATGTGTACGCTGTATCATTGAACCATTTGACCTAGTTAGCGTCCATTTAAAAAAATAACAATTAAGTTAATTGTTTACTAAATGAACACTATTACATAGTCCTATTTGATTTATAAACGATGTTAAACGTTAATCAACATTAATCAAACCACACCCTCTACGGTTATATTGACAGGCTGCAGGTAAGCTGTTTAGATTGAAGTATAATTAAAGTGATATAAATACAAAACTTGATTGTTTATAACTAATTGACATGTTGCAGATAAGACTGACGTTTATGAAATGAATTGAATGCAACAACAGTTCTTTAAAGTGTTCGTCACTTAAATACGTTGTTGAACATCTGATCGACGATTGAAGTGCATTAACATAGCAACGTATGTTGTTAAAAGTAGATACAGCATGATCATTGGAAAATTGAAAAAAAAATCTAGCAATACAAACTTTGTTATTAAGTGAACATCAGACGGTTGATTGATTAGTGTTAGATAATCACGTCAACGTAAACAGTGACGGTGATGATCAGACGGAAGCCCTTTGTAACTTGGCAACAAAATATCCGTGTTTACCTCACAATAATATATCCGTGTTTACCTCACAATAATATATCCATGTTTACCTCACAATAATATATCCGTGTGTACCTCACAATAATAAATCCATGTTTACCTCACAATAATATATCCGTGTGTACCTCACAACAATATATCCGTGTGTACCTCACAACAATATATCCGGGTGTACCTCACAATAATAAATCCATGACCTTAATTATGAATCTTTAACAACAGTATAAAGCAACCTCTTCAATAACACAAGCAGTGCCCGGTTAGCTCAGTCAGTAGCGCGTCTTAAATTTCAATCTAGGGGTCTGCGTTCTAATCCCCGCCCGGCCACAGTTTCTTTGATGACTGATATGCTACATTGTGAATCTTTATCATTCTTCTCTCACCGCTGATTTAAATGGGAAAGCCATTAGTTACCTGCTGAGATAGGTGTGTTCGATTACTGGTTAATAATCCGGGATCCTCTCAGGGAAGCATGGTTAGGTTAACTGATCGTATGTTAGCCCACTTGGGAGCAATCAATATCTAGACCATGACTTGGGGGCGGTCAGTATCTAAACCATGAGTTGGGAGCGATCCGTATCTAGACCATGACTTGTGACCGATCCGTATCTAGTCCATGATTTGGGAGCAGTTAGTATCGAGACCAAGATTTTGGAGCTATCAGTATCTAAACCATGACTAGGGAGCGATCAATATTTAGACAATGATTTTGGAGCAGCCAATATCTAGACCATGACTTGGAAGCGATCAATATCTAGACCATGATTTGGAATGAGCAGTTTGACCCGACCTCGCTGTTCTTGTCATCGTCGAATCATAAATGGATCAATTATAACAGGGATTATCGACATGCGACTAATTCTTTGTAACGTTAACCACAACAATGAAGATATTACATGTATCATCTATAAAGTAGTTTGTATGACTTAAAGGGTATCCAGTATCAAGAAAACATTCCGACGCTGCATTGACAATTGAAGACAAACGCAAGGAAAATGGTTACATAAACAACCTTTTTTCATCATGAAATTATTTCCAGAGTTTGTAGATTTGGCAATTAGATAATACGCTGACTGATTTGTTGAGACTCCCCCGATTTGTTATTTACCTTCCCACAAATATAGCCAACTTATTAATAGAATCAGAAACTATTTGTAAGCCTGCCAAAGTGTATTGTATCGGTGCGAAGATATACAACATGCGCTTCTGGCTTTAAATGCAAATGTATAATTACAGAAACAGAGTGGTTAATCCCAGACCGAGGAAACCCAGTTTCCGTAAAGGTCAAACTAATACATATGATTATACGTACGTATTGACAGTCATAGAAGAAAGGGAACTACTGTGTGTAACATTAAATTCATACTCGTGTGTAAGTGTTTGCGTGCGTGCGCGTGTTACGTCCTGGTGCGTGTTCGCGCATGTGCGTTTTTATTATATGTGTTCCGAAGTACGTAAGTGTGAAATACGTGTATCTAATTGTATCTACATAAGTATGTGTTCCTGTATGACGTTGTAACAACGATGTCATAAATATGGATCAGAACACGTGTTGCCCAGACAGTTTTTACTGATTTACATGTTCGAGACCATCTGCTCAACTAAAACGCAATAACGTCATATTTCAGAATAAAAAAAAAATATTAATATTAAAAGATCGTATGTTTATACAAACGTTTTGAATGTTAAATTTTATCAATAAAATATAACATTAATCTATTGATAAAACAAGTGATGAATCTATGATTAAAACTAAAAAATATGCCATGATAAATAAAAATGATTATGTATATAAACCATAGATAGATCACTGAGTCAGGTATAATGTTTTAGATAGTTGGTTACGGCTTCACCAACATATACTTAAAAACTTAAAAACTTAAATCTAAAACAAGCAGCCAGGTGATCATGATTTTAGACTGGTTCCAGTAAAAATACATATGATTTTATTGATTTGGACTATATAATAGATAAATAATCAGTCAAAACTGAGTCAAGCTTTTGAGAATTTCAATAAAACAAAGGAAATATTGATGAAACAGTTTTATATAGCAAAAAAAGCACGTGTAATTGCTAAATATATACTCCCCGTAGATTTAAGCCTTGCACAAATTTAAATAAACAGCTTGAGTATCAAATTAATGTTAAATGAGTGTTTTTTTCAATTGATACGGAAAATGTTTTACAATCTTATTCATTTCGGATATCGTATACTTCGAAGATATGAATCATACGTGTACAAAAGTTCCTGAGATCATAATCGAATATATTTTTAAAACTTTGAAAATCATTTCTCAAGAATTCGTTTTCACTCCCTTCATTTAATTGATACCATATACTATTCTCTTTCTATCGGGAAGCTACATACATTTAAGGGACATCGGGCAATGTGGACATCAAGTTTAACTTGTGTTCCCGTATCAAATCTATCTTTACATATGTACAGATCTTCTTCTTCTTTATCTTCTTTTTCTTCTTTCTTCTGCTTCTTCACGAACAGTGATCGAAAGTATAACAACACACATTATAATACAAACATTTTTTTTCAAAATAAAGAAGCATAACAACACAACAATATATATAAACATTACAAAACAAACATTACCATACAAACATTGCAATACAAACATTGCAATACAAATAAAACAATCATTACAATACAAACAAATGTTTCAAAATAAAGAAGCATTACAACCCAACAATAAAAAATAATCATTACAAAACAAACTTTACAATACAAACATTGCAATATAAACCTTATAAAACAATCATTACAAAACAAAACAAAGATTAAAATACAAACAATACTAAACAAAAATTAAAACACGAACATTTAAATACAAACATTACAAAACAAACATTACAAAACACACATTGCAATACAAACATTACCAAACAAACATTTCAAAACAAACAAATATTACGATATTTATAAACAATACAATACTTATAAACATTACAATACATACAAATATAACAAAACTTACAAACATTGCAATACAAACATTACAAAACAAACATTACAATACTAACATTACAAAACAAACAAAAAGTACAAAACAAACATTATAGAAAAAAAATTTACTATTTTAACGTTACAATACAAACATTACAAACAAATACAAACATGATAAAACTAGATATGCTATATATAACCTGAAATGTGTTGAAAATCTCCATTATATATATATATATATATATATATATATATATATATATATATATATATATTTATTGATATAAAGAAGTGAGTATACTTAAATTTCCAAACAGTTTGCATTTTTAAAGGAAACATGGTTCAGATTCAATTACAAAACAACAATTAATCTGACAAGTTGTTTGTCAACTTTTAATGCATAAACAAATACAAGTTAGATCTTTATTAAGCGACTAAACTAGTAAAATGTGAATAACCTAATAGTATAAAAATATTTGACTTAGAGATAGTAAGGACATGAACAAATGAACAATTTGTCTTTCAAGTAGACAATTAATTATACCAATCAAATTCAATTGTAGTGTTTGCTAGTACATAAAGAATACAGCATACAGATATTGCTTTGACTTTAGCATACATGACAGCTAATCATGAAAATATCAAAATAAATAAAGAAATCGTGCGCTGAAAAACAACATAAATGTGAAAATACAATGTAAAAGTACCTTGGTACATATATACACACCTATATATATATAATTTACATACAATGTATGGATAGACTGAGAGTAAAATCAAGAATTAAATGAATTTTATGAGATCATTTTACTATTTAATTAATCTAATCGTACATGTTGGCGAATGGTTGTAACAAGTCAGGTTACGTACCAATATAAAGTATATTAAACATAACGTAACAAGGGGGGGGGGGGACAAATTGATAAATAACTTCATTACAAGACCAAAGGGAGATAACTGGTGTACTTTATGAAGCGTGTGTGTAAATGTCATTTATGATTTGTTTGCCAGCTTTGCCGACAAATTCACTCCATCTGTTCAGCATGACAGAAAACAGAAAGTTAACAAAACGCAATAGCTCATATGAAAATATCATTTACTAATTTGGATAGCGTACGATCTGGGCCGATGTTGTTTACTTACTAGTCATTTGTGTCTGCTATGGTGATGTTGTTTACTTACTAGTCATTTGTGTCTGCTATGGTGATGTTGTTTACAATGAAGAAGTGCGGAAGTAAGTTACACGCCATCATTTACCCTGTGGATATCAAACATCTCCATCAGAAGGTACTGTCACATGTTTTATACATTCATCAATTAGTATTCTTTGTATCTTTGTCATTGCTTAAACTCCAAACTTTTCTATAAAAAGAAATGGGAGGAGCCTAATTTTAATCGGTGGAACTTTCTTGCAACAATGTTGGACTGGGAGATGTTTTTCTGTTAAATATGGTAACAAAGTTGTCATTATTTTCAAAAAAAAATGTGCAGTTGTAGGGACATGTTTTGTCTCTACAAAATGCCTTTTATTCACAATAGCTCCCTGAAATAAGGCAGTGATAGTCCCTACAAAATTAAAATATCAAAGAAAATTTGCTAAATATTTGAATTTTGAACCATGTTTGACACTTGTCATGTGATGTTAACAGTAACATTTGCTTGGAGATGTGTATAGCTTACTTGTGAGTCGCCATGCAGTGTTTGATATCTCAGAATAGAGAATCATGAAGCTAACTAAAGTAAATTGTTTAATTTCGATATACAAGCATACTGAACGGGGCAGCTAACCTGCCATTGTTGTATTTTAAAAATGTTCGTTAAAACCTTGCGTAGAATTATTGAAATTTGGGTATAACATTACAGGCACGTATGCACAGCCTAAATGTTCTTTTTTATTGAAGTCCGAATTTAAAGGAAATTGCTTTGATACTTTTTGAGAAAATACATGAATTGTCAGGTACATAAAATGTCAGGTGACTGGTTAGTTGTTGCGTTCAGTATTGCTTGATATAACGTTATTTCAAAACTAGCTCTTCAGCTTTCTAGTGATGTGTATGCCTTCTACTGATGTGTATCCTTTCTATTTATGTGTATGCCTTCAGCTGATGTTTATGCCTTCTATTGATATGTATACCTTCTATTGATATGTATGCCTTCTACAAATGTATATACCTTCTATTGATATGTATACCTTCTATTGATGTTTATGTCTTCTACTGATGTAAATGCCTTCTACCGATATGTATGTCTTCTACTGGTGTATATACCTTCTCTTCCTGTAAATACCTTCTACTGATGTGTGTGCCTTCTACTGATGTGTATACCTTCTACTGATGTGTGTGCCTTCCACTGGTGTATATACCTTCTATTGCTGTAAATACCTTCTACTGATGTGCATACCTTCTACTGATGTGTATACCTTCTACTGATGTGTATACCTTCTACTGATGTGTGTGCCTTCTACTTATGTCTATACCTTCTACTGATGTGTATATCTTCTACTGATGTGTCTGTCTTCTACTGTTGTGTATGCCCTCTACTGATATTTATGCCTTCTTCTGATGTTTATGCTTTCTACTGATGTTTATGCTTTCTACTGATGTGTATGCCTTCTATTGATGTGTATGCCTTTTACTGATGTGTATGCTTTCTATTGATGTATTTACTTTCCACTGATGCATATGCTTTCTATTGATGTGTATGCCTTCTACTGATGTGTATGCCTTCTACTGATGTTAATGCCTTGTTCTGATGTATATGCCTTCTACTGAAGTTTATACCTTCTATTCCTATGTATGTCTTCTACTGATGTGTATCCTTTCTATTTATGTATATGCTTTTAGCTGATGTTTATGCCTTCTATTGATATGTATGCTTTCTACTTATGTGTATACCTTCTATTGATATGTATACCTTCGACTGTTGTGTACGCCTTCTACTGATGTACATGTCTTCTACTAATGTATATACCTTCTATTGATATGTATACCTTCTACTGATGTGTATGCCTTCTACTGATGTACATGTCTTCTACTGATGTATATACCTTCTACTGAAGTGTATGCCTTCTGCTGATGTATATACTTTCTACCGATGTATATGCTTTCTACTGATATATATGCCTGCTACTTATATGTATGCCTTCTACTGATGTGTATGCCTTCTATTGATGTGTATACCTTCTATTGATGTGTATACTTCCTACTGATTTGTATACTTGTATGATGTGTATGCCTTCTTCTGATGTGTATGCCTTCTACCGATGTGTATGCTTTCTACCGATGTGTATACATTCTACTGATGTGTTTACCTTCTACTGATGTGTATACCATCTACTGATGTGTATACCTTCTACTGATGTGTATACCTTCTACTGATGTATATGCCTTCTACTGATGTGTATGCCTTCTACTGATGTGTATGCCTACCCCTGATGTGTATGCCTTCTACTGATATGTATACCTTCTACTGATGTGTATACCATCTACTGATGTGTATACATTCTACTGATGTGTATGCCTTCTACTGATGTGTATGCCTTCTTCTGATGTGTATGTCTTTAACTGATGTGTATGCCTTCTACTGATGTGTATGCCATCTACTGATGTGTATGCCTTCTGCTGATGTGTATACCTTCTACTGATGTGTATACTTTCTACTGATGTGTATACCCTCTATTGATGTGTATACCTTCTGCTGATGTGTATACTTTTAAATGATGTGTATACTTTTATTGATGTATATGCCTTTTACTGATGTGTATGCCTTATACTGATGTATATGCCTTCTACTGATGTATATGCTTTCTACTGATGTGTATACGTTATACTGATGTGTATGCCTTCTACTGATTTGTACACCTTCTACTGATGTGTATACCTTCTACTGATGTGTATGCCTTCTACTGATGTGTTTGCCTTCTACTGATGTGTATGCCTACCACTGGTGTGTATACCTTGTATTGCTGTTAATACCTGCTACTGATGTGTATACATTCTACTGATGTGTATACCTTCTATTGATGCGTATGCCTTCTACTGATGTGTATACCTTTTACTGATGTATATGCCTCCTATTGATGTGTATGCCTTCAACTGATGTTTATGTCTCCTACTGATGTATATGCCTTTTACTGAATATACGTATGTCTTCTACTTTTGTATATGCCTTCTTCTGATGTGTATGCCTTCTACTGATGTGTGTGCCTTCTACTTTTGTGTATACCTTCTATTGATGTGTGTATATCTTCTACTGATGTGTCTGTCTTCTACTGTTGTGTATGCCTTATACTGATGTGTATGCCTTCTATTGATGTGTATACCTTCTATTGATGTGTATGCCTTCTTCTGATGTTGATGCCTTCTACTGATGTTTATACCTTCTATTGATGTGTATGCCTTCTACTGATGTGTATTATTTCTACTGATGTGTATACCTTCTACTGATGTGTATGCCTTCTATTGATGTGCATACCATCTACTGATGTGCATACCTTCTACTGATGTGCATACCTTCTACTGATTTGTATACCTTCTATGATGTGTATGCCTTCTTCTGATGTGTATGCCTTATACTGATGTGTATGTCTTCTACTGATGTGTATGCCTTCTACTGTTGTGTATGTCTTCTACTGATGTGTATACCTTCAACTGATGTGTATGCTTTCTTCTGATGTGTATACCTTCTACTGATAAGTATACCTTCTACTGATGTGTATACCTTCTACTGATGTGTATACCTTCTACTGATGTGCATGCCTTCTACTGATGTGCATGCCTTGTACTGATGTGCATGCCTTTTACTGATGTGCATACTTTCTACTGATGTGTAAACCTTCTACTGATGTGTATACCTTCTACTGATGCGTATGCCTTTTTCTGATGTGTATGCCTTCTACTGATGTGTATACCTTCTACTGATGTGTATGCCTTCTACTGATGTGTATGCCTTCTGCTGATGTGTATACCTTATACTGATGTGTATACCTTCTACTAATGTGTATACTTTCTAATGATGTGTATGCTTTTATTGATGTGTATATCTTCTACTGATGTGTATGCCTTCTACTGATGTATAAACCGTCTACTGATGTGTATACCTTTTATTGATGTATATGCCTTTTATTGATGTATATGCCTTCTACTGATGTGTATACCTTCTACTGAATTATATGCCTTCTTCTGATGTGTATACCTTCTACTGATGTGTATACCTTCTATTGATGTATATACCTTCAACTGATGTAAAAGCGTTCTACTGATTTGTATGCCTTTTACTGATGTATATGCATTCTACTGATGTTGATGCCTTCTACCGATATGTATGACTTCTTCTAATGTGTATACCTTTGACTGAGTTGTATGTTTTCTACAGAGGTGTATGCCTTCTACTGATCTATATGCCTTCTATTTATTTGTTTGCCTTTTACTGACTTGTAAGACTTCTACTGATGTGTATGCCTTCTTATGATGTGTATGCCTTCTAATGATGTGTATGTCTTTTACTGATGTATATGCCTTCTACTGATGTTGATGCCTTCTACTGATGTGTATGCCTTAAATTGATGTGTATGCCTTCTAATGATGTGTATACCTTTTACTGATGTGTACGCCTTCTACTGATGTGTATGCCTTCTACTGATGGGTATGCATTCTAATGATGTGTATGTCTTTTACTGATGTGTATGCCTTTTACTGGTGTGTATGCCTTCTACTGATGTGTATGCCTTCTTCTGATATGAATGCTTTCTACTGATGTACATGCCTTATGCTGATGTGTATGCCTTCGTCTGGTGTGTATGTATTACTGGTGTGTATGCCTTCTACTAATGTGTAAGTTTTCTACTGATGTGTATGCCTTCTGCTTATGAGTATACCTTCTTCCGATGTGTATGCCTTTTATTGAGGTGTATTTTTTCTATAGATGTGTTTGTCTTCTACTGTTGTATATTTCTTCTAATTATGTATTTGCCTTCCACTGATTTGTATACCTTCTACTGATGTGTAAGCCTTCTACAGTTGTGTATGCCATCTACTGATTTGTATACCTTCTACTGGTGTGTATGCCTTCTACTGATGTGTATGTCTTCTACTTATGTATATGCCTTTTTACTGATGTATATGCCTTCAACTGTCGTGTATGCATTTACAGATGTGTTTGCCAGCTTCTATTGCTATTACTATTTCTATTCCTACTGTAACTACCTCTACTACTGTTACTACTACTACTACTACTACTACTACAACTACCACTACTACTACTACTACTACTAATACTACTACTACTACTACTACTACTTCTACTACTACTACTACTACTACTACTACTACTACTACTACTACTACTACTACTACTACTACTTCTGCTACCACAATTTCTACAACTACTACCACTACTACTACTAATACTACTAATACTACTAACAATACTTCTACTTCTTCTGCTACAACTTCTTTTACTACTACTACTACTGCTACTGCTGATGATGAAAACAACGATGATGATGATGATGATGATTTTGATGATTTTGATGGTTCACTGCACAGAAGGAGAGGCTTCAACCGGTTTCTTATGTTCTAATAACATAAATACAGAACCATGGGTCTTTAAATTATAGCTTAAAATATTAACGATAGCTGAATAACAAAACATCAATTTATGTAATGTAAAATATCTAGCTTCACATGTAACTACTATTTGCTGGTATTGAAAAACCATCTTAGATAAATATTTAATTAACTTATTAATTAGTTGATATATATACAAACCTGTAAATTATTATACATGAACTATACACTATAGTATTGTGTATTAGTTTTGAAAGAACACTATTGTTTGAATATTTTGCGTTCGCACACCTTTGCTGTTTCCTTATTACAAAACCTATTAAATCAGATTTTGTAAAATACGTTCAATCAATAATACTAAAGTATACGAACTAGGGGCTGGCGAAATACTTACAAACAAACCAGCTGTTGTAAAGGCAGACATGTACTCTAACGTCTACTTTGACTATGTGCACAATCGCTACTGCTCGGTTTTGGCACCATGTGCGGGGATATACTACGGCGGTAAAGTGGTTTTGGATTATTATACCGGATTATATAAAAAAAAACATTCTTGTGATAGACGTACAGGTTCCCTCATGATCATTACTCATGTTAGCACATAGTTTATCGTGCACACACTCATCCACAGCATATAAAACAGGAATTCTTGCAAACTCTAGACTGCCAATCAATCGTATTGTTACACAGTAATATGTGCTAAATCTGTGCCAGAGAATGCACCAGTCGTGTATGTACAATGACTATATAGACTTAAGAAGAACACATGTCGGTAATTATATGTTTGTGAATACGCACGCAGATACGCACACGCACGCACGCACGCACGAACGATTTCTTTTTCTATATCTCTATTTCTCTTTCTTTCTCTTTCTCTCTCTCTCTCGCGTGCGCTCTCCTTCACTATGTATGTCTTTCTCTCTGTATATATTTACAGTCAAATCTGTCTTAAGCAACCAGACAAGGGAACTAGAGAAAGTGGCTGCTTTGTCTAGGTGGCTGCTGAATAGAAGTAAAATGTATAGTAAAATTTGGGAATCTGAAAACTGGCTGCTTAAAACAGGTTGGCTGCTTAGTACAGGTGACCGCTAACACAGGTTTAACTGTATTTATATATTTCTTTCACTCGCGCGCGCAATTCTCTCTCTCTCTCTCTCTCTCTCTCTCTCTCTCTCTCTCTCTCTCTCTCTCTCTCTCTCTCGTTCTCCCACTATAGTATTCCTGTTACCTTTCCCCATTTCTCAGTAATTTTATTTTTCATAATTTTCTCATCCTATACAACCAATTGGATAACTTGATTTTTGATGTGCGTTTAACTTCATCTGACGCAGTTGGGATGATTTACACATTAGTTTTTGCCGTAACGCTGTTACTGTCAGAAAGAAATACTCTCTTTCAACTGCTATTAATTGCGATCTGACAGTCATGCTCAGTTATGATTTTATTGAGAGAGGGTATATCTCTCGCTTTCATTTAAAAAACACCCTTCAAATATATCATTGTTATAATAAAATACGGATTTAAACTACCGATGTACTTAAAAATGTCATGGAAAAGGGGAATAAATAATCGGCTTCGCCGTGAATAAGCTAAAACTGAAACCTGAAAGCACACATGCATGCTTGTAACTTCTCATATGAATATATGCGAGAAGTTGCGTATAAAAATATGTCAGATACAGTAGAACTCCGATGACTCGAACCCGACGGCACTGGACAGAATAGTTCGAGTTAATGGTTGTTCGAGACAAGTATTGCCCAACCTCATACCATACATATACATGTGTATACATCGAAATAGGAATTTGTCCGTGACCAGATAAGTAGTTCGAGATATATGTGGTGCTCGAGCCATCAATGTTCGAGCCAACGAAGTTCTACTGTAGTCTCTTCACACCATGCAACGTCATGTTAGACGATTAGTTCGAGCTTACACCGTTTAATCCGTTTGCGTGTTCGTTTGGTTCTGTGCAGTAATATGCACAGCGTCATTATGGGTTCAATTTCAACTCGTTCTTAAAGAGAATATATCAGGATTTTTCAAAATATTAAAATTGGTTAAAAACATTTTTTTCCCATTAAACCATTACACTCACTGACCTAAAATCATCAAAAAACTATCTATCTTAAACATGCCAAAATAATATTTTGAAAATGGCTTTCCTAACTTCGGCTATGCGCCTAGGTTAGACTGAAATAGATTCCCCGTTTAAAATACCAACATACTTTGTGACGCATATAATGAGTCGCGTGGTTTCATTTTTATTTCAGTTTGATCTGTTAAACAGGTTTACACGTTGTTAAAATTGTTTAACTTAGAAATAGTCAGAATGACGATGCGACGGTCGTCAAACCGTATTTAAGTGCTGTCTATTTTTAGAAAAGAGATTACGTTTCAAATTTATCACTCCAATTAACATATCGATTTTATCACGTTTAGGTGGAATTGACATAATAAACTATTCAGTTTATATTTATTAATAAATAATTTTATGCTTTTCATCCATGCTGACATTTATTTAATCTTTAAGACATGTATAACGTTTTATCTAGATACACTCCCTTTAACAGTATAACAAGACCCAGAGATCCCTGTATCGATATCCGGTGGGTTGTTTCCGGTTTCATTTTCAAACTCACTCCCACAGTGCTTTGTTCGGACAAGGTACTGTGACAGTATGCAGTCCTTCGGAGGGAATTTAAAGCAGTTGCCCGTGTACCGAGAGAGTCATACCCAGTGCACGTAAAATACCTCCCATTGAACGTTTATGTTAACCAGTGATGCAAATGACCGTAAGCTTCCTTCGAAACGAGGATTCCTATACTAATCAGAAATTGATTTCTGGAAGTAACAGAAGAAGAAGAAGAAGAAGAAGAAGAAGAAGAACAACAACAACAAGAACAAGAACAAGAAGAAAACAAAATAAAAACGTGTATCCAATAATGTGTTGAAAATTACATTAAACCCCACTTCCTTCCTCCTGCGTCTTACTTTGCCACCTCAAAACTGCAGTATCTTTTAAACTGTCTAAAACCACACATAAATTCTTATCATGTTCAATTTCCTTTTTACCTGCAGATAGCATTTTTTTGCCATGATTGCTGATAAAAGAATCTCTTAAAAGTGAAGAACACACATCCATGAACAGGAAAAAAAATACCACAGTAGAATATGTTAACGACGGCTAAAGAGGATCTTACATAACTGCTCGTTTAATATTGAATTTATTAAACGATTTAGTACAAAATATAGTATGCGAGGCACTGCAGAGCATCATGTCATATTTTTCAAATGAGTTCTGTAAATTAGATAATAAAAGAGCATGAACGTAAGATTGTTTTATCACATAACCCAGGAAAATGGTATATCTACCATTAACAAGGAGCTGTAATGAAGCCCTCTAATGCCTTGCCATTATTTTTTTATAAAGATAAGAAACGAGAAAAGAATCTGACTTGTGGCGTAATGTCTCAAAATTATGACATTTTATTATGACAAATCAATATCAGCTATACCGCAGGTGCGAATAAAGTGAGCTCATATATTAGCATGTACGTTAATAGAAACAACTATGACAGTAAAAAAACTTAGTATCGTAAATAGTTTAATGGCGATTCCGGTCGTCTAACTAATATTTAACTTAGGAGTATAAAAAAACGGGAATTACAAAATTCGGAGCACCTCGGCGATTTCCTAATACCGATGTTTCACGGAATTAGCCGAGTATGTACGAGTCGTTTCGGACAAAATTCGGTTCGGAATAAAATGTTTCTTTACCTTACTGAAACATTTTGATATTCTTTTTGACTCTTTTAACATGCAACTCCTTCCTATTTTATATCATGACATATCAAATATTTAGCAAATACAGGCTCATCCTACAGCTTACCTATTTCATATTATATCTAAGCCGGATAGAAGATTGGAATTTTACGCACGAGCGTCCAGTTATACGGACTTCACCGAACGATGAATCGGTATTGATATTGCACTAAGTGATAAAATGAAATATGCAACACTACTCACATCCACTAACACTGACTGTTTTAGAAGAAAAAAATGAATAGATACTGTGGTTCCATGTAAGTTTCATATCGTCATGGTTCAGAGGTCTATCCCATGTATCATACAGGTATATATGGGCAATAAAATATCTTTAATCCCAGTCTCTAATTTCTCAAAAGTCAGGCCCCTGATTTTCTAACATATAAAGTGTACTTAGTTTATATTTCCCGAATTCTGCTCTATTAACCACCAATGAAAAAGCAGGGAATTCCCTGTCTGTCCCACAATTCATAACAATTGAATCCTTACTGAACTATGACGTCTTTCAAACTTTCAGTTGGAATATTTGACCAATCAACGTGCTCAAAAGTGGCTTTCCCATCATTGCTATTTAATGGACCAAATCGGGAGGGCGGGTCCGTACTACAGACCACATATTTAAACGCTTAAATCTAAAGTCAAGATGATCATAATTTAGACTGGTTCAGTAAAACTGCATAGTGTTTCATTAAAATTGATTATATGATAATAGATAAATAACCAGTCCAAATTTAGTTGTTTCAAAGTATTTAAGTAATGTTTTGAGAAAAAAGAAACCATGTAAGTTAAACTCCAATATAAAGCAGGGAATTCTATGCCTTTCACACAATTCATAACCTTTTAACGCTTACCAAAAGTCCTTCAACTGTCTCTGAAGTAAATGACCAATCAATGTGCTCAAATCCCATTGCTAAGCGGGGAAACTGGTCCGCTCTACAGTTCAGGTGAGTGTCCTGATTGATCACACCGAATATCGGACATTCGTTAAATATTTATATATTAACGTTGATACGTCTACAACTAATTATAGGTTCCCACTAAATTTGCGGTATTGGTTTGTTTATTGCCCCGGTCGGGGGACTTCACGACCTAGTAAACTTACCCTTACAAAGGTCAAACACAAGCTAGTATTACCGTGGTATATTTAAAGGGACAAAGTGCAAATTAAATTATGATTTTACTAAAGTTATAGAGGATATTTGTTTTGGTGTAAGATCGAATTATATTTCATCAAGTGATCACCAAAAGTCATATTTTCACAAGTGAAATTATCATATTTTGGTGATCACGAGATGATATATCATTTGATCTTACATCTAAACAAACATTCTTTTTTATTTTATGCATTAACATAATGTTATGTTTATTTTTACTTCAATTCGCGATTAAATATTATTGGATTAATAAAAAAAAAAATGTAATTTTTTTTTTTTTAATTTCTTTTTAAAAAATAATGTGCAAGAAAAAAAAAATATTTTTATAATTTTACTGTTTGAAAGAGTGGATTACCATAAATAATCCACTGAAAAATGTCTATAATCCATCAAAATACATAAAACAAAAAATATTACACTATGATTCATCATTTGAATACAGTAAAATCTCGTTGGATTGAACACGTATGACTGGAACACCACATATAGCTCGAACCCGGCCTGGACCAGATAAGTGGTTCGAGTTATCGAAGTTTTATTGTATATTGATTTCCAAGTAATGCTGTCAGAAACGTTATACCGGTCATTAAGAAAGTATAAATATTTCTTTTATAAAATGTGTAACGTCATGCTAGATTCGAAAATAGAAATAAATATTCGTAAAAAATACAAATTGATATCCTAGAACTTTGTTTTTCATACCGATAAATTCTGATGAAAAAAAACAACATAGAAGATATTTATTATTGGTTTTGGTGTAAAATCGAAGCCACTCATGAGAATATTATTTTTGGTGATCACGAGATGAAATATCATTTGATCTTACACCAAAACAAATAAATTTCCTTTTTATGTATTTTCATAATGTTTTGTTTATTTTGACCAAATACTTTTTTTTAAAAATAACCGGTAATATGCAAGGACAAAATAATAAAAAAAAATCTTTCATAATTTCACTTTTTGAAACATAAATAATCCAATGAGAAATCTCTATAATTCAACAAAAAGCATAAAATAACATGCGAAGTTTCATTCACATCCGATGAGCGGTTGTATAGATATCTTAAACTTAAACGCAAAAGTTTAACCTGGGTGTCTATAGACGACGACGCCGACGACGACGACGCCGGGGTCATGGCAATAGCTCTCCTTGAACTTCGTCCCGGCGAGCTAAAAAGTACAAACACCAGAACTTGGCAGTGATTGTCACGGTGGTGTTAATATTATGATAAATTGGATATGGTTCTGATATTCTCATATTCTGAATGATCTGACACACCGCTGTCTGTCTAGTTATTGTTAATATTCTGGAACGTGTCCGAAATAGGATGCAACGCTGGATAAACTCGTGCAGTAATTTATCAATTATTGTGTCAATATACTTGTTTACATCAGAAGGATATAGTGTAACATGTTTATAAATTAATAAGCAGCTAAAATTCAAATCATTCTGACGGATGTGGTAAAACTTGTTATAAATGACAACGCAACTATTATGCCTAGTGATAGAATGTAATTTATGGATATGACACAACATTTTATGCATGATTGAGCAATTAGCGTTTCGATAAATCTAAAGGATATGATACAAAAATACGCAACTATAGTGTCCTGCTATTGGAATATACATGTATCTGACGAATACGATACAATACTTTATGAATGACTAAACAATTATAGTGCCAAACACTAGAATATGTCGAATATTATATTCGAAATTCGAAAATGTATGCAGCTATAGTGCCTAACACTAGAATATGTCGAATATTATATTCGAAATTCCATAATTTATGCAGCTATAGTGCCTAACACTAGAATATGACGAATATTCGAAATTCGATAATTTATGCAGCTATAGTGCCTTACACTAGAATATTCGAAATTCGATCATTTATGAATGACTTAGTAACTATAGTGCCTTACACTAGAATATGACGAATATGATATTCGAAATTCGATCATTTATGAATGACTAAGTAACACTAAAATATGACGAATATGATATTTAAAATTCGATAATCTATGCAGCTATTGTGTCTAATTCTAGAATATGTCGAATATTAATATTCGAAATTCGATAATTTATAAATGACTAAGTAACTATTGTGTCTAATTCTAGAATATGACGAATATGATATTTAAAATTCGATAATTTATGAATGACTAAAGAACTAAAGTGCCTAACATTCGAAGATGACGAAAATAATATTCGAAATTCGATAATAAAGGAGTGATCAAGCAACTTTTGTGCCTACAACTAGAACATAAACAACGAACTTGATACAATATGTTATAAACTACTAATAAGTTGCTACGCAAAAGTATTGCTAATGAATGACTAAGCAACTGCAGTGCTAATGAATTGCTAAGCAGCTACATTATCAATGAAGACTAAGCAACTATCAATGAATTGTCAAACAACTATAGTATCAATTGTTGACTAAGAGATTAAAGTGGTGTAACACTGGGATATATCTGACGGATGTGTGTTGAAATTTCCGGCAATAAAAATGTTAACATCTAAGACTCCTACCAAATATGCAACGTTATAAGGTATATTTTAACAAGTTTAAGTTTGTGTTTTATTTTCGATGTAAAAGTGTAAAATCAAATAAAATATTTTAGACTATAGAATCAACTTTGCTTTCTCTTGGGTCCGATACATAGTTATGGGATTAGAGCACGTTGATTGGTCAGATGCCTCTGGGAAAGTTGAATGACGTCACAGTTATTACGAAAGCGTTAAATAGCTAGGAATTGTGGGACAGGCATAGAATTCCCTGCTTTTCATTGAGGTTGAACATACCTACCTGCTTTTGGATAATGTTACTGTTCATTCCGTATCTCGAATAGCTTCGATAAGTTCAGAACTACAACACTAGACACTTGATTGAATATAAAATATTTCGACATTTAAAATTTGAAATTACGTTTTTAAAGCAAAATTATTCGTAAATGGCAATCATGGTGGCCTGCAAGGTCCTCAGGGTTGGTTGGTATTTTTTGACGTAGAATATACTACTACAAAAATCTACCATATCATCTGTCACTCTTCCCTGATATCTTATATCAATCCAAGTGAAATTCACATGGATATCATGTTTGCCACCTGGAGTGGTGCAGATGAGTTGAATTGCAGAAATCTATTTTCATATAATCTAGGCGCGTATGAAGAGTGATTTGAGAGTTATATCGAGTTATCCAACTTAGGAATGTTAATCTTTGAGTCTTCAATATTATCTGTACTAAATGATTTTACGGCAATTTATATGCATTTTTAGAAACAAAATGGTATGTTTTTCACAATATTCAATAAAATAATAACCTAAAAAATGTGAATCTAAAAATATTGTGATTTTTTTAAAATTTCACTTAATCCAAAGTTAAGCTAACCAAGCTTTGAACAACTGGGCCCAGGGCAAGTTAAGCCAAAACTAGCAGAAAGCAAATAGGAGGACGGACGGATGACCACAACGTAACCTTCGGACCGAGTTGTTCAAAGCTCTAGTAACTAAAAACTGAGTAAGGTGACATCTTGTATGATCATTATCTTCAAATTTCAATGTTTTCATATCAAATACATTGCGTTGTAGAAGTAGAATTGCAAATACATTGTTACTGTGTTACCTTGATCTACGAAATCTCAAAATACCTTGATTCGAAATTTTACCTTAACATGTCGCTAAGCTACAAATGTAACAGTGGACGACTGGACCAAGAACTTTCGCCAATTAAGCCAAAACTAGCAGAAAGCAAATTGGGGGACGGACGGATGGACGACAACTTATCAGGGCCTAAGCCCTAATGCTCTTTGTAAAGTAGAGATAAATGTGACAGAAATAAAAAGCCAAAATAAAGATAAAAATTATATTAACGTTTATACTATTTCATTTACGTTTTCAGATTTATTTGTCTTACCTTTTTATTTTAATGTTTCAAACATTTTTTTGTTTCAGGTTAAAGTGGAAATAGTTGTTCAGTTTTTTAAAGTTGGTGAAATAGACACACTTAAAGAACAGTTTAGTGCGGACATTATTGTAAAGGCTAAATGGCGGGAACCAACATTAGACGGCCAACATTCTCCAGTAAGTAGCCTTGTTTACTCAGATTCTCTCCCAGAAACCAAACAAATGTTGCAGGTTACCTGAATCAGTCTGGCACCGATCAACCATCGTTTCGAACATAAACATGTACGAGGGGTGGGTTGTCTCAGAAGTTCGTGGATTTTTGTCATTACCTAAGCAATTTTAACGTAAAGACAAAATTATCACACCATTCGTAAATTTATTTATATCTCAATTCTTTCAATATGAGAACGTATGGTAAATACTAAAATTCTAGATGGCGGCTAAAAATACAAGAAAATAAATTAAGTAGAAATTTCAACGATAAACACAAGCAACCGACAAAATGTTCCGCTTGACGATGACGTTGAGAAAATCCGAGTATCTGTCACTGCAACTTTCTTCGTCTTGAACTCACGGTTTATTTACTCAAGTTGATTTTTCTTTCTCTTTTGACAAATTTCTTTCAGAATGAGGTATAGAATAAAAAAATAAAAAGATCATTTTACAGTGTTTTGTCCAATATGATTTTAACCACAGTACATACAATATATTCCCGCATTGTACAAAACACTGTAAAGTAACCTTATATTGCCAAAACAATATTTAAAGATATTGATACTACATTGCGTAAAATTAGTTTTGTATGAAAAACCAGCAATTCTACCCACTAATAAAATAATTATGAAAAAAGTCCTCAAACTACTGATGAAACACCCCTCGTATTCTATAACACTCATCTAAAATCCAAATACTTTATTTCATTAAGATCAGAATTGTACTCAACCTCCATTGTTGTTGTTGTTGTTGTTGTTGTTGTTGTTGTTGTTGTTGTTGTTGTTGTTGTTGTTGTTGTTGTTGTTGTTGTTGTTGTTGTTGTTGTTGTTGTTGTTGTTGTTGTTGTTGTTGTTGTTGTTGTTGTTGTTGTTGTTGTTTTATCATCCTGTTATTTTTTATATGTTGTTATTAGTACTCGAATGGGAATAAACTATCTCTGGCAATGTTTTTTTTACTGAATTTACTTTTCATAATCCCTTTCTTACCGAATGTTAAAAAGCAACAATTATACTTTTATGTAAGTAAATATCTTTCAGTTAATTAAATTAAGAAAGCAGCAAGGTAATTAAAACTAATAACTGGTTACATCATGCTCGTTCGTATTTTGCATATATCAAGTCATCAACAAACAACTACGTCATCATTGTTTATGTCTCTCAGGCATACATATAAAAACATGAGTATGCATAACTTCTTCTTTTTCTTTTTCTTCTTCTTCACCATAACTATACAGTAGGACTTCGTTGACTCGAACACGGATGACAGAAACACCGTATATAGTCCCGGTCCAATTCCATGTTTGATGTATATATACATGTACATGTATGGTGTGTTGTTGAACACTGTTTGGCTCGAACAACCCTTAACTCGAATCATTTTGTCCAATCCCGTCAAATTCGAGTCATCAGAGTTCTGGGATATATGAATCAGAACAGTTTTTACTCCGTCCCAGCCCGTGTGGTTCCGGCTGAGAATAGAATCACTGTCGGTCTCTGCAGAGAGGTTGGAACCCTCCGAATGGGTGTCATGTTCATTTTATCTTTCTTTTGTCAAGTACATTATTCAGGTTAAATTACCAACCCCTGTGTGGTTCCAGGGAGCCATTTGAGTGATGGCAAGAATAGGGTCACTGTGGCTCATGCATGACATAAGAAATGTCAAGTTCGGCAATACGACAGAATTTGCTGGAAATCTGCAGTTCTGCAGGTATCAAGGTTCTTGTTTCGTTCTGCATATTCATTTGTTGAATCATTTTTTTAATATGTATGTTAATTTGTTCTTTTTGTACATGTAGATTTAACTTGGAATATTTCTTCCTGTTGGCGCCGAATAACGTATAATGTGTCGTTACGCCGTAAAACCCTATTCATTCATTCTATTCATCCACCCCGTCCAACGTAAACAATACATAAAGAGGCTACCACGCCGAATTTTCGTTGATAACTACACACGATAAACCGGTACTTCCTGTTGTTTTTGTGTACGCGATTGGGCAGTGAGGTGGGAAAACTCATTTATTTTCGTTTTATGTCCAAAACACAGTGAACAAAAATTGAAGCTTCTTAACTGGTTCAAGATCTGTAATTATTAAGGAAAACAGCTTACATTGACCAGGGTTGTTTTTTTTTAATTCAATGGTTTTGTGATACCTATCAATTTGCAGGAAAAAAAAGATGTCAACTGTAGCCGCCCACGATGCGGTTCGAACCAACAATTCTAAAATGACACGGAATTGCCTAGAAATCTGGTATCAGCATCAAATTTCCAGTTGTGATTTTCAAAATAATGAACATTTAACACATGGTAGGCAAAAAATAAAGCACCGCAATACAACCCCTGAAAAAAAAGGGAAAAAAGAGAATTAAAGCTTAATGTCTACCTTCTTCATTTAAGAGAGAGAGAGAGATCTACCCTAGCACTAGTGCTTGTTTAATACTCACTCATGTTTGTGTGTTCAATATGATCACAGATTCACGGGTGTAGGAGCGTTTTAATTATTGGGAGTGGGAAGTGGGGGGTCAACCTGAGGTACAGGGTACTGTACCGAAAACAAGCGAAATGTAAGAAATATGGACGGTTTTGTAACGGAGCAAGTATATAAAACATGAGTAAGCAGAAGGAAACAGACTAATACGAAAATGTACAGAATAAAAAGCTTTAGGTTGAAGAACGAAAGTTTTATCAGCCAAATATGAAACCAGAACGGAATACTAATAGTGTTTGAAAAAAAAACAGTTATCAAATATGGTATCCATATTAAATACGGACACAAACCGATTTATTCAAACATAATAAAAGAAAGTTATGTTATAAGACATAAGAAAGATAGAGAGAAAACAGTGAAAGGCACACAATCCTCCACGACCGGTGATTGTAGCAATTGTACGACAACCTCATCCCACTGGATGGGTTGACCCCAAATCAATGAGGGTTTCAAAATTAGACAACCACATCCCGGTCCGACTGGATGGGTTGACCTCAAATTCATGAGGATTTTAAAATTAAGCTATTTGTAATACTAGCAATCCGCCGAAACGTATAGATACAACATACACATTTCGAGGTATTTTATATTTTCCAGTAAAAACATTAAGTCTGTTAAAACGATTTGCATAACATAAAACGTATCCCTAACGTA
Organism: Panopea generosa; assembly: GCA_029582155.1. Classification (NCBI taxonomy): domain Eukaryota; kingdom Metazoa; phylum Mollusca; class Bivalvia; order Adapedonta; family Hiatellidae; genus Panopea; species Panopea generosa. The sequence goes on along the minus strand of CM055911.1, from coordinate 39,778,833 downwards.
TGCATTAATTCTAGTTCCGGTCAACTAGAATGACGCCCCTTTCAAGACCTAACAGCTTTAAAAGGTGTTAACTTTTACGCTATTATTAGGCTCCAAAGTGGTCTAATGGTGTACGCCTTTGACTGTAGATCAGAATGTCGTATGTTCAAACCGCAGTCAATGCTAAAAAAAATACAAAAATAATAATACATTTTTTTTATTCTTCCTTAACATTTTTTATTAAAACCGTTACCGTGTTCAACTAACACACTTTAAAAATATGTCAATTTAAAGCAACGACAAAATCACAATCTCTCTCGCAATCCCGTGATGTAAATGTATACATGTGTTTGCATGAAAGCAATATTATTATGCCGATATATCAGTAGTTTACAGATTATACTGTCCTGTTTGGTCGTACAGGAGGCAAAGTCACAACTTTGCTAGGGGTGTCCGGGGGCATGCTGCCATGAAAATTTCCTGCATTTTAAGCCGTTCAAATCTATAACACAAACTACATTTATACAATTGCCCATTTTTGCACTATTATCTTGAATACACATTGTTGGCTTTTTAGACCCAACATAACAGTACATATCAACTCTTAGTAATACACTGTACGACAATAGTTGCTGGGTATTATGATACATTCATACTGCATATATTATATGTGAAAGATATGTCATACTTTTGCAAAAGTAATGCATATTTTGGGAATAACTTTATTATTTTTACAAAAACACTACGTAATAAGCAAATTTTGGCCTTTAGCAGCCTTATAACATCAACTTGTAAATTTACTGATATAATTTGGTATATTGATACATAAAACAAATGTAAATCACATAAAGTAGTCCCATAAATGCCAAAAGTAATAAATTTTTAATCGGAAAATGGTTCAATCCGTCATTTTTCTCGAATGTTTGAGGAAACGGTCATGTTCCATTCAAAAACATATGTCCGTTTGAAACTTAAATATAATGCCGCTCATATCGGCTATATCTTTGATTTAAAAACGAAATAATAATACGAAAATAAAGGGAGGGGGGGGGGGGTTCTTACCTCACTGTTCGACTGCGTGCACAAAAATAACAGGAAGTACCGGTTTATCGTGTGTAGTTAGCACAGTAAATGCGGCGTAATTTACGCTGATGTAACGTATACGTTGGACGGGGTGGTTTTGGTAACGACGCATGCGCGCGGAATAAATATATCAAAGAATGACCGACTCACTCACATTGGTCCGTTACTGTAATGAGATTAGTTTTGACACTACATAACAACTACCTGACACTACCTAACAACTAACTGACACTACATTACAACTACCTGACACTACCTAACAACTACCTGACACTACATAACAACTTCCTGACACTACCTAACAACTACCTGACTGAATTCTGACTATCAATCCAGGGGTCGTGAGTTCGAGTCCAGCCTGGCAACAGTCTCCGTGATGATTGATATACGACATTATGTCTCATTATTTTGTCTCTCACCACTGATTCAAGTGGGAAAGTTATCAGTTACTTGCGGAGATGGGGTGTGCTCGAGTACTGGTTAATCCCAGGAATCAGTGGTTAGGTTAACTGATCGTCTGTTAGCCCTGGATGGCATAAAAATGACGCTAAATATTCAATCAATCAATACAATTGGTGGTTCACGTAAATGTATCTCTCTCTCTTTCTCTCTCTCTCTCTCTCTCTCTCTCTATATATATATATATACCATACATTGTGAATTTGCATCCCAAAAAACGGGAATACCGTTGTTTTGATATTAGTACATGTATTTCACTTTATTTTTTTTTTCTTAAAAATATGTATACGACATAAAAATACGATTTTGTATGGTTTTTACATAACAGTACTCTTTCTTATTCAAATCCAACTTGCAAGGACGTTGCTTTGATACCTTTTGAAAAAAATGTATAAAATGTCAGGTGAGTGGTTAGTTGTGCCGTTCAGTATGTATGTTGCTAACACGCACATGATAAATGTAGTTTATATATAACTTATTTTATATATGAGGCAGTGGCAGAACATCGAACCTAGGATCGGAGGGTCGTAGGGTTCGATCCTCCGCCGCGGCTATCTGTTATGTCCTTGAGCAAGACACTTTTTTAGCAAATGCTTAGTTCTGGTTCTACCCAGGAAGATATATCGCATCTACTGGTTCCCTGGCAAAGAACGCTCGGCCCAAATGATCATAGTTCGTGGTAATCAAGCTTCGTTTCACACAAAAAAAACTAATGATAAAAATCGCCGTAAGTCAATTTGACAATTACATCTTGTTTGTTTGAATTTGAACGACATTTGAGATAAATAAATTTCTAGAAAATATATCATTTTCTATATGGTTTTAACAATTTTGAATTCATTTTGATGAATATTAGAAATACTATGAATAATTGATTCCTTACGATTACGATGATTTTTGTCGTAAGTTTTCATGTGAAACGTACCCAAGATTCCCAGTTCTAACGTTATTTTACCCACAACCACCGTAATCCCTCATTGACTCCTCTTTAGTTAATTTCTTTTCTAGCCTTAGTTAATACATAATTTAGGCAGATCAGAACATTCTACCTCTATTGTTTATTATACTCATTATTTTGACAGTCAGACATACAACAGTGCAGTATTACTACCATTCCGTTTCAGTGGTTTGTGAAACAAGTCTATTTTCATCTAATTAGATTTTCAGACACGTACCATGTTACCAAGTGCCTTCTTATTTCATATACACTTGGTACTTTATTGCACCAATGGGACGATATACACACGCACAGAACAGAGATCGCACTACACAGTTAAATTTTGTTCTTTGTTCTATATAAAATAAGGTCTAGGATTTCCCTTGTAAAAAAATATACCAAATAGAAAGTTATTTTGTTCATAGCAGGAATGTTAACTCACATAAAAATGCACGTTGTTTTTTTTAAAAAAAAAAGAGGGTGAGTGACACCCTGAGATTTTTTGAAAAAAGAAGTTCTCAAATGCTCATAAATACATGCTTATGTTGAAATCCTATAAAAGTCACTTTTTTAACACCAGTGATGTCTTATTGCAGTGTATGCTATGCCAACTTTTGCTCTTCTCATCTGCAGCAAGAAATCACAACTACTATGAACCATTTCGAAAATATTTTAAAACCAAATCACATAGGCCTTGTTTTTAAGCGTAAGAATCATGTTTTCATGGGAAAATGGATGTAACTGTATTTTGAGACGTTAAGGGAGAGAGCATGCACCCCTTTGTCGACAAAATTTGCGACAACTTTAGATAATTATCTCAACAAAAAGTGCATTTAAAAGTTAATCTATGTAGATTTTAAGGCCTGGTGGCTTTAGACAAACTTCATATTTTTGGCAAAATTGGCAACTTTTCATTACTAAAAGGTGAAATTTTGTCCCCTTGCATTCCCATAGCTAATGAGTTGTATGATTTCAGTTGCTGAATGGTTTTCTTTTAAAATGCTTCTGAACTGTGTAAGAGTGTGAACATTGTCTAAATTGTGTAATATTTTAGTATACTATGCTTAATTTCATAATAAATTCAGTGTTTTAAACATGCCCTTATATGGAATTTGCTATTTAAACATTAACTCTAAATCAATTGCCAGTTTCGATATAGGCTAGGTGTTGTTTTTGTACTCTTAATATTTAGAAAAAAAGAAGAAACTCATGTGCAGTTATTTGCTTTAAAAGCATTTGGTGATATCGCGTATAATCATTCGCTAAAATGGTGCAGTTAATGTAAAATATTCTTGGCAATAACTTGTACAAGAAACTGAAATAAGATACCAGAAAATACAAAATTGTACGGTTCTCCAACATATATGACAAAAAGAACAAAATAAAATGACAAGCGACATGTCATGACAATTCGCAAGGCATTATCGGCTATTCAGACATGTTCATTTTTCTCAACCGAGATTATGTTAACTCTAAAATGAAATGGGTGGGGTACATTTCTAACATGGTCAATATTAAAAAAAATGCTTGAATTGGTGTAAAAAATGTCTGCAAAAGGCCATCTGGACACTTTATATGGTGAAAACATGCCCACAATGTTTAATCAAGCAATTGTAGCCTTTTTATGATGACAGAAAGTTACAATTGTAAACAGAAACAATGACTGTTTATAATAAAGCCTTCCTGGAAACATCTGACAATTTGTCAATACCATAAACATTGCTAAGTTTGTATAAACAATGAAATGAGTCCCTAGTGCCAATTGCCATACACTTATGTGTACTTCTTTTCACAACATTACTGCTTGAAAAACCAAACAACTGATTGACACAAATCCAATGTATTTTACTTACATTTTCATCAATATATGGCCATAATATTGTCAAATATGAGTCCAAATCCACTGATTTCTCATGAAATGGCACCGTTTAACACTCATATTCACTAACTTTATTGTATCTGAGAATATTCTGACAGAAAAATATTATCTGTATAATAATGACGTTTTTTTCAAGCGTTTGATCATATTTTTCTGAAGGTCTCATTAGACAGTTGAATTTTGTTCTTTGATTATATAAAGAAAGGCCCCTTGTAAAAACAGAATTCCACAATAAACTATTTTGTTCGTAACAGGAATGTAAACTAGCATAAAAATAATAACTATAACTACTGGTAGGTTGTCCACGTTGGTTTTTTTTTTTTAAAAAAGACGGTGCAGTGACATCCTGAGCATTTTTGAAAAAAGAAGTCCTCAAATGCTCATTAATACATGCATATGTTGAAATCCTATAAAAGTCATTTTTTTAACACCAGTGATGTCTTATTGCAGTATATGCTATATTTATTTTTGCTCTTCTCATCTGCAGCAATAAATCACAACTACTATTTACCATTTTGAAAAAAAAATCACAAAGGCATAGAATCATGTTACCGTGGGAAAAAGGGACGTAACTGTGTAGTGGGACGTAGATATACCCGGCATAGACTGTAGTACGGACCCGAATCTGCAGCTTGGGTCCGTTACACAGCAATGCAATAAGAGCACGTTGATTGGTCAGATGCTTCAGGGAAAGTTGAATGACGTCACAGTTTGGTAACCGTTAAATAACTATGAATTGTGGGACAGGCCATTAATGTTTTACTTTTTTCATTAGGTTTAAACAGACCGGTAAGATATCAGACTGAGATTGTCTGTATTATGCCATCAATAACAAGACCATTTTTCTATTTTTCAGAATGATTCCATTGACTTTGGGCGGTTATGGAATCCAAAGCTGTATATAGAAAATTCGCTCGGTGATCCCAAGGAACAAATTCGACATAGACTTATATTCAATGACAAAGGGGAAGCTTTTATTTATGAGAAACGGGTCGCAAAGGGAACTTTTATGGAAAATTTGGAGTTAGATGATTTTCCATTTGATGTTCAGGTAGGTTTCCATGAGTCTTCGGCTGTTTATATGGCATATAGTTTTCTTGCATACGGGATAAGGATATCTGCATTTTTACTGGGGTTAGATATTTCTATCTCACCCTACGGCCGAGATAAACTTTTCGCACTGCACGACGTTAAGACTCATTTGTGATGTAATATGTGAAATAAATGACGTAAATCATATAATTTAATATCTTAAAAGCGACTGTTGTAAAAATATAATGATAAAATAAGTTCAAATAACTATTTGATATGATTGGAATACAAAAACGAATCATTCATGATGGCCTTTTCCGTTCGGATAGAAATTCCGTCCATTGAGACAACTATTTTCGCGGGAACTCGACAGAGCCTCGTTCCCTCCCAAACAGTTATCCCTCGGGAGAGAGTTTTATATCCCAATCTCAAACCCATGTAAGATTCTTATATTCTTGCAAACCGGATAAGAATATCTGCATTTTAACTGGATTAGTCTTGATCATATGCGACGCTTGCTGTTCTAAAAGACAGTTCGGCCGAGAATAAAAATAATTATTTAGCGAAAATCAAATAACGTTTTGATTGGTTGATTTAAATTGGAATACCTCGGAGGTTTCCATGGTATTTCAAAAGAGTATCGGTTGGATGTTTATTTCTATCTTCATTATTTTTATGTTATTAGATACTTTTTATGACAAAGATCTTGTACAAGAAATCTGCCATGACTTCCGCCCGAATAAATATTTTTAATTTTTATTATATTTTAACCATCGTTTGATTCAGCCAATTAGATCTTATTTCTAAATCAAAGCGTTTCTTCTGCACAACTTGTCAAGACGTTTGTCTTTTAGAAAAGCAAGTGTCGCATATAATCAAGACTAGGGTAAAATATTTCTCACCCAAGGGCTGAGAAGAAATTCTCGCGGTGTGACGTTAAGACTTATGACTTAACGTAAAAAAAATATGACGTTTATAATATGATTTAACGTTTAAAAAGCGACTGTTGTAAAAATTGATATACAATGATAAAATAAGCTTAAGTATTTTTTAGTATGTTTGTTATGCAAGAAAAAGAGCCTCGTTCCCGCAACAACACTTTTCCCTCGGGACGGGATTTTCTCTCCGAACTGCAAACCCATGTAAGATTCTTATAATCTGCATTTTTCCGGGGTTATAAATTTCTCTCTTGCATACCGGACAAGGATTTTACCTTGTACAGAATTTTCATCCTACACCCCCTCCATGTACTCATCTTACCCTGCTGTGACGTTTGAACAATTAATGACGTTACGTATTAAACACATGACGTAATATAGTACATTTGACGTCTAAAAAGCCATCGTGGTGAAATTTGATAATAATTATCAATGAAATGAATATATAATGTGTTTGGTATGCAAGAAAAATAATCTTACATGGCTTTTCGGTTCAGATAGAAAGTTCCGTCCATTTGGATAACTGTCAGTTTTCGTGGGAACTCGGCAGGACCCTTTTTTTCCCCTCCAAAACAGTTATCCCTCGGGACGAAAATTCTATCCATATCTTCCCATGTTAGATACTTATATTCTTGCACACCAGATAAGGATTTCTGCATTTATCCCGGGGTACGATATTTCTATCTCACCCTAGGGCCGAGATAAAATTCTCGCGCTATGACGTTAAGATTCATTTATGACGTAACGTAAAAAATATATGACGTAAATTATATAATTTAACCTCTTAACAGCGACTGTTGAAAAACGTATAATGATAAAATAAGTTAAAATAATTATTTCATATATTTGGTATGCTTAAAAAAAGAATAATTTATGGCTTTTTCGGTCCGAATAGAAAATTCCGTTCCGAGGGATAACTGTTTTGGCGGGAACGAGGCTCTGTCGAGTTCCCGCGAAAACAGTTAAACTCAAACCCATGTAAGAATTTTATAATTTCACTCTAAACGGACATAAAATTCTCGCGCTGTGACACTGTAAGGTTGGAACCATCAATATGACGTAACGTATAAATATATGACGTAAATCATATGAATAAATGTCTTAAAAGCGATCGCTGTATCACGATCAGTTAAAGTTAAAATAATTATTCAATAATTATGAAAGGAAAAGCATCATGTCTTTTTCGGTTCGGATCGAAAATTCCGTCCCTTTGGATAACTGATTTCACGGGAACTCGGCAGAGAATGTATTTTCAGAATCTCTCCGAACCTTTAGAAAATACATGGAGGATTCTTCTAATCTCACCCAAGAGTCGAGATCAAATTCTAGCTATGGCGTTCGAATCCTCAAGATGACGTAACGTATTGGTGGTGCACATGGTCCAGTGGTAGAGCACCGAACCCATGATCCGAGGGTCGTGAGTTCGATCCTCCGCCACGGCTATGTGTGGTGTCATTGAGCAAGACACTTTTCCGCATATGTTTAGTACTGGTTCTAACCAGGAAGACTTCGAGCGTGATTTGCCTAAGTAGTAAGTACTTGTTTCACAATTGGAGTAAAATAAATTTAAAGTTAAAACTAAACGTAACGTTTTAATAAAAGACATAAATCATATATTTTAACGTCTTAAAAGCGATCGTTGTAAAATTATAATGACGAATTAAATTAAAATAGCTATTCAATGTTTGGTATGCAAGAAACAGAATGATTTAATGGCTTTTTACGATTCGGAGCTGAGTTTCCGCGAAAGAGACGGAATTTGCTATCGGAACCTCAAACCCATGTAAGATGGTAATATATTTAGAAGATCCAGTATCATTGTTATGTATATTTCTCTATAATTAATTCTCTTTTAAAGTGTTGGTTTAGTTGTAGAATGGTATGCTTGTGCATACTAGGATATAGATATGTTTATTTGTGTAAATTTTATCACCTTTTATAAACATTCAGTCATCGCACCTTACCCAAGGATATACAAGGTTAATATTACTAACCCCCACCCACCCACACACACCGACCCCCACACAAAACCACCCTCTCTCACACACACACACACCGACATCCCCCCCACACACACACCGACATCCCCCAACACACACACCGACATCCCCCCACACACACACTGACATCCCCCCTCACACACATCGACATCCCCCCCCCACACACACACACCGACATCTCCCACACACACAAACCGACATCTCCCCCCCCCCCAAAAAAAAAAACACATACACCGACATCCCCGAAATCCCCCCCCCCCCACACACACACACACTGACCCCCCCCCCCCCCCCCCCCACACACACACCGACATCCCCGACATCCCCCCCACACACACACCGACATCCCCCTCCCCCCACACACACACCGACATCCCTACCCACACCCACACACCGACATCCCCCCCCCCCCCCCACACACACACACCGTCCCGATTCCACACAAAAGCGTCAAAATGCATAAACAACTTAAAGTGACGATCGTTTTACACTTCAATGTAACGCATGTGGTTTAGATTATACATATTACTAACTTCCTTCCATAAGTATACAAACATACGCGCACACACGCACGCACGCACGCACGCACGCACACACAGTTGAATTGTTATAGTAATTATATAAAGAAAATCAAAGTAAACATAAATTACATAATAGACGAATGAAATAAGAATGACGAAGAGATAAAAAGCACATTTATCATTGTCTTCAGTCCAAAACAGGACCACTGATCCCGTCTCTACCCTCAAATCAGCAACTTTGGATGTAGGGGATCAAGCGTAATTGAACTATTGAAAATTAATTATGACTTAAAGGTATTTCTGAAAAATAATTAGTATGACTGCAAACGTGTGAGAGCGTTTTCTTCTTCATTTGAATGTCTGTAAGTCTGACTACTTCCACACATATTCAGAAATTGAAGACTGTCGATTCAAGATCCAAGAAAGAGAGGTTGTTTTCCTTCAATAAACGATTGAACAATGTATTCAGATATATTTATCTTGTTTCTATTTCACACAAAAATACTGCAAATATTAGATCTATGTGAAGTTATTCCACTTTATAAAGTTCGAAAAAATATTTCTAAAATACGTCATATGTCAAATATGTCAAATTGTAATATCTCCAAACAGTTATCGTAACTATACTATCATAACTATACATCGAAATGTAAACTTTGTAACGTGCGACGTCTCTATAAATTAAATAAAACGAATATTTGCTAGGATTTTATCATATGTCTAGTACTGAAACTATAGTCAAACCTGTCTTAAGCAGCTAGTCAGGAGATGCAGCAGAAGTGGCCTTTTAAGGCAGGTTGTTGCTTAATACAACTTACTTTTCTCTGTAAGCATTGCAATGAGAAATAACAAATTTGGCTGCTTAATATAAATGGCTGCTCAAAAGAGATGGTCGCTTACACAGGTTATACAGTGAATGACAACACTTATATAATCTATATGATATGAATTTCAGGATTTAACCATAACTGTCGCCTCTGAACTGCCAAGTACGGAATGTGAACTTATAGAAGACAAAGAAGAACATCATGTCGTGAACAGACAATCGTTCGTTGACGAACAAGAGTGGCATTTATATGTGCATACAGAATGTAATAAAAAAGAACTTGTGATAGACCAAGTGGACAACAGTGTTAAACGTTCGGCACTTTCCGTCAAATGCCGAGCTGCGCGCCGGCCAGGGTACTTTGTTTGGAATATATTTATGATTACGGTAAGTTGGCAGTGCCGTGTTGGTTTGGCAACGCTCTCTCTCTCTCTCTCACTCTCTCTCTCTCTCCCCCTCTCTCTCTCTCTCTCTCTCTCTCTCTCTCTCTCTCTCTCTCTCTCTCTCTCTCTCTCTCTCTCTCTCTCCGGTAAGTAATAAATGTTGCCATGGTTTAGGTAAGTTTGCCCGGTATGTAATAAATGTTTCCATGGTTTACGTAAGTTTGTCCGGTATGTAATACATATTGTCATGGTTTAGGTAAATTTGCCCGGTAAGTAATAAATTTCAAGGTTTAGGTAAGTTTGCCAAGTAAGTAATTAATGTTGCAATGGTTTACGTAAGTTTGCCCGGTATGTAATAAATGTTGTCTTGGTTTAGGTAAGTTTGTCCTGTAAGTAATAAATGGTGTCAAGGTTAAGGTTAGTTTGATCGGTAAGTAATAAATATTGTCAGTGTTTAGGTAAGATCTCCCGGTAAATAATAAATGTTTTCAATGTTTAGGTTAGTTTGCCCGGTACGTAATAAATGTTGTCAATGTTTATGTACGTTTTCCCGGTACGTAATAAATGTTGATAAGGTTAAGGAAAGTTTGCCCGGTAAGTAATAAATGTTGATAAAGTTTAGGTAAGTTTGCCCAGTAAGTAATAAATGTTGTAAAGGTTTAGGTAAGTTTGCCCATTAAGTAATAATTGTTGTCAATGTTTAGGTTAGTTTGCTCGGTAAGTAATAAATGTTGTCAAGGTTTAGGAAAGTTTGCCCAGTAAGTAATAAATGTTGTCAAAGTTTTGGTAAGTTTACTGTACGGAACAGCTAACCCGCCACCTGACATTTCATGTTCCTGACCGTTTATGTATTGACTCAAAATGTATAAAAGCAATTTTCATGAATTTTGGAGTTCAATAAGAAATAAAATTTAGGTAATGATAATTGTCAGTTATTGTCGTATTACTCGTATACATACATAATAACGCTACTCAAAATTATGACGAAGATATTGGAAATACATAAATGGCGGGTTAGATGTTCCGTTCCGTATAAATAGTTGAACGACATACATCGTATACGTATTTATTTAAAATAGAAGCAAATTATATTTGTTTTAATCCCGGCCGAGCATGGCGGTGTATTAATAAAAAATAAGAATATGTGTGCCATTTGGGAGACGTGATATTGAGCTGAGACAGCTATAAAAACAGAAAAAAAATATTAACACTTTGAATATATATAGTAAAGACAGTGCACATATACCGACGTACTGCTATTAGACGATGCCGCGTTAAACCGCCGCTGTACACAGGTGCACTTAATCTCGCTCTTCCTTCATCACATCATAAAACTAGACCGTCACAAATAAAAGTGCCAATAAATCATTACCTTAACAACACGGCAACATCAACATGAATTATGATACAGTGAAAAAAAAAATGTTTTCACGCGATTTGCCAAATTGTTTTGCCGTCTTCAAAATGGCTTTACGTACATCATTATTTCGAACGTTAAATGTTAAAATGATCCAGCATTACAACCCAATTAACATTTAATTGTGAATCCGAAGATTGAACAAATTAAATGTAAAAGGTTTATGATACGAGAATAACCATGTCTATCGGTCATCAAGCCGGGTCCGATTACCTCAGCCGTAAGCGCGTTTGACTATCAATCCAGGGGACGTTAGTTCGAATCCCCGCCCGACCACAATCTCCGTGATGGTTGATATACGACACTATGTCTCGTTATCATTCGTCTCTCACCGCTGATTCAAGTTGGAAAGTTATCAGTTACTTGCGGAGTTGGGATGTGCTTGAGTACTGGTTGATCTTTCAGATCCCAGGAAAGAGTGGTAATGTTAATTTATCGTCTGTTAGCCCTCGTTGGCATAAAATGACGCAATTTATTCAATCAATCAATCGATCAATAAACATAACAATACGTACAGAGGCATGTGACAACTGTTATCACCACTTGAATTGTCAGTACCGATGTAATTCAAAATTAGATATTATAAATACATATATTTGTTTTTAAAAAAATGGTTTCCAGAAAGAGTAGAACAATGGCGCATACATAAACACTGGTGCACAGTTGATTTCTGTTGATCGGTACAGGAGATGAGCATTAATGCTGGTTTCGGCAACATCGCGGGGATAAACATGTGCTATTACCATGTGTTCCGATGCCTTTATCGCTAGATAACCATAAAACAGGGGCATTACAAAAACATTTTTGGAGAAGAAATGCATAATACGTATTTGTTAATTGCATGATTTTTTAGACAGAAAAAAAACGCTTCAAACGCCGGTTAAAATACAGCTTTAGAAGTCTTAACTATTCAATAAAACTGTTTATCGGTTGAAGTAAAATATCAATAAAACTTCGATGACGTCAATATGAAGTTGGTGTGCATATGATAATGTTCTTATCGTTCCTTCTATTTTTTGCACTGAACTATTTGGGAATTGTGGAAATAATGTCTTAACGATGAGAATTCACATTTAGATGGATGTTTTATTGTCATATTTTGATCGATGGTATGTATGCCGGAAAATACGTAAGTTGGTTCGCGCATTCTATGTCAAATATTTAGCACAGTGAACGGTGCATTGTTAGAGAGTAGAAAAAAGTCGTCATGGTATTTTTCGTACTCATTTAATAAAGGTCACCTTGTGTCCTTCAAGTACATAAGCTATCCGTGTAATAAAGGTCATTACGTGTCATTCAAGTAGATAAACTAGCAGTGTAATAAAGGTCACCACGTGTCATTCACGTACATAAACAATCCGTGTAATAAAGGTCACCACGTGTCATTCAAGTACATAAACTATCCGTGTAATAAAGGTCACCTCGTGTCATTCAAGTACATAAAATATTGGTGTAATTAAGGTAACCACGTGTCCTGCAAGTTCATTAATATCAGTGCAATAAAAGTCACCTCTAGTCCTTCAGGTATGAGTCACCTCGTGTCATTCAAGTACATACAATATCGTTAATAACCTCGTGTCCTTTAAGTACATACAATATCGTTAATAACCTCGTGTCCTTTAAGTACATAGTATATTCATGGAATAAAGGTAACATCGTATCATTCATTGCATAAATATCTTTTTAATTGGACTATTTGGAGCAAGTCAGCATGATTGAGTAAAGATACTTTCTATATTAACGACCGAGCAGTACGAGGCAATGAGAAAGCGGTATGGCGAGGCTTGTGGTACATTCATGGTTTGACTAAGTCAAAATTGATGACGAGGACTTTATAAACAAATTATATAAATATAATATATTATATTTTATATGAAACTTGGACAATAGCGAATCTTGTTTTGAACTGAATGGTTATAAATGTTACAACTTCTTTAGAAAATTTCAGAATAGAAGAGCGAAAAGATGCAGCAGCGGTATTGTTTTATATATAAAGAATTCCATTAATCCTGGTATCAAAATTATTTTGACACTATCAAACAAACATGTGGTTGAAATTGGATAGATTATTTTTTTAATATACAAGACGATATTTTTCTAGCATGTATTTATATGCGGGTTGAGAACTCGTCTGCTTACAATTTTATTAATGATGTTTTGTTTTCATTGCTACAACATGATATTGGCACGTATGAGTCACGTGGTAATATTATGCTGTGTGGAAATTGGAATGCACGTGCGGAAAGTGGTGCAAGGAATGTTTATATTGTGTGTGATCGCCGTGTAGAGTTTTAGACGACGAAGCGTATTTTCCCGACGTACCAATTAGTCGTATTTCTATGGACACCATATATGCAACAGTCGTGGTACAAACTTGCTTATTCTGTGTATATGTAATTGTTTGTAAATCGCTAACGGCCGTTTTAGTAATGATTACACAAGAGGTACATTTTAAGGTGTAAACCCATCATTGACCTTTGCTCTTTATTCTATAGTAAAGAATAAAAATTTGAAGGCTTGTCATTTATTGAGAGACCCAAATGAAAGATGTGAAATTAACATTTTACTGTTTGTCAACCTCTGAGCTACTGAAAATGTGATAATAAAAATAGGGGCCATGTGTCATATAAGAGATTGTTTTCTGACAAAGTGAAAGTAGACGTCCGTAATAATGTATTGATACTCCAATTTTCATGCATCAATTTTTTTTAAATTCACAGTTCAAACATAAAAATGCTTTCAAAATATTCAAAATACATCAATAATGCCATTCAAATAAAAAATATGAGGAATGCATTTTTAAAGAAGAAGAAACAAGGACTATTTATAACCTCTATTATGCGGAAGCACTTCCGGTTTCCAATGTTGGTACTATGTCTTTAATTTATGCAAGAAGTAATTTTCAAATTGAGCCATTTTGTCAATGGTTGGATCACACACAACTATCGTTTAATATTTTATGTTATAAACATTTTGTTACTGATGACCTGTATAACACGTTCTCTCATGTCAAAAGGAGAGATATTTTAGACGCGGTTTTATCGCAAAGCTGCCTATTTTGAATACAATAACCAGTAATCATGTTGAGTTCAGAGAGAAAATGTTAATGCATGTATAAATGATTTAACTGAAGCGATAAACAGTGTGGCTTATCCGTTATTTAATAAAACTAAACGTGTTCCGAATACAACACGAGCAGATAACTCTTTGTGTTGAAAAGCAGATTGGTTCGATAAGGAATATAAACAGGCAAAATATGTGTATGTTAATTCATTAAATACATTTAATTCTTTTAAAACAATTGTAATCGGTCTGATATGTGCAATAATAAAAATACTTATAAGAATAGGAAAAGGAATTAACAAAATGAAAGATATCGAAAGGTTACGATACTGTAAACCTTGGGACTTTTTGAAACACTTTTCTAGTAAATCGTCTGTTTAAAATTTAATTAGATGCTTTGTCTAGACTAAAACTATCCGCTCATAAGCTTAGCATTGAAACTGGTCGTTATAAACAGAATATAATTGACCACAACCGAAGATATTGTACTTTATGTAATACATACGATTTTGAAGACGATTATTATTTCGGCCTTATCTGTCCGTTGTGCAGCGATGTTCGCAAATTGTATAGAATATCTTCTTACAATAGACCCAGTGTAAATAAGTTTATTGAATTGGTGAAATCTAAGCAAATTAAGAACTTTTAAAATTGGGAAAATACATATATACAACATTTAATCAACGTTTGTCAAGTATATAGGATTTTTGAAATCATTTAACATAGCATTGTTTGGGAGGCATTTCGGTGTGTGAATATGAGTGTACATATATATCAACTATCATGGATGATTTATATAGTTTTAGTTATTTATTTAAAAGAAAATTGTTTACGAAATTCATTTATAAATGATAACGTCCAACCTCTTTTTGAAATATAAACTAAAGGAGGGCATATGCTACTTTATGTTTTACAAATATTTAAAAAGTATTTACGAATTGTTTTATAAAATATGTCACGTAATAAATAAATATAAAGGATGTGTATATATACTTTATGTATGTAATGAGAAACATTATAATTATGTTTAAGTTACAAATAAAGAAATCTTGAATCTTTGTAATAAAGGTAATCTCGTGTCCAACAAGTACATAAACTACTCGTGTAATAAAGGTCACCTCGTGTCATTCAAATACATAATTAAAAGGGGGGAGAACCTACGTCACGCGCACCTGCTAAAGAGGATACGGAAACGTTTACATTTAAATTAAAATGGTTTATTTACTTCAAATGACTAATACGGATGGTATATCAGTTTCGCACCAATTATTATTTTATTAGTGTCTGCATTGTAAATGCGTAATGTTATAAGAAATTAACACGAGTTTCGGGTGAAAACGCTCATATGATAACATTTATACTTAGTGTATCAGAGGATACCTACCGTTTACACCTTAGATTATTTGATAGATATATTATTTTGTGTGCTTGGTGACACTGTTGAATCGACGTTCCTACACTGTTAACGTTTCCTCTTAAGCAGGTGCACGTGACGGTATTGATATTACTTTGATCAATCACACAAGCGCTTTATCTTTTAAAAAAAATAGAAAAAATACAAACAAACAAAATTAATACAATAACCATCTAGTCTCTCGTACATCTCCATCTGACGGTGTTTGTAAGCTTGATACACTTTTATGCTTATTATATTGTTGTATTAATTTTGTTTATTTCAATTTCTTTACAAAACTTTGTCATGAAAATAACGCGTATTGCTTTGCGCAAACAACTGATTCTTTTCTAGTATACTTTTAGTTTAAACACTAAACACAAACTTACTCTTTTTATGAAATGATCCGCGGACTGGTCCCACCATATCTATGTTCATTGGTTCCTCCTCTTACAAATGCAAATTGCACGTACAACCTCAGAAATGATAATAATATTCATATTCCTACTTCAATAACAGCTCTGTACTCAAATTCCTTCATTCCTTCCGTTGTCCGTGAATGCAACACTCTCCCACTGGAAACAAGATAAGCATCTTCCCTGAATGCTTTTATACACCAACTTGATAGTAGCGAACCAAAAGTACCTAAATCCTTTTACATAGGTACAAGGAAATGCTAATTAATACATGCCCGCCTCCAAACGTGTTGTAGTGCACTTAACTAATATCTATTTCTTAAACACATTGACGATTCCCCTCTTTGTACATGTGGACAATTAGAAAGTACAGCTCACTTCTTTCTTAATTGTCATCTTTACCAGCAACAACGCATACCACTGCTGACATCTATCAGTGAGTTATGTACAGTTTCTTTAAATATACTTCTTTTTGGTGAACTGCAACTCTCTTATGACAATAATGTTAAACTATTTGAAGCAGTCCACAAATACATTTTATCAACTAATCGCTTCACCTGAACATGCAAGTAAGTCTGAAGAACTAAAAAGACTATTTCTATTTACGTGGTGAGGTCAGCTCGTCTCCCAGTTTTGTTCAGAACTTGTCCAAAAATGTTAAATATTATTACTATGTGAATTCACATATTAAATACTTAACTTATATTGTTTCAAGCACCTTTTTCTAATTACTCGATTCATTTTCTAATTTTCTTTAATATATCAGAACCAATATTAAAAGTATGTTAAAACATTTTTATGAAATAATTTGATTTAAAAGTATATTCGTAATGCTAAGAACATAAATTAAATTGTTAATAATCTGCCAAATTTGTTCACAATTTATATATGTAACATTTAGTATCACTTCTTTTTACTTTTATTTAACTTATTTACTTGGTTCTAAAACAGTATTCCTTCTGCATTTCATTTTCTTATATCATATAGTTCAGCGATGGCAATATTCTCAATGGACTCGATACATGATAAGACAAGCTTATAATAATTTCTAACTATTTTTAAGTTATCTACAATAATACTTAGAAGTGTATATTCTATATTTCAGTTCCTTATATGTAGTTTAGCATTCGCAACATTCTCAGTGGACAAGAACCTTCCGCAGAATAGATTACAGTTATCATTCACACTTGTGCTCACTGCGGTGGCTTTCAAGTCCGTCGTCAACTCAAGTCTTCCTCGAATATCATACCTCACTTATATGGTAAGTACAGTAAAACCTGTCTTAAGCAACCAGTCAAGGAAAGGAACAAAAGTGACATTTTAAGACAGGTTGTTGCTTAATACAGGTTAATTCACTCTGAATGCATATAAATGGGAAAAAGAAAATATGGTTGCTTAACAGAGGTGGCTGCTTAATAGGGATGACCGCTTACGCAAATTTGGCTGCACAGTATTTCTAGATCCAGTATAAACTCGTGCTCACTTGTAAGATTTAAGTATTTAGGTATTAAGTTTAATATGCTGAAGAAACAGAAGCTTTGAAAAACCGCTTGTAATAGCAAAGTGTTTTAGAATTGTCAATAATAAAAATTAATATGACCTTAAGTAATTTACCAAAATATAATAATAATAATAATAATTATAAAGGTTTTTTTTGTAAGTCATACTTGCTTAAAACATAAGCAAAATAATGTGTTAAACAGAAAAGACAACATTCCACGTACACTGTTACCACAATAGAACAAAAGTAAGCTATACATAGATTAATCATCAACAAAATAGAAACATACAGAGCACGTGGCAATTGGGGTTGCAAAATTCAAACCTGGACGATTCACATACAGGTTCCGCGCGTAGCGATTTACCGGTCCTTCAATGTAAAGTACGGGATATTTTTTTATTCCCTGCGTATCGGTTGACCGATCCTTAAATATGATATTTTTTCGTAATTTCTCTGTATCTAATGGCCGATCCTTAAATATAAGATGTTTTTCTAATTCCCCTGTATCTATTGGACGATCCTTAAATATAAGATGATTTCTTAACTCCCCTGTATATATTGACCGATCCATAAATATGAGATGTTTTCTTAATTCCCCTGTATCTATGGCCGATCCTTAAATATGAAATGTTTTCTTAATTCTCCAGTATCTATTGGCCAATTCTTAAATATGAGATGTTTTCTTAATTCCCCTGTATTTATGGCCGATCCTTAAATATGAGATGTTTTCTTAATTCCCCTTGTTGGCCGATCCTTAAATATGAGATGTTTTCTTAATTCCTCTGTTTCTGTTGGCCGATCTTTAAACATGAGATGTTTTCTTAATTCCCTGTATCTGTTGACCGATCCTTAAATATGATATGTTTTCTTAATTCACCCGTAGCTATGGATTGATCCGTAAATATGAGATGTTTTCTTAATTTACCGTATATATTGACCGATCCTTAAATATGAGATGTTTTCTTAATTCCCCTGTATCTATTGGACGATTCCTAAATATGAGATGTTTTCATAATCTACTGTATCCATTGACCGATCCTTAAAAAGATATTTTTTCTTAATTCCCTGTATCTATTGGACGATTCTTAAATATGAGATGTTTTCTTAATTCCCCTGTATCTATTGACCGATCCTTAAATATGAGATGTTTTCTTAATTGCCCTGTATCTAATGGCCGATCCTTAAATATAAGATATTTTCTTAATTCCCCTGTATCTATTGACCGATCCTTAAATATGATATGTTTTCTTAATAGCCCTGTATCTAATGGCCGATCCTTAAATATGAGATGTTTTCTTAATTCCCCTATATCTAATGGCCGATCCTTAAATATGAGATGTTTTCTTAATTCCCCTATATCTATTGACCGATCCTTAAATATGAGATGTTTTCTTAATTCCCCTATATCTAATGGCCGATCCTTAAATATGAGATGTTTTCTTAATTCCCCTATATCTATTGACCGATCCTTAAATATGAGATGTTTTCTTAATTGCCCTGTATCTAATGGCCGATCCTTAAACATAAGATGTTTTCTTAATTCCCCTGTATCTATTGACCAATCCTTAAATATGAGATGTTTTCACAATTCACTCGTTGCTATGGACCGATCTGTTAATATGAGATGCTTCCTTAATGCCCCCGTATCTATTGGCGGATCTTGAATTACGAAATGTTCTCCTAATTCCCCCACATCCGTATTTATTGGCCGATCCTTCAATGTTAGACATTTTTTTCCCCCGGAATTGTATTCATTTGTTGTTTGCGGTACTATAACTGCGAATTCGAGCTACAGGTAATATACAAGTTCTGTTTATGATTTTTGAACAGTGTTACACATAACTTCCATAGACAAACACATATCTTCAAACAGAAGTATGAGTAAAAACATTTAACAAACAGAACTGTTTTAAATTGATACGGATCCTGCACGAACGTTTGGTGCACATCCATTAATCTCCAGCGGTGAACGATGTACTATACCTTCAAAATAATGGAACCATTGATAGATGTAATCCGGTGGAATTTCGGAAATTAATTTGCGAAACATACATTAAGCCTCCTTAAGATCGTCTGCTAGATTTTAAAACAATTTAACAGAATTAAAAAAACTGAGAAAAAAGATAAAAAAAATTATGAATGAAAAAAAAACTGTCTCGCACGTGACTGTTACGTTTATGGAGGTTACGCACCAGTTCTAGAATAACGTATTAGTTTGACTGTTTCTATAAGGGATCACTACACAATTGAATTTTACTCTTTGTTCTGTATAAAATAATATTTATGATCCCCATGGTAAAAAATAAATTCCGCATCAAAAGAAAAATGTTACTTTGTGTCTGCTCATAAAATTGCATAATAACTAGAGGTTGACCAGTTTGGATCTTTTAAAGACAGTGCAGTGACGCCTTTACGTGTTGTTTTTTTTTAAAACAAGTCCTCAAATGCTTATCAATTTATTTATCAGTCAAACGCCTATAAATGTCACTTTTTTACACCAGTAATTTTTTATTGCAGTATATGCTGTGCCAGTTTTTGCGCTACTAAGTTATATACAACAAGAAACCTAGGCAACTATGAAATATTTCGAAAATATCTCGAACCAAAGTACACGGGACTCTTTTTTTAGCGCAAGAATATTTACCTTCACTAAAAAAGGGCGAGGATGTTTTTTTTTATTTTCACCGTGTGTTTTTCAAAGTAAAATATGATAACAGTTTATGTTTTAATGTTTTACCGTTTTCATGTTAAACTTCCATTTTGCACGACCAAGCCAATAACAGAAATTTGTATATTTTAAGGACGATTGATCTGTTTTTTCATGTACATCAACTCCGCGCACAAAGGGAAGCAATTTTGTCGAGACCTGTCAGACTCGCTACACACTATACTACAACTGACCTTATTTAGGATGGCACAATCATTTACGGATACGTCTAAAACTGGTTGCTTATATTGTGTTTAATATATGAAATATGCATACTGCTATGAAATAATTGTTTATAACCAATTATCCTGAATATGAATTATAATAGAAATCTTAATATTTATACAAATATGCCCATTTAGTATACACAGGTTAATTTTGCAACTGCAGTTTATTTTTCAAATTACGCGGTAAAGTGGATTTTTTATTTTGGATTATTTACTGTCATTTGAATATGTACCAGAGAGTATTTTATGAGGTTTTAAGCCCACATTATCCGTACACTTTATCAAAATATTAAAAAACGCTATAGTTTTATTACAAAGTCGAGAAACAATTGACACTCTTCCGAAATTATTTTGTTTTAGAAAAACCTAAACAGTTAAATTCAAGGGTATAATTACCATTTCTATGAAAATAAATATTATATGCATGCATATGTGTAATATTTTGATTAAATACTAGAAGTAAACAAATTCCATTATCTTTTTCACATTGCTTGTTAAATCTACATTATTTCGCCAACTTTCAAGGACGGATATGTTTGTGAGGAGGTAATAACAAACAGTCTGTACGATAACATGTGTTTTTTATTTCTGATATTGCAGGAACATATATTAAACTTAACTGCTGGAAAAAATTGACAAAAGCTATAGCAATCGTCTTCAAGGTTATATATACTTTAGACTGCAAATTACCAATATTCTAATATTTGTACCCAACACAGGACAAATTTTCAAAATATAGATTTGCTGAACTGTGTTTTATATTTTTTATAGAACTAAATAAACAGTGGAACAATCACAAAGAAATAAAATATAAAAACCAATTAGTACCGAAATGTTTGACTTGGATATGGTGGTGAAAACGTATTGGCAATGTTGGCCCGGGGAATAAACTTGCCAATATCTGCAAATTCATATTTATGTTATTAAAAAAAACAAAAAGATCTCCATATTCAAATCAACACTCGATTTTGGAAGACACTTCAACCTCCAGCTGAAGGACAGTACGCTAGATCTATATCACCAGTCAATCAGACACCATAACTATGTAAACGATAGGCATTATCACAGACAATAACTCGCTGTACCTCAGCATGCATTTGGATCAAGAACATTAATAAAACACGTGCAATCATCACGCATTGCCGTATCGGTATATTTCAACGTGTTTCTAGTATAAAGTACAAAGGCTGCGTTTCACAAAATAACTTACGATTAAAATCAACGTACGTCAATTTGACAATTTCTCCGTTGTGTGTTCAAATTTTGATCGACATTTAAAATGGTTATATTTTCAGAAAATATCTAAATTTCTGCATGATTTGAGCCAACTTGGTTTCATTTAGATGAAAATTAAAAATATTATGAATAATTATTGGTTTACGTTTACGACGGTTTTTGTCGTAAGTTTTTTTTTTTATCATTTCTGCTATCCGCTTAAACAAATGACGGGTGCACACACTCAATACTCATTTATTGTCGATAAGTGCATATAAAGTTAAAACATGTTTAGTTACTTTATATATCACATGCCATCATCGGATAAACGTTGAACTGAAACATTTTGATGTATATCAAGCCTAATGCGAAGCACCGCACCAAACATGAGTCTGAGTGCATTCCCATTAATCACACGGGATGGTAGATTGCGAATGATATAGAACCTTCAAATTAATTGGATCACTGATTGATATTAACAGTTGGTACTCTCTAATCATTTTGTGAACTATCTATTGATGTGTACGTACCATGATTAAGTGATACAATTTAACGTATTAACTGAAGTTTGTTGATGAATATAATAATATAAATAAAGTTAATTATAATAATAATAACAATAAAGAATTTATTTAACTAGAAAACTAAGAAGTGCAAATCATCCGCGAGGCCCTCATGTTTTATGAATTAATTTGTGAAGTATTAAGAGTTCGTTTTATGGGCATTAATCAAACCTGTCTTAAGTAACCAGTCAAGAAAAAGAGCATTAAGTGATTTTTAAAACAGGTTTTAATACAAGTTGATTTGCTCTGAAAACATAAAATATGCATTAGGAAATGTGGCTGCTCAATAGAGGTGACCAGTTAAACGGGGTTGACTATACGTGTTAATGTTTGTGTTAATATTTATATTTATCAGTCAATGGGGATTAGAGCTATTAATGTACATTTCAAAGACTTTTTGCGATAACGATTATAAGTTGCTAGTGGAAGGACGATGACCCTGCTCAAGTTTCATGAGGTTTACCTCACGGTTACAATGATAGGTATAGGCGTCGGAGCCGGTGGGAGCAATGGTGCAGGATTCGAGAAAAGAGTGGTTAGGTTAACTGATCGTCTGTTAGCCTCCGATGACATAAAATGACACTAAGTGTTTAAAAAAATTGACTATATTGAAAGATTTGAACATTCCATAAAATATAGTTCGTATAACAATAGAAACAATAGCGCGAGTTCCGAATATAGTCTAAATATCCAAAAGGTAGTACAAGTTAACAATAAAATTAATAATGTTCGTCTGCGGGAAACAGTATTGAAGCAGACACGCATTGTCAGTTTCATCTTCGGTACGTCAAATTAATTTCTCGTAGTAGACAATGTGATTAACATGCAACACATTAATCAGTGCATATGTATATAAACCGTCGGATAAATAGTTCTCAGTTAATTGATGGTGAAACACGCCAGTGTAACCTTAGTGCAGTTCAATATATTAAGGACGAACGTTAGGCCGGTTGCCAAACCGGTTGACAAAGAAGCCAGTCAAGAGAAAGAGCAAAAGTGGCCTTTTAAGACAGGATGTTGCTTAATAAAGGTTAATTTGCTCTAAAGGTTTAGAAATGGGAAGTAGCGAAGGTGGGTGCTTACGACAGGTGACTGCTTAATAGAGGTGACCACTTGTATAGGTTTGACTGTATTAAACGTGTATGTACTTTCTCAAACAATGTCAAAGCATTTTTTTTTTAAATGTGGACTTGAATAAGAAAGGACATTTAATCTAGGTAACATCAATAGAGCCTGTTCTGTCTTCTATTGTCGTATAGAAACTATAGCACCACTTTATAGTTTAACCCTTTACAACATAGATACGCGTTTTTCCGCACCAATCACAGAAGGCCTTTGAAAACAGTGCATAACGAGCAATCTGAACACTTCATGCACTATTTTCCACCCTGTCAGTTAATATAAACATAATTCAAAAGCCTTCTATATTACGTGTCCAAAAGTGTCTACATAATAGGTTTCAAAATGCGTCTATATGAAGAAAAGGGTTAACGAAGAAATTGAAAATGCAAAAGTGCCGGGTTAGCCGTTTCGTTCAGTTTATACAGTTGGGTTTTGACACAAGTTCTTATAACATTAGTGACGACCCTTCAATACAATATTACATAGTATTAAAGCATGGCTAAAAAGTTATATTGTTTTGAATGGGGTTTATCGCCATTTTCCACACATTTCCAGTTATATTCAGGCGTATCAAGTTTTTCTGGTTGAGGAAGACAAAAAGTTCTAAGGAAATTAAAGCTTCTCATTCAATGCTAAAGCGATAACAAACACATTTTTTTGTATACAATGAACATGTAAAATGTTAAAGAAGGGAATAGTTGGAAAGTATTCTACATTTATTTAATGTTTGTTAATACTCTGAGTTATAATTTAAATCAAAGATATAGCCGATACGAGCGGCATTATGTTTAAGTTTCAAGCGAGCATATGTTTTCAAACGGGAACATGACCGTTTCCTCAAACATTCGAGAAAAGTGACGGAATTAACCACTTTCAGATTAAAAACACATAAATTACAGGTCCATTTATCACTTCGGAAGCAATTCTGGGACAACTTTATGTGTTTTATATTTGTTTAATATATCAATACAACAAGTTCTATCGTAAAAAAATCAAATTGATGTTATAAGGCTGCTTAACGCCAAAAATTTGCTTGGTAAGCAGCATAAGTAGGTGACTCGTGTATTGTACGCTACATAAGTTGACGCATTGCGTCATACAGAGGTTAAATATAAGATTTGATTACTTTATTAGCGAATCAATGACACGTCACATTAACCGAATATGGTGTTCAACTTAAATTGTTTATTTCAAAATCATGTCACTAAATACAATTATATTTATCTATTTTTATTTTTATATTGAATATAAGCCTATATTTAAACGATTAAAATACGGGAAATGCAAACTTAAGACTTCCATCAGTTTAGGGATTCGAACCCACGGCCCTGCGACCTCAGCGTCTAGCCCATTCATTGAGACGTCTCCACAAATTGTACTATCACAACGACGCCCGTGTTAGGGACGATTATCACTGCAACACGCATACAATGGCTTATTTACAGGACATTTTAAATTCGTGTCAGACGACACTTAAAATTTAAACATCAACAATAAAGAAACGTTCTAGGTAACAATACAATTCGATTCCCATAACTATAAGCATACAATTTGTATCATAACTGTTCCGACAGCTAAAGACGTGAAAAATGAACGCATGTACACTCGTGATAGGGACGCACTGGCCACGCGAAAAGTAATGACACAAAATTTACGACACAGTTCACATGTAAATAAAACTTCTACAATCTTATGGTACGCTGAACGAAGTTATTCGCAATATAACAAAACTTGTTCCTTAGTTATTACAAACTAAAGTTTCTTTTAATTTTCAATTTTAAGCGGAGAAACAATTTTAGTTGGATAGTGAATACTTTCTATAAACTATTCATTAGTCAGTCTTTAAAAACAATAAATCTTTAATAAATTGGATTTAATCTTTAATCGATACAATCTATGTATTTTTAAATACATTTTTTATGGTAGGTAAAATAATGTTGCACGATATTTGCTTTTTGACATGACTTTTGAATACTATTACTGTTACAATGTATGCATTTTCACCTTTGCTTAAAATTACATTTATTCAGTATGATTTATACCATGAAAATAACATTGTTACTGTTTATTATCATTAATAAACAACATGTCTGTCATATATCTGTGCATACATCATGTACCAGATGGTTTCGACATTGAGCAACAGTGCTTGTTTAATACAACACTCATTTTTTTCCATTGTGATCATATATTCATGGATGTAGGAGGTTTTCAATTATTGGGGTGTTGGGGAGTGAATGTATGAGGATGTATGAGAAGGTATATGCCGGCCCACATAACCAGAACATTAAAAGGGTCACTATATTGGTCATCTGTGGTACAGGGTAATGTACCGAAAACAAGCGAAAGGTAAGAAATATGGACGGTTTTGTATCGGAGAAAAATCATATAAAACAATCCTTACATCTAACAAATAACCATGCTTTTCTATATAGAGAATTATAAAGAGACTGTAATTAAAACATGTCATAAACGTATATCAAACGTATGAATTAATTCTAGTTCCGGTCAACTAGAAAGAGCTAACAGCTTTGAAAGGTGTTAACTCTTACACTAGTATTAGGCTCCAAAGTAGTCTAATGGTGACTGTCACTCAGGATGTCGTAAGTTCAAACCGCAGTCAATGCTAAAAAAATACAAAAATAATGATATATTTATTTTATTTTTTTTTATCTTTTTTTATTGAAACTGTTACCGGTATTCAACTAACACACTTTAAAAATATGTCATCTTAAACCAACGACAAAATCACATTCTCTCTCGCAATCCTGTGATGTAGAAGTATACATGTAGTGTTTGTATGAAAAGCATTATTATTATGCTGAGGTATCGGTTTAAACACTAATCATTTATTCTTTTAAGTTGATGATCTTTTGACATTTGAATATTTGTACATGTTTTTATTTCTTTCAGGATAAATATTTACTTGTTTCCATGGTTATGTTATCAGCTGTTTGCACGTGGCACGCCATTGTAACACGTCTATTATACGATCGACCATATGCGGACAAAATCGAAAACATCGTCCTGACCATCCTCAGCGTCCTCTACATTTTATACAACATCGGCTTCATGTTTATCATTTATTTATTTGTAAGTATGTCTTGTTAATGTATTGATGGAAAACATTGCATTTGTTGCAAACTCATGAGATATGACATCGCATGTACCACAAGCAAAGTTAACGGTAAGTGTACCCCGAAGGAAGTCACTGTGGAATATCCCAAATCGGAGGTCCATTTTACCAGCGTTCGAAAGTTTACGAATCTATTAGCGCAAAGGCCGGACCCGATTAGCCCAGTCGGTTACTCATCTGACTATCAATCCAGGGGTCGTGAGTTCGATTCCCCCGCCCGGCAACAGTCTCTGTGATGATTGATATACGACATTGTGCCTCATTATCATTCGTCTCTCACCACTGATTCAAGTGGGAAAGTTATCAGTTACTTGCGGAGACGGGGTGTGCTCGAGTACTGGTTAATCCCAGGAAACAGTGATTAGGTTAACTGATCGTCTGTTAGCCCTCGATGGCATAAAAATGACGCTAAATATTCAATCAATTAATCTATTAGCGCAAAATTTGAAGTTGCGAAAAAATGTAGGGGAATAAGTTAATTGTAAAATGTTAAATACTCCGAAATTTATAAATTCTACTTCCGCCTCTATTCTAAAAATGCATTTTGTTACTTAATGCGTTGCAGTTTATATTAACAATGTTCTATAAATTATATCGCTTTACATAATTCTTAACGTCTTGTATGCATTTGTAAATATTTTAAACGTTTTTATTGTCATTAGCCTTTTTTCCTTTATAGATTTGAATGTATGCAAATTCCCAAGTGCATACAAGCAATAGACAATGTATCGACATTTATATACTTAGAATGCATACTTAGCGCCAGACTTATATTTGCAGTAAATTGATAACATAACTATGATAATTGTTAAACTTTTCACTACAGCCATGTAAAAAAAGACGGACTATGTCGCAAAAGGACAAAGAGTACAAGGTATGTAACTCTAGATTCAAATTTCCTTCCACACATTCGTAGTTATTTCCCTTTGATACTCGTGTGTTACATAGATATGGTTTTTTTGTATTACACGACTGTACTCGTTTTGTTGTTGTGTTGTGCAAAGTGTATTATGTACATTTGTGTTCTCAAACACTTGTAGACTTGCGAAGCCCTCTTTGTTGTAACGTTTTGTTTTTGCGCCTATACTGCGTGTTGTACATACAAATAATAAAATAAAATGAAAGTGTCACAACATATTGATTGAACTGTGAAATTTACTCTTTAATCATATTGTCAGTTTCACATTGTTTTGTATTATTTAACGTTTACGTAAATTCTTATTTATGTAAAAAGTCTCAGGGTGCCTTTTTAGTCTTGTTAACATCTACCATACACCGATTCTATGTTAAAGTTTATCTTGCTATGCTAGTAGTACGTGTTCATTTTATTTTTGCAAGCAAATTGCTTTAGCGTATTTTTTTGGATCAAACATGAACGTACATAAATCTTAAATAAACATACAAGGCCAATTTTTAATATTCATAGAATTAATACTGGCGATCTATAGTAACACAATATTGTCTTATCCATCATCTTCCATAGCAAATTAATTGATGTACCATTTGTTAAAATCGGTAAATGGAACAGCAAAGCCGTGCCTAGTTTGTGCACACAATATATGTCTAAACAATCTAATTGACATACCAATAGTATAACATATTTTGTTTTAATATAAAAAAAAATATTATATTTAATTTTAATATTATTATCAACATATTAAATAAAATCATTACGGCATCATTCCATTGTTTCAGCTTAGTTTAACCATATATCGTTGCCATAAAAACACATATAACATTGTATATTCTGCATAATTTATATACACAGTGTAACCAGAACTTAAAAATACCAAAGTGCATATACATTTTAAAACATTAAAGTATCTTTCGTAAAAATATTACAAAAAAATATCTTATTCAATACTTATTGAATGTTACCATAAAATACAGTTTTTTGTATAAAAACAAACAAATGTATCATATTCATAACAACTATTACAATAGAATACCGTATCAAATATAGATATTACAAACGTTTACAGTTTTAGTGTGCAATACAACGCTCTCCTGTTTAATATAAATATTACAATAGCATCCTGACAATAAATTGTTGGTAAATGAACAAAATTGCACAACATTATGTATAGATATTAAAATGTTATCATGCAACTATACATTCTAAATAACTGATATAACATTCTATGTCATGTCATTTTACACTATACCGTGCCGTGCCGTGCTATGCCATACACTACTTTATAATGTTTCACCATGTTTCACGCCACGCCACGCCACGCTACGCCACGCAATGGTACGCCACGCTAAGCCACGCAGCACCACACCGCATCGTACCGCACTGCACAACACCATACCATACTATACCATGCCTCACGCCACGCCACGCCACGCCACGCCACGCCACGCCACGCCACGCCATATCATACTACACCCTGCCCTGCCCTGTCCTGTCCTTCCCCGCCGCGCCCTGTCCTGCCCTGCCTGCCATATCACACTATGTCACGCTATGCAAGTTACGCAATGGCACACCAAGATAGGTAATGTCATGTCACGCCATGTCACGCCATGCCACGCCATCGCACGCCAAGCCACGCCATACTATATCATACATGCGTTTGTATTATATTGCAGCTTCTATAACTACAATATAAATTATCGTGATATAGTACGCTTAATCAAATAAGTCAGACGATTTATGATTGTCTAATCAAAAAGTACCAACACTAGGTATTCAAATTATGTATTTATTTCCGTATAGGCACCAAGGAAAATATATCTTCATTTTCGTTATATTATACGTTTTAATTTTTCTTTATACTTTGTATCATATTTGATATTGTAGTGTTTTTATTTTTATCTTGTCTATACTTTTATAATTATGTGTCTCTGTTTTTTTTTCACGCAGAAATTTAGAAGGGTAGGTATGAAAGTATTTGTTTCTCGTGGATTCGTGGCACAAATATCTCTTCATGTACGCGCGTATGCGATCGGCCTTCTTGCACGTGGATATTGCGAAATATTCAAGATAAAAAACACACACACCGAAAATACAAGCTCTTTTTGTAATACTTAAACTTAAGATATGTTGATTTTTTTGTTATTTTATCTTTGTTTTGAGTGTTGTCATTGATATGGATAAAACCAGCTATGATTTACATTTATCAGTTACTTACGTAATTTACAGTTTATATCAAATGTCGAAAGTGAGGACAAAAAGAGAGGAAGTTATAAATACTGAGTACAATTGAAATTACAATGTTTCCATACCAATTGATATCTGATATAGAGACATACAGGCCACGAATCAATGAGAAAACGCGAGATTTAAGTATTAAGTCGAATAGATTTTTTTTCTTAATTTCTATTCATAGAAGTTTCCGCGCATGCGTGATTCACAAACTTTGGTCCCACGAATCCAAGAGAAAACAGCATCCTTTTTGGAGTATTAAAACCACACTGTGTTTAATTCTTTTTTTTTTTCTAAAAAATAATCTACTTCATAATGTTCAGCTATCTAACACGGTTACCGACCCGGTTCACGTATGCCTTTTTACTCAGCCGATATAAACATGCACACATAATTACAGAAATGCTAAATTTGGAAAATGAAAAATCGGTTGACAATATTATTTTTGCTTCATTATTTACTTTTAAAGATTTCGTGTTTTTTTTTTAATGTGTTCGAAATACACACTATAGTAAAATTAATGTTGTACTAAAACATAAACAAAATGCGTTAACTGTTGACTTTAAGGAATTGGTTGTATTTGTTGAACGTCATGAGATAAATTAATAAACTTAAACGTCTCAGAAAACAATTAACTTTGCAGAGTTCTTCAATTAGAGAACTGCACTTCTGGAACACTGAACACAGAACTAATGGTTTTAAAATTGTCTTCCATAGATAGGTTCTCTGTTGGTCCAAATATGCAGAATAAAACATGGGGTTAACCAGATTGCATTTTGTCAATTTGATGGCACCCTTCATTTTTGACAAGTCTGTCCATTTGTTGCAGTGTATCTTCAATTTGTCATATCTTCATTTAACAGTATCCAATGTCACCCAAACTTGGCAGACCTTATGAAAAATTTTCCAATGTTCTCATATGTACAAAGAAATATGACAATTGTGTGTATTTTCAATAAAAATAATGCCCTACCGATTAACACGCTCTATTTTACCTAATCTACGTTTATTTTATAAACTAAATAATATGCAGTCAACCCTGTCTTAAGCAGCCAGTTAAGAAAAGGAACAAAAGTGACCTTTTAGGAAAGATGGTTGTTTAGTACAGGTTAATTTGCTCTAAAACATAGAAAAGGAAAATAGCAAATGTGACTGCTTAAGACAAGTGGCTGCTTAATAGAGGTGACCGCTTACGCAGGTTTGACTGTAATTGAAAATTGACCCAGTATTAGAAGAGTTGATCCATAAAACAATCGTAGACCTTGGGCTCATATGCCGAGCCTTGGACCAGTAACTAGGCTTATATGAATTAATTAATAACATTTTATTATTGTAGTACATGTGCTCTACTATTTTAATCTTATAATCAACACGGGTACCCCGAAGGGAATCGTGTAAGTTTGCTGACTACATCTAAGTATACATCGCGTGAATGTTCAACAAATACACTTCCTTTCTATATTAACATCAGTAATCCACTCGATTAACAACACCGTGTATCATGTTTAGCTCTACTGGCCAAAGGCCAGCAGGGCTTATGTCATAGTAAATTGTCCGTCGTCGTCTGTCGTCGTCCGTCCGTCTGCCCGTCCGTCCTTCCGTTAACATTTTTCTTGTAGACCCGATAGCACCTTCGTTTTTCATTAATCTTAACCAAACTTGCAAAGCAGTTATATTACCACAATATCTCGGATGAGTTTGTGAATCAGCGTGATTAGACCACAAATGCCCCCACCACAGGGCTTTTAAGAACATTTTTAGTTATATTTTAAAAAAAAAAAATTCAGAAAGTTTAAAGTTTAGAACTTAGATAGTTTACAGGCAGCATCTGTTGCAAGTAGAACGATTCAGGTCCTCTTAGGTCCTTTTTTGTATATTCAACACCGGTAAACCGCTCAATCATGCGTCAAATCCTTAAACTTAGGTTGGTCAATGGAACGGTAGCAATACACCTATTGTACAATATGTGTTGCTTAATGACAATGAAAACAAGAAAATCGCGTGAATATCAATCACAAGTCTCGACAAGATTGATTTATCTAATATAACATCCGAAAATTAATATAAACGTTCACAGGTATGCATCCAATGGCTTTCTACAGAGCTTCTCCGACAGAGGTCAAAATATTATGTCATAAACATGTTTGCGTAATGTTCAATCTACGTAACAGTCTAGTCTGACTGAATAACCTAATAAGTTAACAATCTGGGCTGCGTCCAGTTCGCTTAAACGTTTAATTTGTTTGCAAACGTTTGATAACAGAAGTGAACTGAACGACATGTTCGTTTTAAACGTTAGCAAACAGATTAAACATCTCCCCGAGCTGATTGCTTGTATTTGATCACGTGACTTTATGGGAAGTTTGCGGTTATACACAGAGTAAACATGTTTAACCGTGCTGAACGCAGCCCTGATGAGACCAATTAAAATCTGTTGATTAATTATAGTTACGTGTCATTGGTTATATTGGTTATAAGTTCTGTTTATAGCATTCCTTTTTATTTATTTATTTATTTTTTTTTTTTTTTAAAAATATATATATATAGCATTCCTTGAATAACGCGTTATTGTTAACTTGATACTACGTTGTTTTTTTGTACAGGTGAAGTCATTTCTGAAATATGTTGAACTTTAAATCATAATCTAAAATTTTAGAATGAAAGAGAGACATACTTACGAATGCATAATTTTTATAATTTAAACTGTATTTTTATATATGTTAAGAATGTATTTTGTTTTATACTTTTGCTCCAGATATAATAACGAAGCAAAAAACAAACACATCCTCATGCAAATAATCGCAAAAAATATATCGGGCCTTCTTAAACTGTTGTTAATTTCCGTCAAAAGTGTTGTTTTATGTATTGGTTCAAGCGACCGTGCAAAACTAGTAAATTTTGCAAATTGCGGTGCAACGACGTGTTTTGCTCAATTGAAAAGATTATGGTATGGAGCGGTGTAATTTTAAAAATACGCCGTTGCATTTTTTGTAAAACAAAACGAGTTTTATATGGCCATTTGATGGTACCGATTGTTCATATCTATACTAGAAAAGGGGTTTATCTTTATTTTGTGAAGTTTCATGAAATATATTTAGAAAGTTATCTGCAAAAATGTTACCCAAAACGGGCACTTTTTCGTTGATATTTTGCACCACTCCATGACAGTATGTCACTCACGTGGGTTCGCCACCGTGATGTTGTATAGAGGTCGCCTAGCGAATTTTCACGTGCAAAATGTCTCCTGTTTCAACAATAATTTACTTAAATTAAAAAAAATAACTTTATTCTGACTGGTTACTATTCTTTAATCAATGTCAATGAAACCACATGCATATTGTTAGAACCAATCTAAAATCATGATCACATAAACGCTTTTATTAAATTTAAGTATTTAGGTATTTAAATATATGTCAATATTTTGGTGAAATATAATAGATTGACTGAATATTTTTTGGGATCCGGTAAACCCGTAACCAAGTACTCTATCTCCTCATGTAACTGATTACCTGTCCGAGAGGTGAGATACGAATGACAATGAGACACAGTGACACAATTTCGTATATCAACCATCACGAAAACTGGCCGGGTGGAAATCCCAACTCACGACCCCTGGATTGATAGCTACAGGTCCTACCATCCGGGCTAATCAGGCCCGGGTAACAGATACCATGACATGTATAGACGTTAAGGTTAAAATATACTGATTATAATTAATAATATTATTTATTTTAAGTACACACCCAATAAATATCGTCATATTAAGTTAACTTGTGCTTACTATAATCGTTTTGAGAATGTTTGCTAATTGAATAGCATTTGGTTACATTTAGTGTTTAACCTCATTTGACAACAAATTGAATCGCTTCAATTTTCAAATGGTGTCGCTCTTATTTGTTAAAACACCTAAAAACAATTTAATTATTTAGTTCGTTCTTAATTATTAAGAAGTTCATCATCACTGAGCACGCGTGAATGACTCCGCCCTTGATTATTTTCTGAACGAGTCATGTACAAACTACAAAGCCGCGCAAGCTATGCTTACAAACGGCCAATAAAATACGTTCTAAGATTTTCTTACTGAGCACAATAAGAAATTTGTTTACTAGACTTTTTAATTACAGATTAACGAAATGGACGAGAACAATTTCAAACGTCAGTTGCTGCTAGATACAAAAAAATAATAAGAAAAATGAAAACAATGAAACAAAAGGGGGTCCTCCGTTGCTGAGTGGTCCAAGGTACCGCCTCAAGATCACTCACCGCTAAGGTCGTTGGTTTGAGTCTCGCTCGCTCAAAAATAATATGAGAAATTTGGCCAGTCATTTGCGGAAGAACGGTGGTTCTACTCGGATTAGTTCTGAGGTATTTCTCCATCAATAAAACTAGATATGCCATATAACACGAAGTGTGTTGAAAATGGCGTTAAACTCCATTCCTAAAAAAATGAAGCAAATTTTTTGACATATATTCTACTGGGGATTATACTGTAAGCCACTAATTCTACTGTTCCAACCTGCAGTATACATTAAGCAATATAAACATATTACAGATAAACTAATACGGTTTGTTTGTATGTAGAAGCAAGATTCACAGTCAAAACAAAACGTATATTTTGGCAACAAAATTGCATGTTCTCGCATGCCACAGTAACATTCTACAACGATTTAACACTACTAATGTTCCCAACATCACTGTTTGATGATTTGCCAAGCTTTTAACATATGTCGAAGTGATCAAACGCTTGTTTCTTTGTGCAAGTAGCGATAACCCACCGGACTGGATATACGATGGGATTTGTGGGAATGCTCTCCCTTTTAGATTGAAAAAAAAAACGGGCTATGTTAGCTCGTCTGAAGCGCATCTTGTTATCAATCTTGGGGTTGTGAGTTCGAATTCCCCCGCCGCAGTCTTCGTGATATGCAACTTTACATCTCATTGATATTCGTATCTCAAGGTTGATTCAAGAGGGAAAGTGATTAGTTACTTGTAGAGACGGGTGTGGTTGAGTACTGGTTAACCATCCAGGATCCGAGGAAAAAAAGTGTTTTTTAGGTTAAAAGGTCGCCGTTGACCCTCAGGAGCATAAAAATGACGTTAAATATTTAATCAATTTAATTCAATTTTAAATGCTTAGCTTTTGTTCGAATAATTATGTATCCGCGTTATATAAGAATTAGTGAAACGTTTGATAATTTTTGTTCTTGTTTTGAGTTCAAACTAATAACGTGATGTATAAACATCTCAATAATACCTTAATCATTGTTTCATCACATATAAATAAAGCAAAACACATTTGAAGCTTCGAAAGAAGCCCTGTCCAGCATCAATGTATAAATGTAACTAAACTTTTACAAAAGAGGCTTAAGATATTTTTTAAAAAGTCACAATTAGGAGTTCAAATTAAAGCCTATGTAAAATTAGATTTGTCTCATTAACCTTAAGGTTCCACACTTCAGATGTCCTTAATTCATATAATATGTAAAGTATTAAACAGTTTTAAACCACTTATAAAAAGTTTATTGCAAGCAGGAAAAACATCACATATAAAATCATTCCAGTACGGATAGTAAGAACAACATAGATATTTTGAATTTCTTATCCATCTTACTTGTGTTCTATTTCTATAAATGCCACCAATCCTAAAGTATGCATAACGTCAAATGAGCCAAACACAATCCAAATATCCTTAGCAGTGCTTAAGCTATGTAGCAACTACTTGCCAATTATTTTTATAGAAGCTTATTTATTTGAAGAGTCATTTCATACGTCACCATTTTATACTTAGATTTCTTTATTTGTTTTTTTATTTTTATTTTGTTTTTAAAAGTGGAGTTTATGTAAGATGTATTTCATATATCAAACATTTATATACTATGATGTATGTGTTTTATATATTGATAGTTTTTACAGTTTTATAATTTTTGTTACGACTAGGATGATACATGGTACGTACAGGTATATTAGGATTTATTTGTTTCAGTTCTACAGAACTTTTGAAATATGTTTTATACGGGGGAAGTTCCGATCAGCCCGCCGGTCGGGCTTTGTCCGCCGATAGCTAACGTCTACGCCTGGAAAGCAAGTTAAAGTAAGATAACACTCTATCAAAATTAAATATTCTTTTAAAATTAATAATTATCTTTCGATCTATGGAGGCTGCCATTTTGATTAGACGCTCATTAATTAAATACTTAACAAAGCGTCTGATGATTCTGATTAACACGCTGACTTTCATGGCCGACGTCGTCAACTATTGGTAGATAAAGTTATGTGAGGAGAACAGGCTCAAGTTTCTCCAACATTTGCTTAGATACTCAAAATCTCAAACCTAAGAAATGCAGCCAGGTGATGAAGATGTTAGACTGGTTCCCGTTAACTGAATATGGTTTCATTGATATTGATTATGTAATAGATAAATGACCAGTCAAACTTAAGTAAAGTGTTCAAGTTTTAAGTAAAATGTTTGTGAAGCAGAAGCAGGTTTGAAAACGCTGGCCAAGTCAAATGAGTACTTATTAAAAGCGCTATAACCAGTATTTATGTCCTTTCAAATCAATAAAAAAAAACCTGATAAAATTGTAATATTTTGTATAAATTGTGAGCATTTATATCATGTCTGGTGCAATTACCGAATGTTTATCGTCAAAAACACTTATTTAAACGTGCTATTATTGCCGATATTTGAATTAGATCAGTCACGCGGAATAAGGTTAACGATTTAGGACTTGTAACCATCGTGGATCAAATCCGGTTGCCGCTCGGTCGATCCGAACTTGAACCCCGAAACAAGTGTTATATAATTTTTGTTCATTTTAACACTGTATTTTCTTATAATTCCAATCTCATTATCATATATTTATTTAAAGCATTTTCATTGGACCACGTCAATTTTTTAAAGACATTTATTTTTCGATAAAACCCTGGAACCGGACTATTTTTACGTTTCTCGCGTAAACAAAGAAGCATCGACATTTTGATGGCCGGGTTAACAATATACGAACTTAAATGACGTTCACTACGGTTCCACGATTATTTTAATAATAAAATACAACAAAAATAAATGTTAGATCATGTCCTAGCTGTTTTCATCGGTTTATTGTTTTATGGATTTCTTGGAACACAACCCTGGTTTACCGAACGTGAATACTAGTCATTGATAAAAATTCCACAGACCAATTTATTCTGCAGGAAAAATGAAATAAAAACATGTACATGTAGTTGAAGTTCAGAAGCAGACGATAGTGAGACAATGTAAATGCACAAACCTTGCACGTAAAAGTCATTTGAAACGTTCTAAATTCGTATTCTCCATAAATGAGCGTGGATTTATGACCTTCGTAAATATTGAAACATTTTTTAAAAACAAGCGTGTAGACAAAAACTAAACAATGACGTCAGCGTCTACACTGTGTGGGTATTTCTTGGAATTATTGTTTTTTTATTAGTCTAAATCGAGAGATAAAAGGCGGGTGTTTAATTTTTTCACCGCAAAATATTTCGTCATTTTACAATAAACCAACTAATGGTACATAGTTCAGCTGATAATGGAAACAATAGCCGTAACAATATTATTGTATATTAGATCTCGAGAATTCTATGTCAACCAGGACAGAGGTGATGTATTCTTACGCGTTTACTTTGCAGCGTATAGTTATTTTTGTTTGTTTTGTTTGTTTTTTTCATTTACTTGAGGAGTCTCTAATCAAATGGAATCATCAGGATTGGAATTATAAGGATTAAATTCATTTTTTCTGTTTTTATGCATGTGTAAAGAATGTCGAATCACGCACAAATCAAATAAAGTCCGAAGACTTTATTTGATTTGTGCGTGATTCGACATTCTTTACACATGCATAAAAAACAGAAAAAAATGAATTTAATCCTACAATAGTGCTGCTTATGGTAACGGAATTGGTCGAATACATACGGTTAAATTGGAAATTTTACAATAATTTCCGTCAGCGAAACAGCTAATTTGCAATTTAGATATAAAACACGATTTATTCACGTGTAAGAGAGATATCGGCCGTAATAAATGCATCGCAGGCCATGAAAATTCACGAAAACGTTTGTCATTCATAATCAAGTTGTTTCTTCCATTATAAAAGAAATATCTTCAGATACTGGTTATGCCGCTTTAGGGTGATAGGATTTGTATTTTATTTAAAACAATATGTATTTCAATTATATAATACAATTGAGGTGTATTTGTTTGTTTTAACGTTAATAAACGTATCCCTGGTTATAACGATAGCAAAACGTTTTCCAATTCTGTAATAGTTTCCCGTTATCGGCAGTAGATCTACCATAGTTCATATTCCTATATGTATATATAAGTTGAAAATTAGCTAAACGGATTTTTTTATCCAAAGAGGAGGGTTGGCAAAATGTCAATGACTTACAAGTTTGGGTTGTGCATTATGATAACTGGTTAAAAGGATTATATTGGCATATTACCGTCAATTCCCTGTCCTAAATACACACGCCCAGCATGAAGATACACTTATAACTTAGAGATATACGCGTCTGAGGTGTCTAATTGCATAACCTCTTTATTACAAACATCGGGTTTCTGAAGCAACGTTTTTGTTTTTGTTTACATTTGCCATTTTCAACGAACCGCTTTCGGGTTTCCGATCAATCATCGGATAACATCGTGAAGACTTGTTCCCGATCTCGTTTTCGAGGCTTTGTTCGGGAAGTTTACAGAGTTCAATGTAAACATTGCGCAATACTTTATTGCGAGACGTATTAAAGTTTTGGCCAATATTCAATTACTGTTAATTTACATATGCATTATTTTGTGCACGCTGCATACAGAAAAAGTCTGGATTAACAGCGTGTTTGTGTTACTTGCCAATATAATCCCTTTAAACAAGTACGCTAACTAGCACTTGCTACATCTAGAACGAAACACACAAAAAAAAAACTAAACAGCATGATGCCTATCCTCCATATAAATATAACTGAATGTATTCTTACTAGCTCGACGAAGTATGTAATTATATTGATCTTAAAAACTTCAAAGAGTTGTTGATGTTTTTTGATATCATCAAAAGAATAAAGCATGTAAAACGAATAATGTTTATTGTCGAACGATTAATTTTAAATGCAGCAAATTGTACACGTGTAACTATAAAATATACAACGTGAAAGTCAATTTCCACGTGCGTGCATGGACCAAACAGTATGTTCCGTGCTCATTATAGACTTTATCGTCTATAGGATAAAGGCGTTAAAAACGTTGAAATTTGTTCACTTAATATGGCAATATACAAAATTTACATGGACGTGCCATTACTGAACACAAATGTTCTCTTCCGCTATGTTTAACTGTAACGGTGATATTTATATTCGACCCCTACCACATTTAATCAATAATTTTATCCTAACCCGTAACAGCAGATCTACAATCTTTCACAAATTAAAATATTCATACTATACACATAAAATAATAGAAACGTTTGTTAAATATTTCTTTTGGCTATATATATATAATTTTGTTCAGTATAGCTTGGCCCGATAAGCTCAGTCATTAGCGCGTCTGACTGTCAGTCCAGGGGTCGTGAGTTCGAATCCCCGCACAGCAACACTCTCCTTGATGTTTGATATACGACATTGCGTCTCATTATCATTCGTCTTTCAACGCTGATTCAAGTGGGAAAGTTATCAGTTACATATGAGATCCTGGTTAATGGTTAACCTACCAGGATCCCTGGAAACAGTCGTTAGGTTAACTGGTCGTCTGTTTGCCCTCGATGGCATAAACTGAATGACGCTATATATCCAATCAATCATTTCAATTATTCAGTATCAACACAGTTCTTTCTTGATATTGTGTTCTAATATCCTTTAAGGATGGGATTGACACACCAAGCAGACGTATGTATAAAAAACACCACAGTTCTATTTTTCATATATTTGATTATAGATTATATATATATATATATATAAATTTATTTATTTATTTATTTTTTATTTATTTATTTATTTATTTATTTATTTATTTATTTATAACAAAAGATGATCACGTGATATTTTATAACCAATTTACTTTGAACATAATACACGTTATAATCATAATCACCAAATTCACCAATACTTTATAATCTTTACTCCGTGTAGCGTGTTTACAGTTCACTTCTACTTTACAATCTCCACTCCGTGTAGCGTGTTTACAGTTCACTTATACTTTACAATCTCCACTCCGTGTAGCGTGTTTACAGTTTACTTACACTTTACAATCTCCACTCCGAATAGCGTGTTTACAGTCCACTTATACTTTACAATCTCCACTCCATGTAGCGTGTTTACAGTTTACTTACACGTTACAATTTCCACTCCGAAAAGCGTGTTTACAGTTCACTTATACTTTACAATCTCCACTCCTTGTAGTGTGTTTACAGTTTACTTACACTTTACAATCTCCACTCCGTGTAGCGTGTTTACAGTTTACTTATACTTTACAATCTCCACTCCGTGTAGCGTGTTTACAGTTCACTTATACTTTACAATCTCCACTCCGTGTAGCGTGTTTACAGTTTACTTACACTTTACAATCTCCACTCCGAATAGCGTGTTTACAGTTCACTTATACTTTACAATCTCCACTCCGTGAAGCGTGTTTACAGTTTACTTACACTTTACAATCTCCACTCCGAATAGCGTGTTTACAGTTCACTTATACTTTACAATCTCCACTCCGTGAAGCGTGTTTACAGTTTACTTACACTTTACAATCTCCACTCCGAATAGCGTGTTTACAGTTCACTTATACTTTACAATCTCCACTCCTCGTAGCGTGTTTACAGGATATCACCATATTCACTTATACTTTACAATCTCCACTCCGAATAGCGTGTTTACAGTTCACTTATACTTTACAATCTCCACTCCGTGTAGCGTGTTTACAGTTCACTTATACTTTACAATCTCCACTCCGTGTAGCGTGTTTACAGTTCACTTATACTTTACAATCTCCACTCCGTGTAGCGTATTTACAGGATATCACCATATTTATCAATACTTTACAATCACCACTCCAGACAGCATGTTAACAAATTGTCACCATATTCACCAATACTTTATAATCTCAACTCCGGGAAGCATGTTAACATGTTTTCACCATTTTAACTGATACTTTACAATCTCCACTCCGGGAGGCCTGTTTACCAGGCTGTCACTATATTCACTAATACTTTACAATCTCCACTCCGGGAAGCATGTTCACCAGGCTGTCACTATATTCACCAATACTTTACAATCTCCCCTTCGAGAAGCATGTTAAATGACTGTCACTTTATTCACCAATACTTTACAATCTCCACTTCGGAAGCCTGTTAACCAGGCTGTCACTTTATTCACCAATACTTTACTATCTCCACTTCGGGAAGCATGTTAACCAGGCTGTCACCATTTTCACCAATACTTTACAATCTCCACTTCAGGAAGTCTGTTAACCAGGCTGTCACTATATTCACCAATACTTTACAATCTCCACTCCAGGAAACCTGTTAACCAGGCTGTCACTATATTCACCAATACTTTACAATCTCCACTCCGGGAAGCATGTTAACCAGGCTGTCACCATCTTCACTAATACTTTATAATCTCCATTCCGGGAAGCATGTTAACCAGGCTGTCACCATTTTCACCAATACTTTACAATCTCCACTTCAGGAAGTCTGTAAACCAGGCTGTCACTATATTCACCAATACTTTACAATCTCCACTCCGGGAAGCCTGTTAACCAGGCTGTCGCTATATTCACCAATACTTTACAATCTCCACTCCGGGAAGCCTGTAAGCCAGGCTGTCACTATATTCACCAATACTTTACAATCTCCACTCCGGGAAGCATGTTAAGCAGGCTGTCACTATATTCACAAATACTTTATAATCTCCCCTTCGGGAAGCATGTTTAATGACTGTCACTATATTCATCAATACTTTACAATCTCCCCTTCGGAAGCATGTTAAATGACTGTCACTATATTCACCAATACTTTACAATCTCCACTTCGGGAAGCATGTTAACCAGGCTGTCACTATATTCACCAATACTTTACAATCTCAACTCCGGGAAGCATGTTAACCAGGCTGTCACTATATTCACCAATACTTTACAATCTCAACTCCGGGAAGCATGTTA
This sequence comes from Panopea generosa, assembly GCA_029582155.1. Lineage (NCBI taxonomy): Eukaryota > Metazoa > Mollusca > Bivalvia > Adapedonta > Hiatellidae > Panopea > Panopea generosa. The sequence continues at coordinate 39,736,737 of CM055911.1, read as the reverse complement.
ACCAGGCTGTCATTATATTCACCAATACTTTACAATCTCAACTCCGGGAAGCATGTTAACCAGGCTGTCACTATATTCACAAATACTTTATAATCTCCCCTTCGGGAAGCATGTTTAATGACTGTCACTATATTCACCAATACTTTACAATCTCCCCTTCGGAAGCATGTTAAATGACTGTCACTATATTCACCAATACTTTACAATCTCCACTTCGGGAAGCATGTTAAATGACTGTCACCATATTCACCAATACTTTACAATCTCCACTCCGGGGCCTGTTAATCAGGCTGTCACCATATTCACCAATACTTTACAATCTGCACTGTGGAAAGCATGGTTCATATGATGTCATTATATACACCAAAACGTTACAATCTTCACTATTGGAAGCCTTGTTAACATGCTATCACCATATTCACCAATACTTTACAATCTTCACTACGGGAAGCCTGGTTAACATGCTATATCACCATATTCACCAATACTTTACAATCTTCACTACGGGAAGCCTGGTTAACATGCTATCACTTTATTTACAAGTTCTTTACAATCTCCACTCCTGGGCCTGTTAACCAGGCTATCACCATATTCACCAATACTTTACAATCTTCACTCAGGGAAGCCTGGTTAACATGCTATCACCATATTCACCAATACTTTACAATCTGCACTGTGGAAAGCATGGTTCATATGATGTCATTATATACACCAAAACGTTACAATCTTCACTATTGGAAGCCTTGTTAACATGCTATCACCATATTCACCAATACTTTACAATCTTCACTACGGGAAGCCTGGTTAACATGCTATATCACCATATTCACCAATACTTTACAATCTTCACTACGGGAAGCCTGGTTAACATGCTATCACTTTATTTACAAGTTCTTTACAATCTCCACTCCGGGGCCTGTTAACCAGGCTATCACCATATTCACCAATACTTTACAATCTTCACTCAGGGAAGCCTGGTTAACATGCTATCACCATATTCACCAGTACTACTTTACAATCTTCACTCAGGGAAGCCTGGTTAACATTCTATCACCATATTCACCAATACTTTACAATCTCCACTCAGGGAAGCTTGGTTAACATGCTATCACTATATTCACAAATACTTTACAATCACCACTCCGGGGCCTGTTAACCAGGCTGTCACCATATTCACCAATACTTTACAATCTGCACTGCAGGAAGCATGGTTCATATTGTGTCACTCTATTCACCAATACGTTACAATCTCCACTCCGGGGCCTGTTAACCAGGCTGTCACCATATTCACCAATACTTTACAATCTTCACTCAGGGAAGCCTGGTTAACATGCTATCACCATATTCACCAATACTTTACAATCTTCACTCAGGGAAGCTTGGTTAACATGCTATCACCATATTCACCAATACTTTACAATATCCACTCCGGGGCCAGTTGTTCAGGCTGTCACCATATTCACCAATACTTTACAACCTCCACTCCCGGGAGCAGGGTTAACGGACTATCACCATATTCATCAATACTTTACAATATCCGCTCCGGTAATCATAGTTAACCAGGCTTTCACCATATTCACAAATATCTTACAATGTCTGCTACGTAAAGCATGTTAACCAGGCTTTCACCATATTCACCAATACTTTACAATCTCCACTCCGGGAAGCATTGTTAACAGGCTATCACCATATTCACCAATACTTTACAACCTCCACTCTGGGAAGCATAGTTAATAGGCTATCACTTTATTCACCAATACTTTACAGTCTTCACTCCAGTTAGCATGGTTAACAGGCCATCACTATAGTCACCAGTACTTTACAATCTCCACTCCGGGAAGCATAGTTAACAGGCTATCACTATATTCACCAATACTTTACAGTCTTCACTCCGGTTAGCATGGTTAACAGGCCATCACTATAGTCACCAGTACTTTACAATCTCCACTCCGGGATGCATAGTTAACAGGCTATCACTATATTCACCAATACTTTACAGTCTTCACTCCGGTTAGCATGGTTAACAGGCCATCACTATAGTCACCAGTACTTTACAATCTCCACTCCGGGATGCATAGTTAACAGGCTATCACTATATTCACCAATACTTTACAGTCTTCACTCCGGTTAGCATGGTTAACAGGCTATCACCATATTCACCAACACTTGACGATCTCACTCCGGTTAGCATGGTTAACAGGCTATCACCATATTCACCAACGCTTGACGATCTCACTCCGGGAAGCATGGTTAACTAGGCTATCACCATATTAACCAATACTTTACAATCTCCACTCTGGGAAGCATGGTTAACAGGTTATCACCATATTCACCAATACTTTACAATATCCACTCCGGGAAACCTGTTAACCAGGCTATTACTATATTCATCAATACTTTACAATCTCCACTCCGGGAAGCATGTTAACCAGGCTGTCATTATATTCACCAATACTTTACAGTCTTCACTCCGGGATGCATAGTTAACAGGCTATCACTATATTCACCAATACTTTACAGTCTTCACTCCGGTTAGCATGGTTAACAGGCCATCACTATATTCACCAACACTTGACGATCTCACTCCGGTTAGCATGGTTAACAGGCTATCACCATAGTCACCAGTACTTTACAATATCCACTCCGGGATGCATAGTTAACAGGCTATCACTATATTCACCAATACTTTACAGTCTTCACTCCGGTTAGCATGGTTAACAGGCTATCACCATATTCACCAACACTTGACGATCTCACTCCGGTTAGCATGGTTAACAGGCTATCACCATATTCACCAACACTTGACGATCTCACTCCGGGAAGCATGGTTAACTAGGCTATCACCATATTAACCAATACTTTACAATCTCCACTCTGGGAAGCATGGTTAACAGGTTATCACCATATTCACCAATACTTTACAATATCCACTCCGGGAAACCTGTTAACCAGGCTATTACTATATTCATCAATACTTTACAATCTCCACTCCGGGAAGCATGTTAACCAGGCTGTCACTATATTCACCAATACTTTACAGTCTTCACTCCGGGAAGCCTGTTAACCAGGCTGTCACTATATTCACCAATACTTTACAATCTCCACTCCGGGAAGCATGTTAACCAGGCTGTCACTATATTCACCAATACATTTTACAGTCTTCACTCCGGGAAGCCTGTTAACCAGGCTGTCACTATATTCACCAATACTTTACAATCTTCACTCCGGGAAGCATGTTAACCAGGCTGTCACTATATTCACCAATACTTTACAGTCTTCACTCCGGGAAGCCTGTTAACCAGGCTGTCACTATATTCACCAATACTTTACAATCTTCACTCCGGGAAGCATGTTAACCAGGCTGTCACTATATTCACCAATACTTTACAGTCTTCACTCCGGGAAGCCTGTTAACCAGGCTGTCACTATATTAACCATTACTTTACAATCTCCACTCCGGGAAGCATGTTAACCAGGCTGTCACTATATTCACCAATACTTTACAATCTCCTCTTCGGGAAGCCTGTTAACCAGGCTGTCACCATATTCACCAATACTTTACAATCTCCACTCCGGGTAGCATGTTAACCAGGCTGTCACCATATTCACCAATATTTTACAATAGCCACCGCAGTTAAAGTTATTGTGCGTGTTTATTTTGTCATGTTAGTCATAAGCTATCTTTAATTTGTACAGTTTACAAAAAATAAAATCAGCTTAGAATTCGTATATAATTTTATTTCCTTTGAATTTGAACAAAATTTAAATAGAAGCGGGGCGGTGGTGTCATGGATAGGGTGTTGGCCGCTCGTGTTCCGAAATTGCAGTTTCGATCCCCGGCTCGACTCGATGCCTCTAAAACACTCAGTACTGGCTCTACCAAGAAAGCGGACCCCAGAGCGGTTCAATCAAAATAACTTAGTATAAACCTAACTGAAAAGAAACTGTTAATGAACTGCATTCCAGATATGAAAAACTAACTAAAATAGGAAACCCATGTTCAGCATGAAATGTGTGCGTTCAAGGGACACGCCCATCACATTAACATAAGTCATAAAACTGGATATGCCATATATAACCCGAAATGACGTTAAACCTCATTGCAACAGTTGTTACGTTGTCGGAATCCCACGAGTGTCAATTCCGATACTCTCCATGTATCGGAATAGATTACACGTGGGTATCCGACGATGACATTTGCCGGACTATTAGAAATGACAGAAGTCGTCGGAAACTAACAACTGCATCGCCGGATACCCACGCGTCGTTTCTACCAAGCCACGATCTAACCATATTATTGGTTCCTTCACGATTTCATGAAGGGAACGTTATCCAATGGCAATGCTAGTTTCTGGCAAACGCCATTTTGGTAAGACGTTGTTAACGTTAGCTGTATTTTGTTCTGTTCTGTTCAAAGAAATCGACGCGGAGCTAGCGTAATTTCCCGCGGGTGATGGATGGAGATTATCGGAATTGACACACGTGGGTATCCGACGATGGGCAAATATATGAACGTATTAGTTTGTGAAGGAAATAACTGCCTTGTGTCTTCGTTTACTTTAATATGCTTTTCAAAACATTTATCAACATTGAGTAGCTTTCCATAGAAATCTCGTTATGTTCGATTCTTTACACGAGAATGATTATACACTCACTTTACGATTATGTCACAGCATCTCAATATTCGCATAACAAAACATGCATATATGGCTTTACATTATAGTGGCAATTCTTATACCCACACTTTGTTGTCTTTCACTTTGTTGATAGTTTATTTGAATATAGATATAGCAGTAAGCAAACAATACTATAGACAGACTAAAACAATAAATCCATACTGACATTTTATCAACTTTTTACTTTACCCTTACTATTGTGTTAATATCAACATAAAACTTTCGCAACCGCCCAAAGTCTCCGTGATTATTGATATACGACATTTTGTCCCATAATCATTCGTCTCTTACCTCTGATTTAAGTGGGGGAGTTATCATTTAGTTGGTGAGATGTGAGATGGGTGTGCTCGAGTACTGGTTAACCTTCCAGGATCCAAAGAAAGAGTGGTTAGGTTAACTGATCGTCTGTTAACACTTGGTGGCATGATACATGACGCTAAACATTCGATCAATCCATTAATCATTTAATATAACTGTTCAACAAATGAAATATAAAATTGCTGCAAGGCTATTCTAGATACATTATTTCAGCTATTATATATATATATGTGCGACTATGTTATTTTTGCAGGATTCGTTGAAACGCACGCAAGTAGCCAAGTACAAACGCAAGCCCCGACGTCAAGCCCTCGAACAACACGTACGTATTATTATTCTATACCTGCAGACGTATTATTATTCTATACCTGCAGGTGTATAGCAATCAGCTACCCCAGATGTTACCACGTGACTGTACAATATGTAGAAGTTTATTGGATCCATTAACTTTTATATTGTACAGTTCAAAATTCAAGATGGCGCCTTAAAAAAAAAAGAAAGGAAATAAATTTAGTATAAATTTCAACGATAAAAACAAACAAACGGCAAAATGTTTCGCATGACAATGACGTTGAGAAAATCCGAATATTTGTCACTGCAACTTCTTTCGTCTGCCGCTTTGAACTCCCAGTATATTTACTTGATTTTTCTTTTCTCTTTTGATAATTTTATTTCAGATTAAATGATAGAATAAAAAGAACATTTTAGAGTGTTTTGTACAATATGGGAATATACTGTACGAGTACGTGTTTGTGGTGAACCACAATACGAACTCGTACAATATATTCCCATATTGTGAAATATATCTAAATATGGACATATATTCAGATAGAAGTAATTAATCTTTATATAGTAGTAAACAAGATGTTATATTGACAGTGACAATTGACCTCTCATTTCTGGATTCGTGGGTTTAAGCTTTAAAAACTTTATGTGGGAACGTTTTTAATTATTTATGGAAGGACGGTGGGACCACTCAGAAAAAAAAACTGGGGTAGTTATCCGCCATTACAACTGAATATGCCATACAACCATGTCAATAATCTCGGTTCCCATTCAAGTGATCTCGAGTGATAAAGATGGCGGGGGTAAATTGTTTTTTTATTTATTCAAATCTACTAGAGAATGTTATCCACTCAATCGTGATTTACTTTTATTTGGAAAATCGGAGTTCTCCGCAGAGAATGATATTGCAGGTTTCAATGCGGTTCATGACTCTGAACAATTTTTCAACCGTTTCAAACAGTACTAGATTAACGCTGAATCAATTCTTATTGAAATTATATCAGTCATTCTGGTTTCGCTATTTCACCATACTAAAACGTTCCTTAAGTGATAAGCATACCTATTTTCGACACTTACGTAATTTTGCTACAATTTGTCCATCAATCTGTCATTTCTTCTATCTTTCTTCTTTAACTCATTCTTCTCCTTTTTATTATGATTCTCTCGTCATACATCATATTATTTGATTAACTTTTGCATGACATCTGTCAGTTTCACTTCAAAAGTTATTGCTTGTTTTGTATATACAATCAAACCTGTGTAAGCGGCCACCTTTATTAAGCAGCCACTTGTCTTAAACAGCCACATTTGCTATTTCCTATTCCCATGCTTCCATAGCAAATTAACCCGTATTTAGCAACATCCTGTCTCAAAAGGTCACCACTTTTGTTACTTCCCTTGACTGGCTGCTTAGGACAGGTTTTCTGTATTTATATTTACACATAAGCCATCGTCAAGTATTGTTTATAATATGATGACGGAAAGACCGAATCTAAGTTGCGAGAACTTGCGATCGAACCCATTAGCTGTTACAATTACTATTACAATTTATAAAAAAGCATACAGTTGAATTACATGGCAATCTCAAAATTAATTTAAGTTGTGTTCGTTAAACAAACGTTTAAATCTGCGACACAAGCACAACGTGGAGGCGTTACTTAGTCTCTGATCCCACATTAAGTGATCTGAAACTTTTAATATACTGAGTAGTTTAATGTTGTTTGAGTTATACTTTATTTTCGACCCGTGACTTGGATATAAATTATCTAATATATATGAAAAGATATTGGCCAGAAGTGGAACATATGTTAAACTACTTTTATAATGGGCCGGACCCGATAAGCTTAGTCGGTTACGCGTCTGACTATCAATCCAGGGTCGTGAGTTCGAATCCCCGCCAAGCAGCAGTCTCCGTGATTATTGTTAAACACCATTGCGTATCATTATCATTCGTCTCTCGCCGCTGATTCAATGGGGAAAGTTTTCAGTTACTTGCGTAGATGGGGTGTGCTAGAGTATTGGTTAACCTTTCAGGATCCCAGGGAACAGTGGTTAGGTTAACTGATCGTCTGTTAGCCCTCGATGGCTTAAAAATGACGCTTAATATTCAATTAATCAAACTTGTATATAATGGGTTTTTTTTCGTCAATATTGGCGGAGGATATTTTTTATTGAATCAACAAAGAAACACAAAGTATATCAAATTTCATCTACTTATGTTCGTGAAAACCAACGTTTAACACTTCGACATTAAAACAATTCTGAGACCTCGGACACCAGATTATGTGATCTGAAACTTGGGACATACTGGTAAAACTGAGAGACTTTAAAAACAGTCAAATCTATTTGGGCATGTCTGGGACGAGTTGGGTAGATGCATTAACGCTCGTCGGCCACCACCGAGAAACGTAAATGAGTTTTCCCACACCTTGGGTCAGGAATGGAACAACATTTCTTAACACTGTATTGCAAATATTGTGCTTTTAACGAGGCATATATATGTTGCCTGCATTGCTGTAAATGGAAGTTACAACTGCTACTAATTGCAAAGTTGGTTATTTAGGGTATCACTGTTTGAAGCGTTAATTCTCAGGAAATTGATAATATTTTCCAACAAAAATCACACACTTTGTGTGCCGTTTATGTATGTTTATTGTTGCCAATTTTGATTAAAGTTGTTGAATACAAAACGTGTTTATTTATACGAAATCTGACTTTTGCGTTTTTAAAGTCCCTCAGTGGATGTCAATAGAAACCGACGAAAGACGTACGGCATGTCCAACGACGGGAACCGGGCTAAATGCTGCTATATTTTTTATCAGAAACAATCGGTTGCCAAATAATATTTGACCTTTTGACTGATTCATAAGGTTAAAGGTCATCACAAATTTTGTGCGACGCCAGTTCCGAAACTACATGTACCTTGTTGTGGGAATCTTAATTTATCACTATAACATTAAATATTGATACTCATATTAGTGACATTTTATGTAACGTGTCAAATTAAACGACACTTGAAACCTCAACCACGATATATAAATCACAAGATGGACCTAGAAGGGTTTATACAATAGTATATATGATTCAAACCCGAGGTGTTCATTTTAACGATAATGGCACAAATTCTGTCAAATAAATAAAAAAAAAGCAAGCTTATTAATAAGCTAGGATGTACGTAATTAAACTGTTAGTATAGTAGAGTTTCTTTAATTTAAAACAATAGAACCCGAAAAAAACAGCAATGTGATGGAGCTCACAATAGACGTAAATAGACAAGGTTGAATCTATACACAACCATCCTCATTTGTTTTAATGTAGCCCCTTGCTTGGCAACGATGTCGTAGCTTCCGGTACTTCCGGTATTACCAGTACGTCGTGCTTTGTTTCATTTGAGAATGATTTGATTGAAATGTTAGTGTTTGATATTAGTTTAAATGCAGTCGATAAAATGGTTATTATTTTAGGTTAATAAAATTATTTTTTTTCCGAAAATTCTTGTTTTTTATTTAATATTGTATTAAAATTACAAAATATTTAATTCAGGCATTCTTAAGTTGTTTCACGGAAACCAAAGTGGGACGGACGGACAGACATACAAACAGACAGACAAACAGACGGACAGATCCAAATAATTGTCTCCCACTTTTTGCAAAGCGGGGAACAAATACCGTTTGTAAAAGTTGTATAGGGCATTTCAATAAGTTCAGCTATCGTTTATACAAATTATACCAATCTCTAACACGGTGGCGAACCCACGTGACTCTATGTTATGGTGTGGTGCAAAAAATCGGAGGGAAAGTGTCCGCTTCAGGTAACATTTGTGCAGATAACTTGCACCGCTTCAAACCATATTTGTCTCAACTAAGCACAGAACGCTGTTGCATGGTTTTGCAAAAATACAAGTTTTGCATGGTTACTTTTTACAACCGATGGTTTGTCGTTATACAGAGACGGCGTTCGTCTTTGTTTCCTGATTTTTTTTATGAAATATTAAGGAAGTTATCTGCCAGATTGTTATCTGAAGCATGCACTTTTCCGCCGATGTGTTGCACATCTTCATGGCATAGAATCACGTGGGTTCGCCACCGTGAACTACGTAATAGTTAGTGTTCATTAAGTCAAAATCTATCAAGAAACTCAAAGGTAGCGACCGGGGTTTCTTTATCATTTTTCACTTTGTGGAAACTTACTTGCTTAGTGTTAAACGTCATTTAACTGACAGTTTATGTAACTCTGGACGGGGCTATTATAAAAGCTAAGATGATTGATAATGAAAGCTAATCCGTTGCTAAGGCCGTTTCTAAGCGTAGTTCGCGCAGCTTCGTAGTTTGTACAGACTCGTTCAGAAGTTAATCAAGGACGATGTATATGCAATGTCATTCACGCATGCGCAGTGGTGAAAAATAAAGAACTAATTAATTATCAAATAAATTAGTAGGCTGTTTTAACAAATAAAACGACAAAATTTTGAAAATTGAAGCGATTTCATTGCCTGTCAAATGAAGTTAAAAATTAAGTAAATAATATTTCTATATGGCTAAATGTTGCAATTGTGTTTAAAATGTCTAAAGAAAAAAAATCTCCATAACGATTTATGTAGATCAATTCCGACACTGGATAAATAAAATTACAAAAAATAAACTAATTAATGAATTAATTAAAATAAAAATGAATATAATAAATCCATAAGTCGATTATGGTTGACATGTGAATGAGTTAAACCGGTGTAGATCTTCATCATTGTGATAGCGAATAAATAGTTTGTTTCAAATTAAATATTTCCGAAAGTTAAAATGTTTGTTTCTTTCTTATTGGATAGGAGGGAATAACGGTGACGTCAAAGTATTGATGATTAACAAAAGCGATGTAAGTATGACACAAAACAGTTATCTTCCACGGTTTCGTATTCCATCGTACGAAAACCAGGTGACTAAGTCACAAGCCCATCACGTGACGTCAACGGAAATAACGTCATCTGGAATCAACTTCAGCGATTCGGCTTCGTTGGAAACCAGTTCGTCTGCTGCGCACGATGAGGAGGTTGAAATCAGCGGAATTACACACGAAATTCAGAAAGGAAAAGGGTCAAGAACGCGTAGACAAAGTTTACCGTGTGAACGCATACACGCTGTGACCGAGATAAATCACCGGGTGAGCAGATTGCGGGTACTTCCGGTCCTAAGTCGTATCTTGTCGGACAATGAATAGCCTAAGAATGAAAACGTAAAAAAGTGGGAAAGAAAATTGAAAAGGTATCACTTCGCGTCAATTTGACACTGGCTAAGAATTCCGTCATTGTTTAAGTATACGTTTCGTGTTTTATATGCTAGATAAAAGTTCTAGACAAAAAAAAAAAGAAATTCGCTAATCAACATATTCTGCTGGTCAATAGGCTTAGTTCCCGAAATAAAGGAGATCAATTACTCGATATGACGAGACGATAGATAAACAAATTTGTTTATGTTTTATCAGGGTGTTAATGAAAGAAGACTAGATACTTATACAAAGTGAAATAACATGAGAGCTATAGTTTGTTCATGTTTATAGCTATATGACGATATAACGACATGCCAAATTCCAATTAAACATCGTGTTCTAAGTAAATGTCGCTAGTCGATTTGAAGGAGTGAACTAATTGGGGGGAAAGACTCATCTTAATGTTTGAATTTGACATTTGTAACAAGTCTGTAAAATTTCTAAATATTCCACAACTGACGAGTGAAGTTACCTCACCTACACCATTGTCATTGCATTTCAACAGAATGAAAATGTTCAGTATGTTGAGCAAGTTTCGTGAAATCTGTTCATTATGTGTTTCCGCCATCATGATTTGTTTAAAAAAGAACAGCTATTGCATATGTTTAAACAACGTGGTCACATGCTTAGTCCGTAAACAGTTTACCTTCTATCATATACGCGTGTCCGTATAGTATTATACGCGATGGGTGAGTTCATTATTTCCAGCGTGTGAGTATGACGTGGTACGCGATGGGTGAGTTCATTATTCATAGCGTGTGAGTAAAGTGTTATATGCGATGGATGAGTTCATTATTTCCAGCGTGTGAGAATGGTGTTTTATGCGACGGGTGAATTCATTATTTGTAATGTGTGAATATGGTGTTAAATGCGATGGTCGAGTTCATTATTTCCAGTGCGTGAATATGGTGTTATACACGATGGTCGAGTTCATTATTTCCAGTGCGTGAATATGGTGTTATACACGATGGTCGAGTTCATTATTTCGAGCGTGTGAATATGGTGTAAAACACGATGGTCGAGTTCATTATTTCGAGTGTGTGAATATGGTGTTAACACAATGGTCGAGTTCATTATTTCCAGTGCGTGAATATGGTGTTATACACGATGGTCGAGTTCATTATTTCGAGCGTGTGAATATGGTGTAAAACACGATGGTCGAGTTCATTATTTCGAGTGTGTGAATATGGTGTTAACACAATGGTTGAGTTCATTATTTCGAGCGTGAGAATATGGTGTTAACACAATGGTCGAGTTCATTATTTCGACCATGTGAATATGGTGTTAACACAATGGTCGAGTTCATTTTTTCGAGGGTGTGAACATGGTGTTATATGCGATGGTTGAGTTCATAAAGACCAGCGTGTAAGTGTGCGTATGGTGTTATATGCTTTTGGTGAGTTCATTATTGTCAGCGTGTGTGTATGGTGTTATATGCGATTGGTAAGATATTGTTTCCAGAGTGTGAGTATGGTGTTATATGCGATGGTCGATTCCTTTATTTCCAGCGTGTGAATATGATGCTGCACATGATGGTCGAGTTCATTATTTCGAGTGTGTGAACATGGTGTTATATGCGATGGTTGAGTTCATAATGACCTGCGTGTAAGTGTGCGTATGGTGTTATATGCATTGAGTGAGTTTATTATTTAAAGCATGTGAGTATTGGGTTAAAAGCGATTGGTAAGTTCATTATTGTCAGCGTGCGAGTATGGTGTTATAAGCGATTGGTTAGTTCATTGTTTCCAGATTATGAGTATGTTGCTATAAGTGATTGGTTAGTTCATTGTTTCCAGATTATGAGTATGGTGCTATAAGCGATTGGTTAGTTCATTGTTTCCAGATTGTGAGTATGGTGTTATATGCGATGGTCGAGTTCTGTATTTCCAGCGTGTGCGTATGGTGTTATATAGAATAGATAAGTTCATCATTTCCAGCGTGTGAGTATAGTGATATGGGGAGGGTAAGTTATATTTGCAGCATGTGCGTATGGTATTATATGGAATGGGTAAGTTTATATTTTTAACGTGTGAGTTACGTGTTATATAGGATGGGTGAGTACATATTTCTAGCGTGTTAGTATGGTTTTAAATACGATGGGTGAGTTCATTATTTTCAGCGTGTGAGTATGATGTTATATACGATGGGTGAGTTCATTATTTCCAGCGTGTGAGTATAGTTTTATATCGGATGGGAAAGTTCATTATTTCCAGCGTTTGAGTATGGTGTTATATGCGATGCGTGAGTTCATGATTTCCAGCGTGTGAGTATAGTGTTATATCGGATCGGTAAGTTCATTATTTCCAGCGTGTGAGTATAGTGTTATATCGGATCGGTAAGTTCATTATTTCCAGCGTGTGAGTTTGATGTTATATGCGATGCGTGAGTTCATTATTTCCAGCGTGTGAGTATAGTGTTATATCGGATCGGTAAGTTCATTATTTCCAGCGAGTGAGTATAGTGTTATATCGGATCGGTAAGTTCATTATTTCCAGCGTGTGAGTTTGATGTTATATGCGATGCGTGAGTTCATTATTTCCAGTGTGTGAGTATAGTGTTATATCGGATCGGTAATTTCATTATTTCCAGCGTGTTAGTATAGTGTTATATCGGATCGGTAAGTTCATTATTTCCAACGTGTGAGTTTGATTTTATATGCAATGCGTGAGTTCATTATTTCCAGAGTGTGAGCATAGTGTTATCTGCGATGGGGTAGTTCATAATTTTAAGCGTGTGCGTATAGTGTTATATGCGTTGAGTGATTGTATTATTTCTAACGTGTGAGCATTGTGTTATATGAGAGTGTTAGGTTCATTATTTCCTGCGTGTGCGTATGTTCTTATATGCGATGGGTGAGTTTATTATCTTCAGCATGAGAGTATGGTGTTATATGCGATGGGTAAGTTAATTATTTCCAACGTGTGAGTATGGTGTTATATGCAATGGGTGAGTTCATAATTTCCAGCGTGTGAATATGGTGTTATACGCAATGACTTAGTTCATTATTTCCAGCATGTGGGTATGGTGTTTTATGCGATGGGTGAGTTCATTATTTCCAGCGTGTGAGTATGGTGTTATATTGGATGGGTAAGTTTATTATTTTGAGAATGTGCGTATGGTGTTATACACGATTTGTGAGTTCATTATTTCCAGTGTGTGTGTATGATATTATATGCGATGGGTGAGATTATTATGTTCAGCGTGTGAGTGTGGAGTTGTATACGATAGATGAGTTCACTATTTCCACCGTGTGCGTATAGTGTTATATGCTTTGGTTGAGTTTATTATTTTTAGCGTGTGAGTATGGGTTAAATGCAATGACTTAGTTCATTATTTCCAGCATGCGGGAATGGTGTTATATGCGATGGGTGAGTTCATTATTTCCAACGTGTGAGTATGATGCTATATGGGATTGGTAAGTTTATTATTTTGAGCGTGTGCGTATGGTGTTATACGCAATTTGTGAGTTCATTATTTCCAGCACGTGTGTATGATGTAATATGCGATGAATGAGTTCATTATTTCCAGCGTGTAAGTATGGTGTTATACGCGATAGATGAGTCCATTACTTCTAGCGTGTTATTATGGTGTTATACGCGATGGGCGAGTTCATTTTTTCATAAAAAGGTTTCGTCCTGTTGAGAAATGTCCGGACATTTCAGGGTCATTGTTATTTATTTATTATATTGTTTCTCAAGGAGCAAAGAAGATTTGAGTCCCTGTTACATTGTTTTGTCTTTAAGCTCCAAACGGATTCAGTGTTCAGATGTGTTGATAGAAGCATTTGTAGATGAATGTATTCTGAAAGGCAGACAGGAAACATAAACTTTGGGTGAATTTCAGAAACACATTATTAAACTATTGTATGCGATATTTACAGTTTAGAATATGTGTATAAACGTTAATAATGATCATATTGGCAAACTCATTAAAACATTTACTACATATTCTAAAACTGTACATATCGCTGACAATAGTTTGATAATATGGCACAGAAATACGCCTGGCGTTTCTTTAGCTTTTCAGTAACGTTCAAAGCATAAGAAAGAAGTACCCACTTAAACATAAATAAAGGTATTTTGTTTGAGTGGGTGTTTTAAGACAAAGTCGTTTTTGTAAACACAATTATTGGCCTTAAATACTTGTTACGAAGGTTATATTGACGTATCTTTTTGTTGAATTTTAATATATTTCCACGCAAATCTAAAGAAATGATCATTATAGTGGGAAGACTTCCATACGTCCAATTCGCTTGAATAACAAGTTCAACAGAATAAATATAGTCAATTTCTTACAATAAAATGTACATACATATGCATGCATAAAAAATCTCGATATTTTACCATTAAATTATTAATCAAGCTAACTTGAAAATTTTAAATTCAATGCAACATTATTTCTACATGTTACACGTCTTTGTCCTATCTAAATAAATATCACAATATTACATATGTTGTTGCTGTTGTTGTCAATTCATCTGAGACAAGGTAGTCCATCCCAGTCCCTAGAATCTTCAAATAAGATCTGTTCTGCCCCTATGAAAGAGCAGGGAAGTCTATGCCAGTCCCACAATTCATAGCTTTTAAACGTTTATCAAACTGTGACGTCATTCAACTTCCCAGAAAAAAAAACTGACCAATCAACGTGATCTATCTCATCCAATTGTTATGTAACGGACCCGAGCCGAAAAGCGGGTTCGTTCTACAGTTTACAGATAACGGACACGCTTCTTTTATTTCGCTGTGTCCGTGGTCGCTGTCATTTCTTGGTCATTGCCAATCAGTTACTTGATGGTATTTGCACTCAGACGTCTCCATTGTTCATCAAGCCGGGCCCAGATAGCATAATCGGTAGAGCGTCGGCTACAGCCTCCATGACGATTGATGTAAGCCATTGCGTCTCATTATCATTCGTCTATCAAGTGGAAAATGCATCAGTTTCTTGCAGAGATTGGTGTGCTCGAGTACCGGTAACCTTCTAGGATCCCAGAAAAGAGTGAATAGACTATCCGAGTGTCTGTTATCACTCGATCGCACTAAATATTCAACTGATTTATTGAATTTAATGTTACTAGTATATGCTCTCTGGCATCATATCGTCATCAAATGTTGACCCAGTTTCCACGTGATAGTAGATGAATATTTGTAACATCACAGACACGTTCTTACAGTAGAACTTCGAAAAAGAATAAAATGTCCCACACTTATGTGGAATCTTTCAAGTAAGATTTTCACTGTTCTTGATTTATTACATATTCGATAATTCTATAATAATGGCAATCCAAAGGCCGTGAGTTCGAATCCACGCCCAGCCAATCTCCGTGATGATTTATTTACGACAATGCGTTTCATTATCATTCGACTCTCACCGCTGGTTTAAGTGGAAAAAATATCAGTTTCTGGCGGAGATGGTATGTGCTCGAGTATTGGTAAATCTTCCAGGATCCAAAGGAAACAGCGGTTAGGTTAACTGATCGTATGTTAGCCCTCGATGGCATAAAAATTACGCCAAATATTCAATCAATCAATCAGTCAATAAATCAATCAATCAATCAATCAATCAATCAATCAATCAATCAACCTAATGAATAAATGGTGTCTGATACTTTGACCATTGGTAGACGGTGATAACCAACTTCTATGTTTACGGAAATTATGGTGGGACCGGACAAAATAATATCTAATCTAAGACACATGGGCATTTAAAATATGTATAGTTGGGTCTAAATGAACTGATATACCTGTAGTATATAATAGTCTGAAAATGATTCTTGCCTGATCTATTTTCAGCCGGGCTTTATGCCAAAGTCATAGCTCTGTTTAAGTCGTGGTGATCAAGCTTTGCACTGTTTATCACCGCCAAAATGATCACACGCAACAGGGACTACTTTTTTTACTTTCAAATTTAATTTCTTTTCATGTATCTAATAAAAGCAAATTGAATAAAATCAAATAATAAAAATATATTGTGGACACTAGTATTATGTCTTCATTACAATTTGATGCATAAAACGCTTAAATGATATCAGTTAAATTAGAAGGCGTATGAATATTTACTTAAACCCGGCTACCAGTACTTACAAGTACTTAAGCTTCTGTAAACTCGGGTACCAAACATTATCGTTGGACTTAAACTCTAACTCAGAAGCAGCTGTGTACAATATCAACTTGAAAATCAGTAAAGCTTGTGGTTTCTCAGAATAACAGTGTCTGAGTAGTGTCCCTTGAATTTTAAAACAAGTTTCCAAAGAGGACCTGAATCGCTTTACTTGCAACAAATGAACAGATGCATATTTCTGAGAACATATTGATTTACTATATTACTCTATGCAAAACAGCTACCCCTGTTGCGGCCCGAAATTTCACCGCAGTGACTTTAAGGGGTCATCCATGCAACGTTCCAGGTAAACAGATCTAAGGTTCGATATGTGTCTTTAAATATAAAGATAAGTTTCTATTACATGTGTCTATAAGACGTTTGGCTGAGGCACTTGTGATCTAATCAGGCTAGTTTAAAAATTCTTCCGAGATATTTCTGTTAAAGTTTGGTTAAGTTTCAATGAAAAATGTGTGTGAGGGGTATTTTTGCAAATACAAGAAAAAGATTAAAAGAAGGACGATTGGCGATGAACAGCGGATGATGGACAGTTTTCCATGACGTTAGCCCTGCAGGCCATTTTGCCGGTAGAGCTAAATGTTGTTATATTGTACCACGATAACACCTTCCCCACGAGAAATTATCAATTGACATAGCACATGTACAAAACTTGTATCAGTATATCCGGACTGCTGTTTCGCAAACACATTTAAGTATACATTTATATACTTACTACTTATATAGAGAAACTGCAGTTAGAAAATTACCAGATACATGTATGTGGAACTTGCAATGGGGACACACACTCTATAAAACATACCATTTCAACCGGGGACGTGCAACAAGAGTATAGAGTAGCGATACGTACATGTATGAGGCTGTGGAAATGGGGATGCACTCTCTATAAAACATACCATAGCAACTGGGGACGCCAAATCAAAGTATACAATAGCGATACGTACAAGTATGAGGCAGTTCAAATTGGAAAGCACACACTATAAAACATACCATATCAACTGGGAACGTGCAACAAGAGTGTACAGAAGCGATACGTACATGTATGAGGCTGTGGAAATGGGGATGCACTCTCTATAAAACATACCATAGCAACTGGGGACGCCAAATCAAAGTGTACAATAGCGATACGTACAAGTATGAGGCAGTTCAAATTGGGAAGCACACACTCTATAAAACATACCATATCAACTGGGAACGTGCAACCAGAGTGTACAGTAGCGATACGTACATGTATGAGGCTGTGGAAATGGGGATGCACACTCTATAAAACATACCATAGCAACTGGGGACGCGCAATCAAAGTGTACAATACCGATACGCACAAGTATGAGGTAGTTCAAATTGAGACGCAAACACTATAAAACATACCATATCAACCGGGGACGTGCAACCAGAGAGTAGAGTAGCGATACGTACATGTATGTGGCACTTGTAATGGGGACACACACTCTATAAAACATACAATCTCAACACGGGGAAGTGCAACCAAAGTGTGCAGTAGCCATACGTACATGTATGAGGCACTTAAAATGGGGACGTACACTCTATAAAACATACCATATCAATTGGAGACGTGAAACAAGAGTGTAGAATAGCAATACGTTCATGTATGTGGCACTTGCAATGGGGACACACACTCTATAAAACATACTATATTAACACGGGAAAGTGCAACCAAAGTGTACAGAAGCGACACGTACATGTATGTGGCACTTGCAATGGGGACACACACTCTATAAAACATACCATATCAACCGGGGACGTGCAACCAGAGTATAGAGTAGCGATACGTTAATGTATGAGGCACTTGCAATGGGGACACACACTCTATAAAACATACCATATCAACCGGGGACGTGCAACCAGAGTGTAGAGTAGCGATACGTACATGTATGTGGCACTTGTAATGGGGACACACACTCTATAAAACATACAATCTCAACACGGGGAAGTGCAACCAAAGTGTGCAGTAGCGATACGTACATGTATAAGGCACTTAAAATGGGGACGTACACTCTATAAAACATACCATATCAATTGGAGACGTGAAACAAGAGTGTAGAATAGCAATACGTTCATGTATGTGGCACTTGCAATGGGGACACACACTCTATAAAACATACTATATCAACACGGGAAAGTGCAACCAAAGTGTACAGAAGCGACACGTACATGTATGTGGCACTTGCAATGGGGACACACACTCCATAAAACATACCATATCAACAGGGGAAGTGCAACAAGAGTGTAGAGTAACGATACGTACATATATTTGGCACTTGCAATGGGGACACAAACTCTATAAAACATACCATATCAACCGGGGACGTGCACCCAAAGTGTAGAGTAACGATACGTACATATATTTGGCACTTGCAATGGAGACACAAACTCTATAAAACATACAATCTCAACCGGGGACGTGCACCCAGAGTGTAGAGTAGCGATACGTTAATGTATGAGGCACTTAAAATGGGGACGCACACTCTATAAAACATACCATATCAACTGGGGACGTGCAGCCAGAGTGTAGAGTAACGATACGTACATATATTTGGCACTTGTAATGGGGACACAAACTCTATAAAACATACAATCTCAACCGGGGACGTGCAACAAGAGTGAAGAGTAGCGATACGTACATGTATGAGGCACTTGAAATGGGGACGCACACTCTATAAAACATACCATATCCACTGGGGACGTGCAACCAGAGTGTAGAGTAACGATACGTACATATATTTGGCACTTGTAATGGGGACACAAACTCTATAAAACATACAATCTCAACCGGGGACGTGCAACAAGAGTGAAGAGTAGCGATACGTACATGTATGAGGCACTTGAAATGGGGACGCACACTCTATAAAACATATCATATCAACCGGGGACGTGCAACAAGATTGTCGAGAAGCGATACGTACATGTATGAGGCACTTGAAATAGGGACGTACACTTTATAAAACATATCATAGTGTAACAGAATACGATTTTGATTATACTTACTATCTGTCTAAATAGGACTTACTTGTGAATACTGCCATTACCGGTAACGCTGTCCGCAGTGAGGTAATTCATAAACAATCATATTAAAAGAATATGACATTAATAAGATTATTTCTACATAGAACAGCAATGATTATATACATAATCATCCATATTTACTAATATATGAACTCAGCTTATGCTTATAGAATGAAATATGAACATAAATCAAAATACTGATTTGACATGAAATCTAGCGATACGTACATGTAAGAAGTAGTTGAGATGTGGACGTACACTCTATAAAACATACCATAGTAACTGGGGACGCGCTACCAAAGTGTACAGAATCGATGCATACATGTATGGGGTACATGAAATGGGGACGAGCACTCTATAAAACGTACCATAGTAACTGGAGACGGGCAACCAGAGTGCACTTGCAATGGGGACACACACTCTATAAAACATACAATCTCAACCTAGGACGTGCAACAAAAGTGTAGAGTAGCGATACGTACATGTATGAGGCACTTGCAATGGGGAAACAAACTCTATAAAACATACCATATCAACCGGGGACGTGCAACAAGAGTGTAGAGTAGCGATACGTACATGTATATGGCACTTGCAATGGGGACACACACTCTATAAAACATACGATCTTAACCGGGGACGTGCAACTATAGTGTACAGTAGCGATACGCACATATATGAGGATCTTGAAATGGGGACGTACACTCTATAAAACATACAATCTCAACCTGGGACGTGCAACAAAAGTGTAGAGTAGCGATACGTACATGTATGATGCACTTGCAATGGGGACGTACTCTATAAAACATACCATATCAACCGGGGATGTGCAACAAGAGTGAGAAGCGATACGTACATGTATGAGGCACTTGCAATGGGGACACACACTCTATAAAACATACCATATAAACCAGGGACGTGCAACAAGAGTGTAGAGTAGCGATACGTACATGTATGTGGCACTTGCAATGGGAACACACACTCTATAATAGGTACTATAGTAACTGGAGACGTACAACCAGAAAGTACAGTAGCGATACGTACATGTATGAGGCAGTTAAAATGTGGACGCACACTCTATTAAATATACCATATCAACTGGGAACGCACAACCAGAGTGTTTAGCGATACGTACATGTATGAGGCAGTTGAAATTTGGACGCACACACTGTAAAACAAACCATATCAACTGGGGACGTGCAACCAGAGTGTACATTAGCGAAACGTACATGTATGAGGCAGATGAAATTTGGACGCACATACTGTAAAACATACCATAGTAACTGGGGACGTGCAACTAGAGTGTAGAGTAGCGATACGTACATGTATGGGATACATTAAATGGGAACGCACTCTATAAAACATACCATAGTAACTGGGGACGAGCAACCAGAGTGTACAGTAGCGACACGTACATGTATGAGGCAGTTGAAATGGGGACACACACTCTATAAAACATACCATAGTAACTGGGGACGTGCAACCAGAATGTACAGTTGCGATACGCACATGTATGAGGCAGTTGTAATGTGGACACACACTCTATAAAACATACCATAGTAACTGGGGACGTGCAACCAGAGTGTACAGTAGCGACTGTTACAAGTATGCGGTAGTTGAAATTAGGACGCACTCTATAAAACATACCATAGTGACTGGGGACGTGCAACCAGAGTGTACAGTAGCGATATGTACATGTATGAGACAGTTGAAATGTGGACGCACACTATATAAAATATGTCATAGTAACTTGGGACGCGAAACCAAAGTCTACAAAAGCGACACGTGCATGTATGTGGCAGTTGAATTGTGGACGCACAATGTATAAAACATACCATAGTAACTGGGGCCGCGCAACCAGATTGTAGAGTAGCGACACGTACAGGTATAAGGCAGTTGAAATGGAGACGTACACTCTAAAACATACCATAGTTACTGGGGACGCGCAACCAAAGTGTACAGTAGTGACACGTACATGTATGTGGCAGTTGAAATGTTGACGCACACTGTATAAAACACGCCCTAGTAACTGGGGACGCGCAACCAGAGTGCAGATAACGACACGTACATGTATTAGGCAGTTTAAATGTGGATGCACAATGTATAAAACATACCATAGTATCTGGGGACGCTAAACTAGATTGTAGAGTAGCGATTCTTACATGTATAATGCAGTTTAAAAGGAGACGTACACTCTAAAACATACCATAGTTACTGGGGACGCGCAACCAAAGTGTACAGTAGCGACACGTACATGTATGTGGCAGTTGAAATTTGGACGCACACTCTATAAAACATACAATAGCAACTGGGGACGTGCAACCAGAGTGCACAGTAGCGACACATACATGTATGAGGCAGTTGAAACGGGGACGCACAATCTATAAAATATACCATAGCAACTGGGGACGTGCAACCAGAGCGAACGGTAGCGATACGTACATGTGTGGGGCACTTGAAATGGGGACGCACACTCTATAAACTTACCATATCAACTCGGGACGTGCAACCAGAGTGTACATTAGCGACACTAACATGTATGGGGCAATTGAAATGTGGACGCACACTCTACAAAATATACCATAGCAACTGGGGACGCGCAACCAGATTGTACAGTAGCGATGCGTTCATGTATGAGGCAGTTGAAATGTGGACGCACACTTTAAAACATTCCATAGTAACTGGGGACGCGCAATCAGAATGTAGAGTAGCGATGCGTACATGTATGAGGCAGTTGAAACGGGGACGCAAGTAGAGTCAAAAAAGAAATCGAGGAACGGACAGAAGTGACAAATACTATTTCTGAACGGTTCAATTTCCAAAAGGCAAGACAAACACATCAATAATTGACTTTAATGTGTAAACACCATCTAATAAATATAAAAAAGTTCGACGTTGGGGGTGGTTGAACAGCAGTCCTTGCGACATGCAATCCACACTGATAACCACTGCACTATTCTGCCTTTATAACTTTAAGTATCAAAATTTAAATTATAACTTTCTTTGGAATTACCATCCAAACTGTAATTCGTGTGCATACGTGTATTTGTTTACTTTGAAAAATGATTCCAGGGTAGTTAGAGCATCTGGGTGAGCAAAAGACACATTGCTAGTCTGGTACCCTGCCCAATTTCATTTTGTAACTATCCATTATGGAATGAAGTTGGGCAGGGTCCCAGATTAATACGTTGCCAGAAACCTCCAAAGCTGTCAAAGCCGTTTTAAGCAGTCAATATCTCATTTTAAAGTAATTACGATCATGTATACAAAGTATACATAAAATTGATCAAATTAAGGACAATATCCATAGATCTCTAAAATTAGGCCTTTGGTCCCTGGATCTCTGAAAGTAATGGCCAATGTTCCCCAGATATCAAAAGATAAATGACCATATTCTCCAGATCTCCTAGCATTAAGGTCAAAGAACAAAATATGTTTAGATAGCCCAGCACTTCAATATTCTATTTCAAAATTATATTGGCGGAAATTAGAAACACATGCCGGGTAATTTGATGGCACCATCTTGTTTGTTTTACTCTTTTTAATGGTACATATCAAACCCAAGCAGAATGCATAGTAGGAGCCAAAAATATTTTTACTGACCATACTATAGCATATAAGTCAAAGAACAATGATATTTAGAATAATGAGCACTACAATACGTAAATTGTACACGCTTAACCTGCCACCAGAAGCGTGTGCACATTCTTTAATAAAAATAGTAGTGATTTTCTCTGAATGTAACACTTGGAATCAGGCCGCACCTTATCACAGTTCTGTAGAGACACATCCTGTCTGTACAGTTATTAATTGAAACCTGGCTGATTAATAGAGGTGACCACTTATACAGGTTTGACTGTAACTAAAATAGGCATTTAAATAATACAGACCAATTTTCATTAAATATGTCCACTAAATTTGTATTAAATTTAAAGTTGTTTGAAACAAATAATAACATCAGACAATAAAACTATTTCAAATAATTACACAAAGTATTGGTCAGGTATTAAGGTTAAATGAACATTTAATGCTTAAAGGGTGAAAAGCAACAAGTACTATCAATTTAATTTGAAACATTGTAATCAATATTTTAATACATGTTGTTTATGTACAAATCTACCAATGAATTTTACATGACTGCATATCCAACTGATTCTACAAAGAAAACAAAAAAGTCCAAACACGTGTCCTAAGATGACTTTGATACATTCTTCTGAATTAAAAAAGCATTCTCAGAAAAAATATCAGCTGTCATAGCAGAAAATAGGCTATGGACAAAAGCAACATTGACCTATAGACAACAGTAACATAGGACTTAAGACAACAGCCACATTTGGCTATAGATAACAGTCACATCTGGACTAAATACAACAGCCAAGCATGTCTATAGACACCAGCCACATTGGACTGCAGACAACAGCAAACATGACTATAGACAACAGCCACATTGGACTATTGACAACAGCCACATAGTGGTATAGACAACAGCCACATTTTGGTATAAACAACAGCCACATTGTGCTATAGACAACAGTCACATTGGGGTATAGACAGCAGCCACATTGGGGTATAGACAGCAGCCACATTGGGGTATAGATAATAGTCATATTGGACATAGATAACAGCAATATTGGTCTATAGACAATAGCCACATTGGGCTATAGAAAACAGTAACATTGGATTATAGACAACAACCACATTTGGCTATAGATAACAGCCAAACATGACTAGACAACAGCCACTTTAGGATATTGACAACAGCAACATTGAGCTATAGACAACAGCCACATTTGACTATTGACAACAGCAAAATTGGTCTATAGATAGCAGCCACATTGGGCTTTAGACAACAGTCAAACATGACTATAGACAACAGCCACATTGGGGTATAGACAACAGCCACATTGGGGTATAGACAACAGCCACATTGGGCTATAGACAGCAGCCACATTGGGGTATAGACAACAGCCACATTGGCCTATAGAAAACAGCCAAACATGACTATAGACAACAGCCACATTGGGGTATAGACAACAGCTACATTGGGGTATAGACAACAGCCACATTGGGCTATAGAAAACAGCCAAACATGACTATAGACAATAGCCACATTGGGGTATAGACAACAGCCACATTGGGGTATAGACAACAGCCACATTGGGCTATAGACAGCAGCCACATTGGAGTATAGACAGCAGCCACATTGGGCTATAGAAAACAGCCAAACATGACTATAGACATCAGCAACATTTGGCTATAGACAGCAGCAAAACATGACTATAGACAACAGCCAAACATGACTATAGACCCCAGCCACATTGGACTATAGACAATAGCCAAACATGAATATAGACAACAGCCACATTGGACTATTGACAACAGCAATATTGGTCTACAGACAACAGTTGCAATGAGCTATAGATAACAGTAACATTGGATTATAGACAGCAGTCACATTGGGCTATAGATAACAGTAATATTGGATTAAAGACAGCAGCTACATTGGGCTATAGATAACAGTAATATTGGATTATAGACAGCAGCTAATTGGGCTATTGATAACAGTAACATTGGACTATAGACAGCAGCCACACTGGGCTATAGAAAACAGTAATATTGGACTATAGACAGCAGTCACATTGGGCTATAGATAACAGTAATATTGGACTACAGACAGCAGCTACATTGGGCTTTAGAAAACATCCACATTGGAGCACTGACAACAGCCACATTCTGCTATAGATAACAGTAACATTGGACTATAGACAGCAGTCATATTGGGCTATAGATAACAGTAATATTGGACTATAGACAGCAGTCACATTGGGCTATAGAAAACAGTAATATTGGACTATAGACAGCAGCTACATTGGGCTATAGATAACAGTAACATTGGACTATAGACAGCAGTCACATTGGGCTATAGATAACAGTAATATTGGACTATAGACAGCAGCTACATTGGGCTATGGATAACAGTAAAATTGGACTATAGATAGCAGCCACATTGGGCTATAGAAAACATCCACATTGTAGCAGTGACAATATCCTCATTGTGCTATAGATAACAGTAGCATTGGACTATAGACAGCAGTCACATTGGGCTATAGATAACAGTAATATTGGACTACAGACAGCAGCTACATTGGGCTTTAGAAAACATCCACATTGGAGCACTGACAACAGCCACATTCTGCTATAGATAACAGTAACATTGGACTATAGACAGCAGTAACATTGGGCTATAGATAACAGTAATATTGGACTATAGACAGCAGCTACATTGGGCTATAGATAACAGTAATATTGGTCTAAAGACAGCAGCTAATTAGGCTATTGATAAAAGTAACATTGGACTATAGACAGCAGCTACATTGGGCTATAGATAACAGTAACATTGGACTATAGACAGCAGCAACACTGGGCTATAGAAAACAGTAATATTAGGGTATAGACAGCAGACACATGGGGGTATAGATAGCAGCCACATTGGGCTATAGACAACAGTCAAACATGACTCTAGACAACATTTAAACATGACCATAGACACCAGCTGCATTGGACTATAGACAATAGCCAAACATGAATATAGACAACAGCCACATTGGACTATTGACAACAGCCACATTGGTCTACAGACAACAGTCACATTGAGCTATAGATAACAGCCACATTTGACTATAGACAGCAGCCAAACATGACTATAGACAACAGCCGAACATGACTATAGACACCAGCCGCATTGGACTATAGACAATAGCCAAACATGAATATAGACAACAGCCACATTGGACTATTGACAACAGCAAAATTGGTCTACAGACAACAGTCACATTGAGCTATAGATAACAGCCACATTTGACTATAGACAGCAGTCACATTGGGCTAATGATAACAGTAATATTGGACTATAGACAGCAGCTACATTGGGCTATAGATAACAGTAACATTGGACTATAGACAGCAGTCACATTGGGCTTTAGATAACAGTAATATTGGACTATAGACAGCAGCTACATTTGGCTATAGATAAAAGTAAATTTGGACTATAGACAGCAGCTACATTGGGCTATAGATAACAGTAACATTGGACTATAGACAGCAGTCACATTGGGCTTTAGATAACAGTAATATTGGACTATAGACAGCAGCTACATTTGGCTATAGATAACAGTAATTTTGGACTATAGACAACAGCTACATTGGGCTATAGATAACAGTAACATTGGACCATAGACAGCAGCCACATTGGGCTATAGAAAACATCCACATTGGAGCATTGACAATAGCCACATTGTGCTACAGATAACAGTAACATTGGACTATAGACATCAGTCACATTGGGCTATAAATAACAAAATCCATATTGGGCTATAGACAACAGCCATACAGGTTTTAGACAACAGTCATACTGGTCTATAAACAACAGTCATATTGAGCACCAGTCATACAAGACTATAGACAACAGCAAGGTTGGGCTATAGACAACAGCCATATTGAACTATAGACAATAGCCATATAGGATATAGACAACAGCTATACTTGGCTTCAGACAACATCCATACAGGACTACACAACAGCCATATTGAGCTACAGACAACAGCCAGACAGGACTATAGACAACAGCCAGATTGGGTTATAGACAACAGCCATACAGGACTATAGACAATAGCCATATTGGACTATAGACAACAGCCACATTGGTCTATAGACAACAGTCATACAAGACTATAGACAACAGCCATATTGGACTATAGACAACAGCCATATAGGATTGTAGATAACAGCTATATTGGGCTATAGAAAACATCCATACAGGACTATAGACAACATACATATTGGGATATAAACAACAGCCATACAGGACTATAGACAACAGCCATATTGAACTATAGACAACAGCCATATTGGACTATAGACAACAGCCATATTGGACTATAGACAACATCCATATAAGACTATAGACAACAGCCATATTGAACTATAGACAAGTTATACTGGAATATAGACAACAGCCATGTTGGACTATAGATAACAGTAATATGAACTATAGACAACAGTAATATTGAACAATAGACAACAGCAATATTTTACTATAGACAACAACAATATTGGACTACAGATAACAGTAAAATTGAACTATAGACAACAGCCATATTGGACTATAGCCAACAGTAACACTGAACTATAGACAACAGCCATATTGGACTATAGACAACTGTTATTTTGGACTATAGGCAACAGAGTTATCTAAAAACAAAACCAAATTTGATCAGTTTAAAAAGGGAACAATTCTACCTTATTTTAAAACACAGATGTCCAAATAGTGTCATTAATACCATAGTGGAGACATTTGTAAAGTTTCAATGATTTAATAGGTAGTTAGAGATATGAATTTGTAGTAACAAATCATAAAATTACAATGAGCCATTATTTGCCTAATTTTAAAGCAAAAGTTATCACAGCAGCTTTGAACTGACAATAAAAAAACATTTCCATAAAAAAATCATTGCATCAGAGATTTTATTGAATTAATATCCCACTCCCCCTTCCCACTTTTGTACCGTTTAAGAGATGTTGGAGGCAATTGTGAGACCTTGCAGGAAGATCATGTACAGAATTCTGCACTTATTCATAATTTTTGGTATATATAATATGTTAAATTATAAACCAATATAAAGTATCACAAAGCAAAAAATCTGTGACAAATTGACCCCCAACTCCTTACTTTGATTTTACAGTCATAAGGAACATATAATATGTCCTACTCAGATATCACTTGCAGTTCAAAATGTATGAATCCAAAATGAAAAATTATGAACAGATAGCTGGAGACCAATTGAGGTTTTACAATGGCAATTTTACAAATTAAAGAACCATTACTGTGGCAAAAACTTCTCGATCAACAGTTACACCTGCATCTAACAACATACATATGAGTTACTCTACAAGTGTTTATTAAGCAAACTATCTGTAGTCCGTATTCCCCTCCAGAATAAATACCCACCCCCACCCATCAAATGGGTATATATATATATACAGTCAAACCTGTCTTAAGCAGTCAGTCAAGGGAAGTAGTAAAAATTGGCCTTTTAAGACAGGTTTTTCTTAATACAGGTGAGTTTGCTCTGAAAGTGTAGAAGTGGGAAATAGCTACTGTGGCTGCTTAATAGAGGTGACCGCTTATACAGGTTTGACTGTATACACACATCTATGTAAATATTTTTAAATGAAATCAGTAAAAATAAACCTAATTGTATTGTGCATTTGTTTATGAAACAATTATCAAACACAAGATTGTTTGTAACACACTTCAAATATATTTTTCAACGAAATTTGCTTTCTACTTTCTGAAACTATTGCATTTTGATAAAATATCTAATATTTTTCCTTTACTATGCCCAAAGAAGGTTTTTTCAATTTGCAGTTGTCCATTTCTTTTTTTCCAGAAGTATGTTGTCCTGAACAAATTTAAGAACAGTCTGTCTCTAACTGGGTCCATTGTTTCTTGTTAACTGTTTTCTTTTCCTTTCTTACAACCAGATATTTTCTTTATTTGGTTGGTCTTCTTTTCATCCGGACCTGAGTGACAGACACAATTTGTTACATATAAACACATTAAAATGAAAAGGCCTTAAATATTTCAACTGTGGAATAGGAGAAATATCCACAATAGTAATGTTTGTAATACATAGGGCATAATTTAACCATTTATCATTAAATTGGGTCTTTTCAAAATGTTATCTGGTGAGTTGCCTAACATTGCAAATTTACTATGTAGTGTGTGATGTTATGTTTTTCTTTTTAAGAACTTAACACATTGTTAAAATAGATTTATTAAATAAATAGAATGCTTTTATGTTATCATTTATGTATTTAAGAATATACAGTGAAATGGAAAGAAATGTGTATTTAAATCCAGATGTACATTGGCTCGTAATCTTGAGGCTCTTATCACCATAACACATTACTTGTAGAAAGGGCATGCTAAATGTAAAACAAGAAATGTCAGTGGTAAGTGTCACATGCCCCCAAGTTGTTGGTGAAATAAATGACGGGTGTCTTTTTGGGGGTGGTGTCCTTGGGGTCAGTAACAAAGTTGAAATAGGGCAGACTGATTTAATACAAAACAAATTTTAAAAAAAAAATGGGCAGCAGGCAGTCTTGGTTGGGCTTCGGCAAGAAGTCAAGTAGATATGGGACAATGGTCCTGGCAAATTCAAACAATGATACAAAGTTTTTCCAATCTGTGATCTATTTATCAATCTGGGTACATTTACATGTACAACAATTCATATAAAAACTTAATAACAGTTTTGGGCACATAAAACTTTTAACTGGATATTAATGACAGTATGAACCAAGTCAATTAAATAGGTCAAGGTCAGTGATGTTAACTTATTTGTAGTTGATGGTGAACAGATTACAGAAATAATAGTATTACTGAAAAATAAAAGTTAAAAAAACTTTAACCTAAGGTTTTCAAGCCCAAAGTATGGAAGATTAGGTAAGTTAGCTATATACATTGTTTCTATAACATAATATAAATGTGTTTATGAAGTTTAGTGACCATAACATGAGTAGTTTATTCAGAAACAGAGAAAAAGCTGAGCTATACATAAGACTTAAACCAGCGCACGCCGCCAACACCATGGTCAAGACAATAGCTCTTCTATTAATTCTCAAAAAAGACGAGCTAAAAATGTGTATTGATACACATCAAGATATTCGTCCTAACAAATTTTGTCCAAAAAACAATCAGAATGTAGGAAAGTTATAAAGTGCATTATAATTGACCACTTTAGGCTTTGCATTTCAGTGGACATAACAATTATTTACCTTCTTTGTAATATTCCCTTCATCATCACCACTACTAGCAACATCTTTTTCAAAGGAGACTTCTGGAGATAAAAAATGATATTAACAATAAATTTGGTTTTCAGGGATAAAGTACCCTCATTCAATAGTTAAAATCAATTGAAATGCTATTTATAACGTTCAAAACTGGAGAGTCAATGAATGTAAAGTACATTGACTGTACTGTTCAATCTAGGACTGCAGTAAAGGGAGCCATCTGTGCCCCTTTACATGAAAACAGGAGGCCAAGATGGGTCTAAGTTGCTCATCTGGTTTCACATGTCACTTCCTTTCAAATTTTGTATGGATTGAGCCATTAAAGAAATTATTAATGTTATATAGACAAGACAAATGAGAATTATCTGTTATCTGATAGCATTTCCATGTAAATTGAGTCATCCTACTGAGGTACAACTTTTAGACCCTTGCCCCAAATTTCAAGCAGATTCCCCACATACTATGATTGATTTAATGAATTTTAGCGTCCTTTTTATGCCCAGTGTTTTTTCCCCACTATTTTTGGAAGACGACCAATACCCATGGAATTGGGAATTTTAGTGGCATTTTCATTAATGTTGGGAAAACTTTTGCATTAAATATATATATATGTTAAACTTCATAAAAATATTAAAACTTGCTTCTCTGGTCATTTAATTACAGAATCAATGTCATACTCAATTAAAAATGGGGAATTCTTTTTTTATTTTATCAAGGAATTATGGCAAGTTTCAATTTGAAATTACTGAAGCTTTCAATTGGGAATTTTTACCACTAATTTGGTAAAAAAAAGACACTATGCCTTTTTGTGAATATGACCAAATAACAGCTATAAAAATGGCTGAAATAAAACACACAATGACGCCATCGAGGGCAAACAGACGATCAGTTAACCTAACAACTGTTTCCTGGAATCCTGATAAGTACGCAAGCACGCTCCTACTCTGCAAGTAACTGATAACTTTCCCACTCGAAGCAGTGGTGATAGACGAACGATAATGAGACACAATGTTGTATAACAATCATCACAGAGACTGTTGCCGGGCGGGGATTCGAACCCACGACCCCTTGATTGATAGCCAGACGCATAACTGACTGAGCTAATCGAGACCAGCTCCCCACATGCTAGTTTTGAGAAAAAAAAATCATACAACAGTATGTATGTATAAGTTTTTATTTAACCTTGCACTTTGCTCTTTTTTTTACAAGCAATACAGCAGCATTGTATGTACAATGTTCAAGTTATTAATTTACCCTCAGAATTCGAACTAATAATTTTGACAGCAGTATCAGAAAATTCTGATGTTATAGGTGGAGTTCATTTAACTCTTAGAAATTTTGCCGTTAATTTGACATTAAATATTTACTTAAAACCTATACATACTAACTTATAGAACAGAAACAACAACAAAAATTATTAAAGGAGGTAATAAACTCTTAAAACAAGATTTTTTAGGGTCAGCGTGTTCAACTATTTTGATGCTGTTCTAAAATAACAGCTTTTTCAGAAAATAAGTATCAAATAGAAGACAATTAAAAATTAGAGGTGGTAAAATTAAACTATAATTATTATTGCTTATCTGATAAAAATAATTCACCAACACCATTCATTTTCATTATCAACAGATTTTTAAAACAACAAAGTGAATGGATGACTCATATTGCCTTAATATTATTTAATTCAGTATGAAATATCAGCCTATGCACTAACTTCACCTCCGAGGACAATATATCAGTTCATGAAAATGGATCTATAGTTGAAATAATCGTGTACCAGCATGCACAGTTTATTTATCACAGCTGGATACCCCTTCTTGAAAATGAAGAAAATAGATCTAAAAAAAAAAAAGATTAAACTTTACAACACGAAAAAAAGATTATATTTAAAAAAAATAAAAAAAGGATTAAATTTTACAAAAAGGAAATAAAAAAATAAGTTATATTGTTTACCCCTCAGAGCAGACAAAATTTGCCCGCACTAAAAATCTTCTTTTTTTTTTTCCTGTGTTTATTTTTGGTCTGCTCTTAGTGGTAAACAATTTCACTTTTTTTAAATACATTTGAGAGAGGACCACAAACTGACCCTATTTGTCAAACACCTAAGATCAAGGTCTTGTACTACAAACTTTAACCTGCTAAAAACAACATTTCTAACTTTAACCGTTTACTCCAGAGATACGCGTTTTCCAGCACCAATCACTGCAGGCCTTTGAAAACAGTGCAGGAAGTGTTCAGATTGCTGGTTACGAGCAATTTGAACTCTTCCTGCACTGTTTTTCACTCTGTCAGTTAATATAATCATAATTCAACCAATAATTCAAAAGCATTCTATATTAGAGGTGTCAAAAGGAGTCTATATTAGGTGTCCAAATGCGACTTTATGAAGTAAAGAGTTAAAAGGGAAATAATTCTGCCAAAATGCAATCAAAAGTTATGGTTTTTATCTCTATGAGTTTTTTAGAGGATGTTGAAGTCAATGTGAAGTTCCATTCATGTCCAATGATAAGATGATGAAATAAGTACCAAATCAAAAACTTTAACCTCTAAAATCTCTTACCAAATTTTCTGAGTCCATAAGGGCCAAAGTTTCTTATCTCTGTGTGTTCCATTGATGATACTGAACATACATGTGAAGTTTCATGTATAATAAAATGTCAAACTTATAAAAGTTAAGTTGAAAAAGGGTCATAATTCTGCCAAAATGCAACCCAGAGTTATGGTTCTTGTTTCTTGATGATGCTGAACACACATGTGAAGTTCCATTCATATTGAAGGAGTGGTTGCATAGATATCCTACCTGATAAAAAAACTTTAACCTGAAAAATTAAGTTCAAAAAGGGACATAACTCTGCCAAAATGCAACCCAGAGTTATGGTTCTTATGTATGTGCGTTTCATTGATGATGCTGAACACACATGTGAAGTTTCATTCATATCAAATGAGTGGTTGCATAGAAATCTTACCTGATAAAAAAACTTTAACCTGAAAAGTTAAGTCCAAAAAGGGACATAACTCTGCTAAAATGCAACCCAGAGTTATGATTTTTATGTCTGTGAGTTCCATTGATGATTATGAACACATCAAATGAGTGGTTTCTTTTGTGATTTAAATTTGGGATGTTTGTGTTATTCCCGCTTAAGTCTGGTCAATTCAATGACATCGCATGGTCACTGATATGGCACTATATACAAATAGATGCTATTTTTATAAAAACTTTAAATAGTAACCATAATGACGTCTTCTATAAATTTACTTTGTGAAATGTTGCGCTACACAAATATAAACTTACGATCTCTGAAAAATAAATTAAAAGGTGTTGTTTTTTGTGATTGAAAAGAGAGAGCGTCGAAATGCGTCTTTCTGAGAATGAGACCATGCGTCAAAATGCATCTTTATGGGAGGACAAATTTCCAGTTTTTGTTTTTTCTGCAATGTGGAAATTGAACGTGCTAGGTTCAAAGTATTTTGATATTGAAAAGATAAGCACTTTTAAAAATTATATGGAGTTTTAAAACTAATCTTAATGCTTATTGTATCGGTAACCAGTCTCCATCTATTAATTCACTTCTGCTATATCATTTATTCGCTTCGAAAACCTTTTATTTACATTCAGAATAAAACTTGTCAAGTAATATACAGTTCTCACCAAAAAGAGGAACACTCATGTAGAAAATTAAAATGGAAACCATAGCAATATCTCCTTCCAGCTTCTTCCTCAGTAACAAAGTCTCCTACGTGCTGTGCAATGTACTATCAAATTTCAATTGGTGTGGATGTAAACAGAGCAAAACCTGAAAATGACAAATGCACTTGGTTAACAAGAAATGGCCACCAGCAAAACATCGGAAAAAAATGTAATGTGTGTGTTTTGGGGGAGATTTATCATGGCTGGGGAAAGTTTTCAGGGCATTATATTTTCTATTACATTGGAAATGCTCACAATTTTATCGATAGTACCATAATGAGCTATGACATTAACAAAAAAATCATTTCATTTATGTAAGATTTATTATGACCTTGACAAAAATTAACAAGTTACAGCTTCCATTAACCCTTCATTCACAAGACCACAATACTACATGTAAATAGCAGAAAAAAAAATCAACAATGATGCAAAGCTCTATCAATATTTTGGAGTGCTCCGGGTATGCTGTATTATCATAACTAGGTTCCTACCTCACATATGTAATTTGTCTTAAGAACGTACATGTAAATTGCTGTGAAGAAAAGCAGAGCCATACTGTAGTTGACTGCCCATGCCAGAGGGTGCGAGTTCAATCCCTTGCTCGACCCAATGCTTCTCATAAAACAACACTGGTTCTACCCAGGAAATGGACTCGAGAGCAGTTCATATAAGCTGAGTTTTCATTGCAATCTCGAGCTAGAATGAATTAGTATAAACTACGAAAAGAACACACAAAAATGTAATCAATTTTTAGAAACATATATACAAAATAAAATCTTCAAATAGTTTACAGTAATTCACCTATTTTGTATATAGATCTTACCATTTTTTGATGAAAAGGTTACTCTAAGGGTCTCTTTTCAACAGACTAGCCAACATTTCCCTTTTAGATTGTTTCTTTGAACATTTCTTACACATCTAAAATTCAGGGTAAAAAAGACATTAAAAACTTATGTATACAGATATTTATTTTGTATAAACCATATCAAGCAATCAATTCCTTATTATTATAGGAATCTGAGTTTGCGAAGGACGTTTACAGGCATTTGCATCGCTGATAAACATAGAAGTTCAGCAAGATCTTTTACATGCACTGGGTATGACACTCCCTGTACACAGACCAACTGCTTTAACTACTCTTAAACAGTTAAAAGGATTTAATGTTTCCACAGTACCTTACCCAAATAGGGAGTGGTTTCGAAAAAAGAAAAAAAACGAAACCACACCAGTTATCGATAAGTGGAACTCTCGGTCCTGAAGCTAACCACTTGACCAACACGACTGTCATGTTAATGGCTAAAAGGTGGATGGGGTAATTTGGATAAGGGTGCTTTTCAAATGATTTATTTCAGACTTAAGTGTTCTTGTTATTGGGAATTTGAAAAGTATTACTCGTGTAACTTGTCTTTTCTACTGTGCCTTTCATTTAATTCGACCACAGGTCTTTATAGTTCATATATAAAGTGTTTTATCCAGATCTAGATCCTATGCATATAAACAAGTTTTCGGAAAATGCCCCTGTGATCCAAACGTGATGTAGATAAAATATATACCTTTTTGCCAGTTGGTAGAAATAAACATACAAGGTATATGTCCACGAAATGCACTGACCCATTCGCCATGTTGAATGTAAGTGACAGACGCTGATCGGCCGTTAGTGAAATGATAACCGTGGCATTGTGTGTGAAAACAATTTCTGTCACAATATGCCACAATTTTTTTTAGGGAGACAACTCTTACTATTTTTTCCTAGGTACGGTATAAGACCCGGTAACCAGGGACCAATGTCGAAATAGACAAATGACGGATTATAATTACGGAAAAATGATGTAGATAGCATAATTTATGTTTTTTGCACTTTTGTCCAACTGGGGATGTCCCTGGTTGACGGGGTGTCCCCAGTTGGAAGGTGTGTATTCATATGAATGTCCCCGGCTGATACCTTTTACAAACACATACACACACACACACTAAGCTGTGAAAATAAAGTGTTTTGCTTAAGGACATATCACATAGCCACCGTGGTGGAGAATCACAAACCCACGAACCCTGATCTTGGATCTTGTGCTCTACCACTAGACGACGCACTCCACTTTAGTTCTTAATACTCTTGAAACAGCTACAAACTTACTTTGCAAATAGTTTTTTAACTAATCAAAACGACTGCTTAACAAACAAAAGTTATCATCAGAGATTTCCAACAAGTGTATCAACCCAGATATTTGCATATTGAATGAGCGTACTTTCATTTTGTACAAGTAGAAGAAATATTTTATAACTGTCCTTTGAAAAAAAGAAATTAAATAACTGTTCTCTGCTGCCTATAGCTATTTTGACCATTGTGTTACCGATAGGTGACGTCATCTGGGGAAACACATTGGTTTTGACAATATCAATCAGCTAACCTACATGTCTCCCTTTTACCATACCGTAGGGAGCAGTTGTTTTTCAAAGTATCGGTGTTTTAGCCACCTAGCGACTTAATTCAGAAGTTTCAATATTAATACTAACTTGTAAATTCTAAGTTTTAAATTCCAAGTTTCAAATCCTAAGTTTCAAATTATGACTGTCTCTAAATGTTTACATAAGTTTATGAAATTAAGATGATGAAATGAGTAACTTGCATATTTATTTACACTTTCAAACAAAGGTGACATCAAAATGAAAGCAATTTGTAAATTAAAAGTTGCAATATAAAAATTGGCATTTGAGTAAATGTAATTCTTAATTATCCAGTTGCAACATACAATTTACATACATAGAAGTTAAAAATTGTCGTTCATATGAATGTAATTTGTAATAACCAAGTTAAAAAATACTATAAAGCAATCTGAATTATGGCGGATAATACCCTCCATAGAATCTTGTGGTCAAATACAATTTGACAATGTTTCATGAAAACTTGACAAAAGTAAAGCTTTTATTGCATGAACAATGTTAAATATTCCTTGTTTTACTTATTCAAGGGCTACATCTTTTGTGTTCCTTGTCCAATATGGCCCACTGTAAAATTTGTTAAAGGTTTTGTGGCCATATACATTGTGACTATTAGTTGGGATAAGAAATACAATATTTATTGTGTTAACGAGGCAAAGTATGGATTTTTTCTGCTAATGCAAGGGCCACAACTATGTGGCTACTGGTCCAATCTGGCCAATTATGGTCACCTAAAGTCTGATCATGTTTGGTTAAGATTGCTCAAGAAATGAAACATGTATTGTGTACAAATTATTTTACTAATTCAAGGGCCGTAACTCTGGTGTTACTGGTCCGATCAGACCTTTTATCAAACTTGTCTGAGATTTTGTTGTCATTTATAATCTTACCAAGTTTGGTGAAAATTGCTGAGGACCTATTGTGTTAACAAGGCAAAATGGGCTTTCTTGCTAATTCAAGCGCAATAACTCTTGATTTTATTAGTCAGATCTGACCCATAATCAAACTCTTCTGAGATTTTGTGGTCTTATACAATCTGAGCAAGTTTGGTTAAGATTACTCAAGGGATGAAGTCTTTATCGTTTTAATGTACACAGACAGACCCTAGACGAAGGGTCTACAGCTCTGGTGAGCGTTTCAGAATTTTAATAACTAATTTATTAGGCCTTATTAGCTTAACAGTCTGGAGTAACACTTGTTTAAGTGATTTTTAAAATCACTTGTATAAGTTATATTTCAAACATTTCATTGATAAAATTACTTGCCCTAACTGTAAATATTATCTACCCTGCTCATTGAGCTGAACAAAAAATTAGGCAGTTTTTGAAAATCACTTAATCATGATACTACTCAAAATTTCAGTTTTTCATCAATTTGTCCATTAGCAGCAGAGTACCTCTGATCTTACCGTTAGTCAAGAGAAAGGCAAGTATGTTCTTTCTTTATAGCTGACAATGATGACTTTTCAAAGAAACAAATGGATTTATTGCCATAACCCTGTTGCAGATGATTCCTATATTGGCCTATTTTAAAGGTTCAACA
Organism: Panopea generosa; assembly: GCA_029582155.1. Classification (NCBI taxonomy): domain Eukaryota; kingdom Metazoa; phylum Mollusca; class Bivalvia; order Adapedonta; family Hiatellidae; genus Panopea; species Panopea generosa. The sequence goes on along the minus strand of CM055911.1, from coordinate 39,698,550 downwards.
TACAGAGATTTTGTTGTGGTGTACCAGATTTTATTACATAGTCTTGAAGTTCAATGATCAAATAATGGGGGGAATTGTATACACTTCACAGAAAATTTGTTTCCTTATAGAAAAATAAAAAAGTATGTATAAGTTATAATCATGGCAATAAATCCACTGAAAAGTAACTTGTACAAGTGCAACCCCTGACTGCCTAATGACATTGGAGCTGAAAGGCTAATAACTGGTAAACAAGAACTTCACCAAAAGACCCAAGTGGGCGGCAAGTTGCTCACCTGATTACACTTGTCAATTCTTTTTAAGCTTTGAATAGACTAAGCCTATAAAGAAGTCCGAAGTGCCTGAGAAAATGACATTTTAATTTCCTATTGCATTCCTATATAAAGATTGGAGGTCACCCATATGGGACCCCAATGAATACTATGCCCCTTTATTTGAATACATTTGAAACCTCTACAAAAAAGAATTATTTAGGTCAAATATGAACAAATTTGGATAACCAGTCTGAAAAGAAGAATTTTGAAAAATCTCATTTGTAACCTTTTATGAATACTAAGGTCCTTGAAAAGAACCAAACATCGACTGCTATAGTTATCAAGGTTTCAGATCTCAAATTGAACTAGAGTTATCACTGAAAGTGATAAATACCCCTAGATGCTGCTTTGATACAGAGAAGGGGGTTTGACTGAGTGACCTGGGTCTTGCATTCTGCATGTCTTATTGATGAGGTAAACAACTGATGCTAGTTGCTAGTATTATGAAATTCCTTCCAGTGGCTTAGGCCTTAAAAAATAAAGAGTTGTTTTTGTTCTACCTACCAATCCTGTCTTTTTTTTTGGCCATGCCACCAGAAACACTACTAATTTTTTTGGGCCTTAGAAGGTATGGAGCAGACACAAAATAAAGCTATTTGACTTTTGACCTCCAAGTGTGACAATGACCTCGGACCTAGTGACCTGGATTGTGTGCTCTGTACCTCATCTTGATGAGGTGAACAATTGATGCTAGTTATATGATAATCCTTCCAGCGGTTTAGAAGATAAGCAGCGGACATAAAATAAAGCTTTTTGATTTTTTACCTCCAGGTGTGCTCTTATCCTTGAACCTAGTGACCTAAATCATGCGTGTATCTCGTCCTATAATGAAGTTAATTATCTATGTGTAGTTAAATGAAAATCCATTGACCCTTTACTTCATATAGACGCCTTTGGACATCTCTAATATAGACGCCTTTGGACACCTCTAATATAGACGTCTTTGGACATCTCTAATATATACGCCTTTGGACACCTCAAATATAGACGCCTTTGGACACCTCTAATATAGACACCTTTGGACACCTCTAATATAGACGCCTTTGGACATCTCTAATATAGACGCCTTTTGGACACCTAATATAAGAGGCTTTGAATTATTGGGTGAATTATGTTTATATTAACTGACAGAGTGGAAAACAGTGCAGGAAGTGTTCAGATTGCTTGTTACGAGCAATCTGAACTCTTCCTGCACTTTTTTCAAACGCCTTTTGTGATTGGTGCAGGAAAAGGCATCTATATGAAGTAAAGGGTTAATCAGCTTCAGAGATATGCTGATTTGACCAAAGTGCGTCCTTGACCTTGGACGTAGTGATCTGTATCATGCATGTATCTCAGTATATTATGATGGTGAACATTTATGTTTTACTCCAAACAATTGTTGCTAGTTTTATGATAATCCTTCCTGCGGTTTAGAAAACATGGAGTAGACACAAAATAAAGCTATTTGACATTCAACTACATTTAATTCCCTACTCATAGGGATCATTTATTCCAAATATGAACAAATTTGACTGGTCAGTTCTTGAGATTTTTTAATTGAAACTTCCCTATATTAAACTGGCAAGTCCCAAGGATGTGGCCAATTTTGACCATAGGACTATGGCTTGACCAAACCTGTGAGTTGTGATTTTAGAGAAGAAGCTGTTTAAAGCAAAAGCAAAAAGTTAAAGAATGATGGACGACAACCGAAGAACACATGGTGATCGCAAAAGCTCATCTGAGTCTTTTGCTCAGGTGAGCTAACAAAAGACAGTAAATAATCAACTAAATGCTGAAATCAGGGGTGTAAAGTTTTTCTGTAACTCCACTTTCACTGCAGGGTGATTACTTTTAAAATGTATACTCAGTCAAGAAATACATTCAATTTGCACCAGATGTATTAAGTGGTAAGAGAGAGATAAACAGACACTGAAACATTAAAGGGCTTGCATTTTCTGTGTCTGTTTTTCTCTCTGTCAAGTGCTGGGCAACTATTGTTACTAGAATAAAGCAATAATCCTGCAGGGCAAGAGCAGATTACTTAGTTATTTTCACCAGATGTCCACCAGTACTTGCCCAGGCAAGCTGGTGTATTCCATGCTGATGTATTCCATTTACACCTGTGACTTAACCATTAAATCACCTCAATCTGTCAACACAGAAATAAACTGGGCACAATATTCTGAAAGAAATGATTTCTAGCCCATAATTTAACACTTGGAATATTATTCATACCAGTTTGTTTCTGTCCTTTGCTGTTTATATGTTTGAGCATGAAGAAATATGTTATTTGGGAGTCAATAAATAAATGAATATCCCTATGCTAAGTCCATGAAAATCTCTGGAGAGCTCATCATATCAGTATTAAAATAAGCAAGAGCCATAATACCCCCGCCAGAGTAAAATTTTTGTGTGAAAGGTGGCCGAACAGTAATGATACTTGGACAATGAATTTCCTCTCAATGTCCTCTATCATTGTGTGAAATATTAACCAAATCCCTATTATTATTTTTTCTTTTTCAAGGGCCATAATTCTGGAGTAAATTGACGGATATGGCTGATTATAGTGTACAATTATATTACCCTTACTAGTATAAAAGTAAACACTCCCATATAAGTTATACCCCATAGTAATACCATAAACCAGTTTAGGAAAGAGATTGACAACTTGAGTCTAAGCTAATTTGTTGATTTAAATTTTGAGATAGGGACCTTGGGTCAGATGTTACATTTCTGCCAAATAAAACAAGAGGGCCAAGATGGCCCTATATCGCTCACCTGACTGACCTGGAGTCACCCAACTTAAGTAGATTATATAATACATGTACACTAAAAATTCCAGAAAAACGAGATGGGCGAGTAGTTAGAATTTTGATTTGTTTTGAAGATGTAACAGATGCGTAGAAAGTTCAAACTTGGTAGAGGTTCACCCATGGTAAATGTCAGTGAAACAACATTGAAATAAGGTCAGTAGATTCTGACAAGAAGGCTTTTGAAGTTTTTACTATAGCTGCCTATATAGTAAACTAGCACCTCATGTTTTTGAACAAATCACAACGGCTTGAACAAACTTGGTGAAAGGTCCTCCAAAGAACATTTTTGTGAAAGTATTTTAAAATCGAGCCAGTAGTTTCTGACAAGAAGATTTTTTAAGTTTTTACTAATTAAACTTGTCCCGCCCCCTGGCCGCCATGTTTTTTGACGAATCAAGATGGATTGAACAAACTTGGTAGAGGGTTACCCAAAGAACATTTCTGTGAAGTTATATTAAAATTGGCCCAGTGGTTTATGACAAGAAGATTTTTTAAGTTTTTACTATAACTTATATTGTAAACTAACCCCCGCCCCCCTCGCCGCCATGTTTTTTGACGAATCACTACAGTTTGAATAAACATGGTAGAGGGTCAGCAAAGGAACATTTCTGTGAAATTATTTTAAAATTGAGACAGTAGTCTCTGACAAGAAGATTTTTTAAGTTTTTACTAATTAAACTTGCCCCGCCCCCTGGCGACCATGTTTTTTGACAAATCAAGATGGCTTGAACAAACTTGGTAGAGAGCCACCCAAGGAACATTTCTGTAAAGTTATATCAAAATTGGCCCAGTTGTTTCAGAGGAGAAGTTGTTAGATGCTAAAAGTTAACAACAGACGACGGACAACGGACACCAGGCGATCACAAAAGCTCACCTGTAAATAGCTCCATACATATTAAAGATACGGCCCAGACAAGATCTAAAATGCTCTAAAATGACCTTTGAACCCCAAGTGTGACCTTGACCTTTGAGATAGGGACCTGGGATTTGCGCACAACACTCTGCCTTGTTGAGTAAAACATTTTGGCAAAATAAAAAAAAAATTGCTCCATGCATATGAAAGTTATGGCCTGGACAAGATCTTAATTGATCTAAAATTACCTTGGGCGGGCACAACTGAAACATGGGTTCTGCCGTTGTCTTTATGAGATGATCACTCCATCCAAGTTTCATAATTATCCTTCAGACCGCGGCGTGGTCTAGTGAAAGAGCTTCTGCCTCGCATGCAGAAGGTCGTGGGTTTGATCCCCGGCCAGGTCATACCAGACTTTAAAAATGGTACTAAAAGCTTCTTCGCTTGACGTTCAGCATTTAGAGGAGAGTTCTAGGTCTGGTCGGCCCAGTGTCAGTATAATGTGACTGGGTGGGGTATCATACCATGTGTCTGCGGCATGATACTCCAGTGTGACAGGGCTTAGAATACTGTTTTAAGTAGACACCATCGCAATATGACTGAAAATTTGTTGAAAGCGACACTAAACACCATACAACAACAACAACATAAATATCCTTCAAAGGGTTTAGAAAAAACGGAGCTGACACAAAATCCAAGGCTCAAACACTACACCTTTAAGTGTGACTTTGACCTTGGTAGGATACAATTGGAACATGGCAGTGTTTTTTTTCGGCCATTTTTATAGCCGTTATTGGGTCATATTCCCAATGGCAAATAGTATCTTTTTAACCCAATTGAATGGTAAAAATTCCCAATTGAAAGCTTCAAAAATGTAAATTGAAACTTGCCATACTTCCTTGATAAAATAAAGAAAGTTTTCCCCATTCTGAATTTAGTATGACATTGATTATTTAATTAATGGCCTAATAAGCAAGTGTACACTTTTTATAAATATATAAAGATATTTAATGCAAAAAAATTTCCCAATGTTAATGAAAATGCTGCTAAAATTCCCAATTCCAAGGGTATGGGTCATCTTCCCAAAATGGTGAAAAAAAACACTGCATGGGTTCTGCACATCATCTTGATGAGATGAACATTCCATCCAAGTTTCATTAATATCCTTCAAAGGGTTAAGAAAATATGGAGTGGACAGGAAATCAGACAGACAGACGTGAAAACAAACTATAACCCCTCAGTCTTCGACACGGGATAACAAAATAATTTTGGTGTTCTTCCTTCTTCATGTAGGTAGGCCACTTATAGATATGCCACCTGATATATAAGTATATTCTCCATAATAACTTTAAGTATATACCCCATAATAATTCTAAGTATATACCCCATAATAATTTTAAGTATATACCCCATAATAATTTAAAAGTACAAACCTCATAACAGTATGTACCCAACAATATTATACAAGTATATTACCTACACTAATGTATTAGTATATACCCCAGTAGGACTGTAACACTTCACTGAATTTGTATTGAACTGCCAGAGCTTTTTCAGCTACTGCCCCAGGGTCCGTATATCAACCCCATTCCAAATACCATCTAGCTTCCACCTTTCAAATTCAAAAAAAATGCCAATATAATTTTATATTAATTTTTCAGCCTGGACTCTTAGTACATAATTATGTAAACCTAAACATTTGAAACACAAAGGGCTTTAGTAATAACTGAACCATTTTCATACTTTTCACTCCATTAGGTAGTTTTATTACAGACTAATATTCCCAACTTCCCACTCCCCCACCCCACCACCATTTTGGCAAGGGTCCTTTTCCCAAAGTAGTCAGAAAAGGCCCCGATTGCGATACATTTTAAAAGCTGTATCGAATTGTGGAATGAATGTTCAAACTTGGCATAAATTTAATAAAGATAAACATTCTGACCATGTTTCATGAAAATCATACTGTTATTAAATAAGGTTTTTCTATGATTTGACCTAGTGAGCTAGTTTTTGACCCAATTTCAAACTTGACCTAGATTTCATAAAGACATGTTTTACTGTGAAAGTCAGGTGAGCAATCTAGAGCAGGGCTTTTTTCCTGCTTTAAAAGGGGGCCCCTCATAATAGAAAATCACACTTAATTTTCACAATGTGGAGAAAATAAATTCACAATTTTAAAAAAAAAAAAATGAAATTCTTTCTAGTACAAATAGTCCTATTGTCAATTTTAAAGAGGCATGCACTTTTCTGACCCAATATGACAATTCATCAAAGCCAAAGGTATCCTAATAAATGTCTTTATTTCCATTTCTCCTTGAATTTCCCACTTTGGTAAATAAGATATTTTTTCAAAAAATGACCAGGTCCAGGCCCCTTTACAAATGTGGCAAAATTTGCCCTGTAGTGCCATCTTGGCCCTCTTGTTTCTTTATGTAGTAGCCGCTGCTTCAATGACGTCTTTTCATCACCGATTTTCACCCTATCTGAAAGTTTTCCCCTTTAAAGTGATAAAATAAATAAATAATCCAAAATCACACGGAACAGCAGAATTCTACATTCGTTATCAAATTCTTAACTCCTGAAATTGGAACATGGCGACCATATTTTTTCAACAAATAAATTTGGTGTTAATAATTTTGGTAGACAGTCATGCAATGAACGATTATGAGAAATTATTCTAAAATTCTACTATTGGTATCAGACAAGATGATTTTCAAAGTGTCCTCAAATTCTCAGCTTAAGGCAACCCTTTTAAAAATTGTTTGCATTTGGTGGGTAGGAAATTGCAATCAAACAAATTTTTATTTTTCTATATTAATGTATAACATGTGGAATTTACCTTTTTTCCAGTTCTCCAATAAGCATCCTTGTTATTATAATCATATCGAATTTCCATCCCTACAGCAATAGGCCTTATGCACTTCACAAAGAGATGAGGGCTACCATTTACTACCTCTTTGACAACCCGTGAATTTGGTTTTCGACACTCGTCGTTAGCATATCGCAATCCCAGCAGTCGACTTGTCATAAGCATCAATACTGCAATATTATTGATTTTTTTTTCACCTTAATTATATTAAATCATAATTTTGTTATTCACATTCAAACGAAACAAATTACTTTATGATCAAAATATTTTAAAGTGTTAAGCTGGATCAGTGTTTTTTCTTTTATTTGACATGGTGACCATGTTTTTTGCCAATCTTGACCAGTTTTCAAAAGAAATTTTATTTTATTTGCAAACAATACGATCAAGTTTGGTAAACAATGCTTAAACAGAGCTTGTTATTGTCACAAAAACAAACTATCACCCACCCAAATTTTCCACAAGTACAGGGTCATAACTTTGTCAAAAGTCATCTGATCATAATGATCTCATAAAATGCGCACTGAAGTAGACTTGGTATGTCCTGTAGTTTCATTGAAATTTGACCAGACGTTAAATGAGATCAAGCAAAAAGAAACTTTATGAAAACCAAACATCAATCTGGACACACAGACTAGTCATGTAATCATGAGGCACACATATCCCTACTATGGGTTTGTCAAAACAGGGTTCTAAACAATTTTTCTTTGCATATGCAAAACCTATAGTAACAGGTGTGTGGTCATGCTCCCTCAGAAATGTTTTCAGTCCTATGCATGAATTTCTAAATCCTGCAAAGTTCATTTTTTTATTGAATAAAATATTATTAAAATTAATATTATTTCCTTTATTTCAGGGATGAGGCCTTCGAAATTTTGGAAAAATTGTAACGTAAAGCTCAAGTCTATAAAATTGCAAAATTGGTCAAAAACTGTGTTTGTGATTTTTCTTTCAACGTTGTCAAATTGATTAAAAGAAAACCATTCTTCACATAAAAAGGTTATGGTTATTTTATTTACTTCATTTATATGACATGCTTACAGAGAGCAGTCTAAGATGAATATTACACAATATGGAAACCAACATCAGCCATTAAGTTTCTGAACGAGACTTTTTTTCAGCAAATGTCTTCAATTCTACCCGACTGAATGTAAGAATCATTTTTTTCAACCCAGTCACTGAATGGTCGTAAAACTAATGGCATTTGAAAGCCTGCAGACTTTGGTCCGTAATTAACAATTTTTTAACAAAAAGGCACTAGATTGCTCAATTGAACACCTTCAATTAAGAGGGCTTGAAAAGGCAGTTGAGATATTATTGGCATGTTTTTCCTTCATCGAAAAGTTTGAATGTTCAATCAGATTTTGATCATGTTATGGATCTTTTTTAAGGTTTTGCAACTGATTAGTTATGAACATTTATGAATACTCACTGAGCAATTGCGTTATTTTTCAAATCTGGCTCAACTTTGAAACATAAAAAATGCTCAACAGAGGTATAATTTGAAGAAGTTTTGTTCAATTCAATTCAAATTTATTCAGGTATATAAGATCATTATACAACATATATAACATGATGATAAAATAACAGTAATAAATCAAGAAAAATAAATAAGTAAAATAATTATAGTAATCATCTGAAAATTAAATATCTTATAATTCGATACAGCTTTTAAAATGTATCGCAATCGGGGCCTTTTCTGACTACTTTGGGAAAAGGACCCTTGTCAAAATGGTGGTGGAGACGGAAGTTGGGAATATTAGTCGGTTATAAAACTACCTAATGGAGTGAAAATTACGAAAATGGTTCAGTTATTACTAAATTGAGCTCATTGCCTTCTGTGTTTCAAATGTTTAGGTTAACATAATTATGTACTAAGAGTCTAGGCTGAAATATAAAATTATATTGGGATTTTTTTTTAATTTGGAAAAGTGGAAGCTAGATGGTATTTAGAATGGGGTTGATATACGGACCCTGGGGCAGTAGCTGAAAAAGCTCTGGCAGTTCAATACAAATTCAGTGAAGTGTTACAGTCCTAATGGGGTATATACTAATACATTAGCGTAGGTAATATACTTGTTTAATATCGTGGGTACATACTAATATGGGGTTTGTACTTTTAAATTATTATGGGATATATATATACTTAAAATTATTATGGGGTATATACTTAAAATTATTATGGGGTATATACTTATATATCAGGTAGCATATTTATAAGTGGCCTACCTACATGAAGAAGGAAGAACACCAAAATTATTTTGTTATCCCGTGTCGAAGACTGAGGGGTTATGGGTTTTGTTCACGTCTGTCTGTCTGATTTCCTGTCCACTCCATATTTCTTAACCCTTTGAAGGATATTAATGAAACTTGGATTGAATGTTCATCTCATCTAGACGAGGTGCAGAACCCATGTTTCAATTGTTTCCTACGAAAGTCAAGGTCACACTTGAAGGTGTAGTGTTTGAACCTTGGATTTTGTGTTGGCTCCGTTTTTTCTAAACCCTTTGAAGGATATTAATGTTGTCGCGACGGTGTCTACTTGAGAAAGTATTCTGAGCGCTGTCACACTGGAGTATCATGCCGCAGACACATGATATGATACCCCACCCAGTCACATTATACTGACACCGAGCGGACCAGACCTAGAACTCTCCTCTAAATGCTGAACGTTAAGCGAGGAAGCTTCTAGTACCATTTTTAAAGTCTTTGGTATGACCCGACCTGGGATCGAACCCACGACCTTCCACATATTTCCTTCATTATCTCACTAGCTCTACCAGTCACATTCACATTCCCTCCATTATCTCACTAGCTCTACCAATCACATCCACATTCTCTCCATTATCTCACTAACTTTACCAGACACATTCACATTCCCTTCATTATCTTACTAGTTCTACCAATCACATTCACATTCCCTCCATTATCTCACTAGCTCTACCAGTAACATTCACATTCCCTTCATTATCTCACTAGCTCTACCAATCACATTCACATTTCCTTTATTATCTCACTAGCTCTACCAGTCACATTCACATTTCCTTCATTATCTCACTAGCTCTACCAATCACATTCACATTTCCTTTATTATCTCACTAGCTCTACAAGTCACATTCACATTCCCTCCATTATCTCACTAGCTTTACCAGTCACATTCACATTCTCTTTATTATCTCACTAACTCTACGAGTTACATTCAAATCACTATCTCACTAGCTTTACCAATCACATTCACATTCTCTTTATTATCTCACTAACTCTACCAGTTACAGCCACATCACTATCTCACTAGCTCTACCAGTCACCTTCACATTTCCTTCATTACCTCACTAACTCCACCAATCACATCCACATTCCCTTCATTAACTCACTAGCTCTGCCAGTCACATTCATATTGCTTTATTATCTCACTAACTTTACCAGACACATTCCCTCCATTATCTCACTAGCTATACCAATCACATCCACATTTCCTTCATTATCTCACTAGCTCTACCAATCACATAGTTGGGAATAAATTATGCAGTCAGTGATGATGATGATGTAGAGGATAACTGAAGTGGTGAAGTAGAGGTATTAGTTGTTTACTGATTATATCACTCTGTTATTTGATTTGGTTAGATGGCTCGTACTGTTAAATTCATTACAGTTTTAACTGCAGTCATGATTTTTTTTCTTCAGATTGCAAAGCTCATGTTGTGGTAAACAAAGACAAACAGCTGCATATAGTGAAAGCATGTCATGAAGGCATAGGGGAAACAATGTAGTCAAAAGCCATGAGTGGACACTTAGGTAGTGATAAAACCCAAACAAAGGTAACAGAGAGATTCTACTGGCCCAGCATTACCAGTGATGTGCAGCAATTTCTTTAAACATGTGACACTTGTTAAAGAAGTAATAAGGTTTTTAGAAAAACAATTTCAGATATGCAGTCAATACCCATTAAAAATTAACTGTTTCATCGCACTGGCATCAACCTTCTTGGCCCGCTTCCAGAAATCAAAGAAGGGTATCGTTACATTGTATCAGTAACTTGTGCCTACACAAAATGGGTTGAATCGGAGCCACTGTATGAGAAGAGTGTCGTTGAAGTAGCAAATTTCACATACAGACTTATCTGCAGACATGGATGTTTCAATGTACAAATATAAGATCAGAGAGGGGAGTTTGTTAACAGTGTTTCTACTGAACTGCACAGATTGACTGGTATTGATCATCGCATTACAACAGCATACCACCCTCAATGTAATGGATTGGCAGAAAAACAGAACCAAACAACACAGGCCATTCTACTAAAATACCTGGAGAACCAGAGAGACTGGGCAAACATTCTTCACAGTGTGTTATTTGCATACTGAACTTCTAAGCATGCTTCTGTGACAGGTTATAGTCCATTATTTCTATTGTTCAACTGCAAACCATGGCTGCCAGTAGAGGTCATGGTTGAAAATGACAGTATGAAGAGTACTGATGAACTTGAAGTAAGACCACAGGTTGAAACTTCAATGGAAGAGAAAATAGAGGCCATTGAAATAGTTCATTTAGCAGCCTCAGCAACAGCAATGCAAAAAAAAAAGAAGGCAAAGAAACGTCAGAAAAAGAACTTTGACAAGAGAAATCTTCATGAAACCTATTTTAAAGGGGATGAGGTGTCAGTTAAAGAATGTTGTTGTTGTTGTTGTATGGTGTTTAGCGTCGTTTTCAACAATTTTTTAGTCATATCGCGACGGTGTCTACTTTAGACAGTATTCTAAGCGCTGTCACACTGGAGTATCATGCCGCAGATACATGGTATGATACCCCACCCAGTCACATTATACTGACACCAGGCCGACCAGTCCTAGAACTCTCCTCTAAATGCTGAGAGTCAAGCGAGGAAGCTTCTAGTTCCATTTTTAAAGTCTTTGGTATGACCCGGTTAGTTAAAGAAATGAAGAACATTAAATAAAAGGTGTGTGGGCAAATTTGAAGCAAAATATTCTGGGCCTTATTTAATACTCTATTGGTGAAGTAGTGAGGAAAGGATATTTCGCAATGGCAAACTTCTGAAAAAGACAGTAAACGCAAGCCAGCCTTAAACCCTACTTCCATCGGGATAATCAAGAACTAGAAACATCATCTAGAAATGAGAATGAGAGTGATCCTGAAAAAGGATGTATTGACAGTGAAGCTAAACAACAGGCAGACTGGCTTACTGATATAGAAATAAACCAGGCTCAGAAACTTCTTAAAGACCAGTTTGTATATATTAGTGGCATTCAAGATGTCTGCTTATCTGAAAAACATCAGTTTGATGTCCATAAGGATGATTTTATTCAGATATATAATGCCAATAAAAATCACTGGGTGGTAATTTCATCAATCAGATGTGAAGATGGAACAGTGGCAGTGTATGACAGCCTATACAGGGTAATACACAAAGACACTTTGGAAGTGATTCAAAGCTTAATGAATCTAAAGACTGTAGATATTATTATGCCTGAAACCCCAAAACAGACAAATGGATCTGATTGTGGGCTCTATGCCATAGCATTTGCCACTGCTCTGTTGAATGGATGCGATGTTTGTGCACTTTAACTAGACCTCAAGTCTTTAAGACCTCATCTCACCAAGTGTTTTGCACAGAATCTGAGTGAACTGTTCCCTGAAACTAAGGAGAAAACACCAAGACTTACAGCATCTTCATTCAAAATAGAGTAAAAAGAACCTGAGAAAAACCCAATAATAATAATATTTGTTAAATGTTAAATGTATTGTGTATACTGATAAGCATAAGACACAAATATTAGGGGAATTATTTGACAATGGAAGCATTAAACGCAGGCATATTGAAATACAACCTTTCTGAGATCTCACTGCACAGTTTCAATTTAAGAGAGATACTGTGAAAGATATAAAATGTTAACTTTTAACCTAAATATAAAATGGTTTGGAATTTTCATCACATTATGAAAAAAAAATTAACCAATATTACTTTGTGTGTACAGTACAGTATAAACATTATTATGTCATTGTACGGATTGCTAAGGAATCCAAAACATATCAATTTGATAAAAAACAAGACAAAGTTACAGACCGGACACGAAATCTCAATCAGACTGAAAGTGTCATCAACCATAGTTAAATTGTGACCTTGACCTTTGAAGTGGGATTCTGGGTGTAACCTGCAACACATAGTCATGTTATGTTGGTCATTCGTAACTAGTATAAACAAATCCATCTATGCAAGACAAAGTTACAGGCCAGACACAAAATCTCAAACAGACTGAAAGTGTTGTCAAACAAAGTCAAAGTGTGACCTTGACCTTTGAGGCATGGGTATGGGTCTTACTCGCGACACGTTGTAATGTTATGTTGATCATTTGTAGCAAGTATTTAAACAAGAGTTTTCAAAAGACAACAAAGCTCTTCGATGGGATAAAACTCACCAGTAATGCAAAGAATGAGATTGGAGGCAAACACCAAAACTTGCACATGTAAACACAAAAGTTTAACCTGGGTGTGTACAGACGAAAAATTAAGTCTTAAAGGGCCATAACTCTGCCAAAATGCAACCCATAGTTATGGTTCTTGTCTCTCTGTGTTTAAATGATGAGTCTGAACACACATGGGAAGTTTCATTCATATGAGTGGTTGCATAGATATCTTACATGATAAAAAACTTTATCCATTAAGTAAAACAAGAGGCACAAGAGGGCCTGAGGACGCTCTACTGACTCATAGTTGACTTTTTGAAATTCTACTATGCAATAGAAACATCGGGGCGGGGTCATTTATAACTCTAGGGACACCATTTGAACAAATCTAACAAAACTATAGTTGGTCATCATTACCACATAAACATTTTGAAAATCTGTTGGACCGTTCATGAGAAGAAGATTTTTTAAGTTTTGGACTATATTCTAGTAACGGTGGCCATCTTGAATTTAAGATAAAAAAAAATCTTTTGTATAGTCTCCTATGCAATAGAAATATCCATGTGAAGTTTCATTTTTATTGGCCTAGTGGTTTCAGAATAAATGAAAAAAAAAAAAAAAAATCTGTTTTCCCACAGTATCCCTATGTAAAATTCTAAGTCCCCTTACAGGGCCCCTATATATTTTAGCCCCTAAATTCTTATCTGCAATCAAACCGCTACACATAGGGATAATTTATATCAAATATGTACAAATATGACATACCGGTTGTTAAGAAAACGAATTTAGTAATTCCCAATTTTTACTCTTTTGGGGCCCCTCCTGACCCCTTAAGACAGTAGAACCCAGTCATTTTTACAAATCTGAACCTCCTTCACCTAACAATGCTAGGCAAAATCATTTCCATTTAAAAAATAAATATATATATATATATATATATATTATATTGACATGTGTCCTCTAATTGAACTCTCGGGGCAGGGTCAAATTTAACCCTAGGGACACCATTTGAACAAATCTAACAATAGTATAGTTGGTCATCATTACTACATAAACATTTTGAAAATCTGTTGGACCGTTCATGAGAAGAAGATTTTTTAAGTTTTGGACTATTTTTAGTAATGGCAGCCATCTTGAATTTCAGATCGAAAAAAAAAAAAATCTTCTGTATAGTCTCCTATACAATAGAAACATCCGTGTGAAATTTCAGTTTAATTGGCCTAGTGGTTTCAAAACAAATGAAAGAAGAAGAGAATTTTCTGTTTTCCCATTATATCCCTATGTAAAATTCTAAGTCCCCTTACAGGGCCCCTATAAATTTTAGCCCCTAAATTCTTATCTGCAATCAAACCTCTACACATAGGGATAATTTATGCAAAATATGAACAAATCTGACATACCGGTTGTTAAAAAAACGAATTTAGTAATTCCCAATTTTTACTCTTTTGCACCAGGGGCCCCTCCTGACCCCTTAAGACAGTGGAACCCAGTCATTTTTACAAATCTGAACCTCCTTCACCAAACAATACTTCTGTGAAGATATAGGCAAAATCATTTCCATTTAAAAAAAAAAATAAAAAAATATTATAATGACATGTGTCCCCTAATTGAACCCTCTGGGCGAGGTCATATTTAACCCTAGGGACACCATTTGAACAAATCTAACAAAACTATAGTTGGTCATCATTACTACATAAACATTTTGAAAATCTGTTGTGCCGTTCATGAAAGGAGATTTTTTTTTTAAGTTTTGGACTATTTTTAGTAACGGCGGCCATCTTGAATTTCAGATAAAAAAAAAAAATCTTTTGTATAGTCTCCTATGCAATAGAAATACCCATGTGAAGTTTCAGTTTAATTGGCCTAGTGGTTTCAGAGGAAGTGCTGCTAACAGACGACAGAAGACAGACGACAGACGACGGACGACAGACAACGCGCCATCGCATAAGCACTTCTGGCCTTTGGCCAGTAGAGTTAAAAAGGGCCATAACTGTGCCAAAATGCTACCCAGAGTTATGGTTTTTGTCTCTGTGTGTTTCAATGATGATGGTGAACACACATGCAAAGTTTCATTCATATCCAATGAGTGGTTGCATAGATATCTTACCTGATAAAAAACTTTAACCTGAAAAATTAAGTCGAAAAAGGGCCATAACTGTGCCAAAATGCAACCCAGAGCTGGTATGGTTCTTTGAGGTATGGGTGTGGGTCTTACTCGCGACACGTCGTCATGTTATGTTGAATATTTGTAGCAAGAATCAACAAAATCCATCTATGCATGACAAAGTTACAGGCTGGACACGAAATCTCACACAAACTCAAAGTGTTGTCAAACAAACTCAAATTGTGACCTTGACCTTTGTGGTACAGGTGTGGGTCTTACTCGTGACACGTCGTCATGTTATATTGATCATTTGTAGCAAGTATCAACAAAATCCATCTATGCATGACAAAGTTACAGGCTGGACACAAAATCTCACACAAACTCAAAGTGTTGTCAAACAAACTCAAATTGTGACTTTGACCTTTGAGGTACAGGTGTGGGTTTACTCACAACACATTGCTTTACTATGTTGATCATTTGTAGCAAGTATCAACAAAATCAATCTAAGCATGACAAAGTTACAGGCCGGAAATGAAATCTCACACAAACTCAAAGTGTTGTCAAACAAACTCAAATTGTGACCTTGACCTTTGAGGTATGGGTGTGGGTCTTACTCGCAACACGTCGTCATGTTATGTTGATCATTTGTAGCAAGTATCAACAAAATCCATCTTTGCATGACAAAGTTATAGGCCGGAAACGAAATCTCACACAATCTCAAAGTGTTGTCAAACAAACTCAATTGTGACTTTGACCTTTGAGGTACGGGTGTGGGTCTTACTCATGACACGTCGTTATACTATGTTGATCATTTGTAGCAAGAATCAACAAAATCCATCTATGCATGACAAAGTTACAGGCCAGACACGAAATACCGGACAGAAGGATGGACAGACGGATAGACGGACAGAAGGACAGATGGACGGACGAAAGCTGCGATTACTATATGTCACCCAAAAAAATTTTTTGGGGGTGGCATAACAAAAAATTTGAGGGGGGGGGGCATAAAAATTAAAGAACCTAATATTACTTTGTGTGTAAAGTACAGTATAAACAGTATTTTGTCATTCAACGGATTGCTAAAGAATCCAAAATTCATCATATTGATAAAATATTTACAATAAAACACTGTATTTTTTACTAACATCAGTTATATGCAACAGTACTTCAATGAAACAATTTATTTTGTATATGAAGGTTAAAAGAGTTCAAATGAAAAATGACCATAAGATCAAGTTTAAAATTTCATACACTTGAGTTATTGTTTCATTTACATACATGTACATAATCTATGTTATAAAATAAATGATAAATATCAGCCAATTTAGTTTACCCCGTTTACTTAAAAAACGCAAAGGTAAAATAAAACAATTTTAAAGTTTACCAGAGACATTAAATGTGATGTGCAAAAGCAAAGTTTATTATTTCTCTATTTGTATACTTTGTGTTAAGAATAATGGTCAACCAGTTCAGTCAAGTTAGTAATCTGAAGCAAATAGGTAAAGAAATATGCCTCATTTACAGTCCCAAATAAGTTTATTAACTAGACTACCAGTATATTGGAATAGTAGAGCTTTTCTACTGGCACAGGCGCTATGCATGCACTAACTGGGTGCCAGCACCAGCATTATAACCCATTGAAATACACTATATGCATGCAAGTACACTTTAACTCAGTTGGAAATGAAACTCAATCAAGTCTTTTTTATCAATACACCTACTAAAACTAGATAAGTAAGCTAAATTAAATGAAAATTATACCCAGTTTTTATTTTAATTACGTCCGCCTCGCATGCAGAAGGTCGTGGGTTCAATCCCCAGCCGGGTCATACCAAAGACTTTAAAAATGGTACTAGAAGCTTCCTTGCTTGACGCTCAGCATTTAGAGGAGAGTTCTAGGTCTGGTCAGCCCGGTGTCAGTATAATGTGACTGGGTGGGATATCATACCATGTGTCTGCGTCATGATACTTCAGTGTGACAGAATACTGTCTCAAGTAAACACCTTCGCGATATGACTGAAAAATTGTTGAAAGTGACGCTTAACACCATACAACAACAACAACAATACAACATATTCTAATTACCATAAAATCTGTTTTATTTTAACACCCCAGTGGGTGTAACATTTTTGCAAAAGGGGCGTTAAATAAAGTGTATTTTTATTGATGTTAAAAAGGATTGCACTTTGTAAATATGTGCGACCTTGACCTTTGAGATATGGGTCTGGATCTTACATGTGTCATGTTGCCATGTCATGTTGATCATTTGTGCCAAGTTTCTTTTAAAATCCATCCATGTATGACAAAGTTGCAAATCTGACACGAAATCTCAAACAGTCTTAGTGTTGTCAAACAAACTAATATTGTGACCTTGACCTTTGAGGTGTGGGTCTGGGTTTATGCGTGACATATCGCCATGTCATGTTGATCATTTTTGCCATGTTTTTTTTTTAAATCTATCCATGTATGACAAAGTTATAGTTACAGACCGGACACGAAATCTCAAACAGCCTTAAAGTGTAGTCAAACAGTCTCAAAGTGTGACCTTGACCTTTGAACTACAGTCCTGGGTCTTATGTGCGACACCTACCCATGTCACATGCACCCAATTTTATTTTAAATCCATCCATGTATGACAAAGTTACAGACCAGACACAAAATCTCAAACATACTCAGTGTTGTCAAACAAACTCATAGTGTGACCTTGGATTTTGAGGTGCAGGTCTGGGTATTACACGTCATGTCATGTTGATCATTTGTGCCAAGTTTTATTAAAATCAATCCATGTATGACAAAGTTACAGACCAGAAAGTAGAGTGGGGGTAAATTTTCAGGGTTGGGTGGGGGGGAGGAATATTTTCAGGGGGGGAATATTTACTGTTACAGGTATTCATGTTTGAATAAATGATATCACTCATTTGAGTAAGTGATATAACCTATCATAATAAAGGTATCACTTATTCAAATAGTTGATATCACTTATTTGAATATGTGAAACCCTTTTTCTGAAATGAAGTGATATAGCTTACTTAAATAAATGATATCACTTATTCAAATAGTTGAAACCACTTATTTGAAAGAAATAAGTGATATCACTTATAAATAGTAAAATTGCACCCCATAGCTTGACGGTTGTCCATCCATTTAACCATTGAACATATTTACTGTAAAACATCTTCACATGAAGATCTCTACAATTTGTTTTAAGTTATGCCTCCCTCCCATATCCTTAAAACTGTTAGAATATTTATCTTCTCTGGAAATAAATTTCAATAGATAATTGTTCTAAATTAAATACGATAGTGGTAACATTGTCTTAACTTGATTTGACAAACATGTTAAAGAATCTTTAATATTTGTCTGATGCTTCAACAACTACCTACTGTATTTGTGTTGAATTTATAGACACAATATGCTAAAAAGGAAGCAGCAAAAATTAAAAGAAAACTAGACCTATCACTGTAGTGATGAATACCCCCGAACGCCGCCATGACAGAAAATGGTTAACCATTGTATGAAGTTTTATTAAATTATATCCAATAGTTTTAAAGTTATTCTCCAGACAAAAGAAATTCTTAATAAAAGAAAATGTTATGGATTGAGTTGTTTGTATTGTTAATTTTTTTATGGTTTTGTTAAAATTAAAAACGGTCTTTTTAATTATTGTGCAGTGTACAAGCTTTCATGGCAATCAATAAATGTTATACTTTTTCGAGTTATGTTGAGGTACAACAATTTTATGGATAAGAAACAAACAAGAGCACTAGGAATACAATATCGAACCTGCTTTGCTCCAACTCCATGTACTCATCAACTTGGTTCTTTCATGAACTTTATTAAACTGTTATCACTGATGGCTTTAAAAGTACTTTAAAAGTACTGCACCAGACAAGGGAAATATATCAAAGGGCAATAACTCTGTAATTATCAAGAATAGAGTTATGTTTCTTGTACACTGCACTTCCTGTCATTATATTCTACCATTGTATGAAGTTTGATGAAATCCCATCCAGTGCTTTAAAAGTAATGCTCTGGACAAGGGAAATATATCAAAGGGCAATAACTCTGTAATTAGCAAGAAAAGAGCTATGTTTCTTGTACACTGCACTTCCTCTCGTTATATTCTACCATTGTATGAAGCTTTATGGAATTCCATCAGGCACTTTTCAAGTTTTGCTCCGGACAAGAAAAAATATCAAAGGGCAATAACTCTGTAATTAGCAATAATAAAGTTATGTTTCTTGTACACTGCACTTCCTCTCATTACATTCTACCATTGTATGAAGTTTGATGAAATTCCATCCAGTACTTTAAAAGTAATGCTCCAGACAAGGGAAATATATCAAAGGGCAATAACTCTGTAATTAGCAAGAATAGAGTTATGTTTCTTGTACACTGCACTTCCTGTCACTATATTCTACCATTGTATGAAGTTTGATGAAATTCCATCCAGTACTTTAAAAGTAATGCTCCGGACAAGGGAAATATATCAAAGGGCAATAACTCTGTAATTAGCAAGAATAGAGTTATGTTTCTTGTACACTGCACTTCCTGTCACTATATTCTACCATTGTATGAAGTTTGATGAAATTCCATCCAGTACTTTAAAAGAAATGCTCCGGACAAGGGAAATATATCAAAGGGCAATAACTCTGTAATTAGCAAGAATAGAGTTATGTTTCCTGTACACTGCACTTCCTCTCATTATATTCTACCATTGTATGAAGCTTGATGAAATTCCATCCGGTACTTTTCAAGTTATGCTCCGGACAAGAAAAATATCAAATGGAAATATATCAAAGGGCAATAACTCTGTAATTAGCAAGAATAGAGTTATGTTTCCTGTACACTGCACTTCCTCTCATTATATTCTACCATTGTATGAAGCTTGATGAAATTCCATCCGGTACTTTTCAAGTTATGCTCCGGACAAGAAAAAGTATCAAAGGGCAATAACTCTGTAATTAGCAAGAATAGAGTTATGTATTTTGTACACTGCACTTCCTCTCATTATATTCTACCATTGTATGACGTTTGATGAAATTCCATCCCGTACTTTTCAAGTTATGCTCCGGACAAGGAAAATTGCAACGGACAGATCGACCGACAGACCGACAGACCGTCAGACCGACCTCAGGGTGACTCCAGTATACCCCCTCAAAACTTCGTTTGTCGGGGGTATAAAAAGAAAAAGTCATGGCAGAAGCCTCATCAGTCTGTACTGTCTTTGGATATCTGCCTGATAACAGCATGACGACAAAGGCAAGTCCAGTTTCTATGTATTTTAAAGGCTTACATTATTTTCCTTAAACTATCCATATTTTCATAGATTAAGCATTGCTTTAGAGTGATTTTTAAATTCAAAGTAAACAACTTCACTTTCAAAATAAATAGTTAAACATCATTTATGGTACCCAGAAGATATCCTTTCTTACAAGTCATTATAAGCAACATAAGTTCAAGCAAAACACATTTTAAATATATCACTTTCATTTTTTCAGATGGATCAATTAGCTATGAATTTAGCTTGTGTTCAGGGAGATTTGAAAATGCTCAGTACAAATCAAGAGAAGTTGATTGGACTCATTGGACCATTGCTGGATTCGTTTCAGTGTAATCAATGTCTAAAGTCCATGTATAAGGTAATTATTATAAGTTGAATCATTATTGCATTATGCTATATAGATACATGTAGCATACTTTATAGTGTTTATATAATCAAATATGTCTATCCCAGTCACATATATCTACAAATTTAGATCCGTTATACCCCAATGAAAAAGCATGGGAATTCCTTGCCTGTCTCAGTTTGTTGATAGAGATAACAGGAAATAACATTTTATTGAAATTGAAACAGAATTATGGAAAATATGGGAACTCTGGCTAAAATTGTATCTTCTCTTGAAAACCCTCCAAGCGCCTCAATGCATGCATAATTTTGAACTGTCCATCCTTACCTAACACATTTATACTGTACTCTTAATCTGCTGAAGGGAATTTCAATGCCAATTTTATAGAATATTGGGGACAGTGACACAATGTTTAAAATAATATCATTATGGTTCATTTTTTTCAAAAGGTTTTATAAGGTTAATTAATTGATCAACTCAACGTTTCTATGAATAGAGTTTTGTAATCGCATCGGCACCAGTCACACCTGCGTTTTAGGTGCAAGTTGTTCATACGTGTGCGTTGGTTGCAGTTATATGCATGCAACTTGGCATAAGTGTGCATGCTTATACTTGTAGACAGTGTGTAACATATCGGGCTCCTAAATTCAAAATAAAGGTCATAGTGTAGGATGGAAAGGTCTTAGTTTATCTTAACCCTTTACTCCATAGATAAGGCCTTTGAAAACAGTGCAGGAAGAGTTCAGATTGCTCGTAACGAGCAATCTGAACACTTCCTGCCCTGTTTTCCACTCTGTCAGTTAATATAAACATAATTCACCCAATAATTCGAAAGCCTTCTATATTAGAGGTGTCCAAAGGCATCTATATAAGGTGTCTGTACGAAGTAAAGGGTTAAACTTTGCGTTAAAGTTTGGTGCAAGTTATTCATAAGTGTAAATATGCATGGAACTTTGCATACGTGTCATGATAATGTTGCACCTGCACTTACCTGTTGAAATACCCAGACCATTAAATCAGATGTCAAGGTCAAAGTTACACAAAGGTCAAGGTCATGCTTTAATGAAACAAGATAGCCAAGATGGCCCTATATCACTCTCACCTGACTGACCTTGAGTCACCGAACTTAGAAGATTATAAAATACAATCACGTACACTTAAAATTCCAGAAAAATGAGATGGGCACGAATTTTGATTTGTTTTGAAAATGTAACAGATAAGTAGAAGAGATCAAACTTGGTAGATGTTCACCCATGGTATGTCAGTGAAATTACATTGAAATCAGGTCAGTAGGTTCTGACAAGAAGGCTTTTAAAGTTTTCACTATAGCTGTCTATATAGTAAACTAGCACCTCGCTGTGACGGTCATGTTTTTAACAAATCACAACGGCTCAAACACACTTGGTAAAGGGTATCCCAAGGAACATTTCTGCGAAGTTGTTTTAAATTTGATTCGGTGGTTTCTGACAAGAAGATTTTTTAAGTTTTTACTATAGCTTATATAGTAAACTAACCCCATCCCCTGATTTTTAGCGAATCACTACAGTTTGAACAAACTTAGTAGGGGTTCCTCCAAGGAACATTTCTGTGACATCATTTTAAAATCAAGCCCGTAGTTTCTAACATGAAGATTTTTTAAGTTTTTACTAATTAAACTTGACCCGCCCCCTGGCGGCAATGTTTTTTAACAAATCAAGATGACTTGAACAAACTTGGGAGAGGGTCACCCAAGGAACATTTCTGTGAAATTATTTTAAAATCAAGCCTGTAGTTTCTGACAAGAAGATTTTTTAAGTTTTTACTATAGCTCATATAGTAAACTAACCCCACCCCCCTCAGGCCCAATGTTTTTTGATAAATCACGATGGCTTAAACAAACTTGGGAGAGGGTCACCCAAGGAACATTTCTGTGAAAATATATTAAAATCAAGCCAGTAGTTTCTGACAAGAAGATTTTTTAAGTTTATACTATAGCTTATTTAATCTAACCCTACAACATGGCCGCCATGTTTTTTGACGAATCAAGATGGCTTGAACAAACTTGGTAGTGGGTTACCCAAGGAACATTTCTGTGAAATTATTTTAAAATCAAGCTAATTGTTTCTGACAAGAAGATTTTTTAAGTTTTTACTATAGCTTATATAGTAAACTAACCCCACCCACTGGCAGCCATGTTTTTTCGACCAATCAAGATGGGTTAAACAAACTTGGTAGAGGGTCCTCATAGGATCATTTCTGTGAAATGATTTTAAAATCGAGCCAGTAGTTTCTGACAAGAAGATTTTTTAAGTTTATACTATAGTTTATATAGTTATCTAACCCCACCCCCTGGCTGCCATGTTTTTTGACAAATCAAGATGGATTGAACAAACTTGGTAGAGGGTCACCCAAGGAACATTTCTGTGAAATTATTTTAAAATACATCGCTACCTATTAATAATATCATATATTGTTATTTTTCACAGACCATTTTGGGGGCATGCAACACTTTACAGTGACATTTCTTGTTAAATTATTTGTATTGTGTCGATATAATTAATTTCTTTTTCCAGGGCAACAAAATGAATTCTTTGAAGGCTACTGCAGCAACCACATCTCATGCATCAGCACAGTCTCCATCACAGTTTTTATCACAGTCACGCTCATCATCACAGTCTACATCATAATCAATGCCACAGTCACACTCATCAGTACAGTCTCCATCACAGTTTTTATCACAGTCACACTCATCAGTACAGTCTACATCACAATCAATGCCACAGTCACATTCATCAGTACAGTCTTCATCACAGTTTTTAGCACAGTCATGCTCATCAGTACAGTCTACATAACAATCAATGTCACAGTCACAATCATCAGCGCAGTCTCTATCACATTTTTTATCAGTCACACTCATCAGTACAGTCTACATCACAATCAATGCCACAGTCACACTCATCAGCACAGTCTCCATCACAGTTTTTATCATGGTCACACTCATCAGTCCAATTTACATCACAATCAATGCCACAGTCACACTCATCAGCACGGTTTCAATCACAGTTTTTATCACAGTCATGCTCATCAGTACAGTCTACATAACAATCAATGCCGGAGTCACAATCATCAGCACAGTCTCCATCACAGTTTTTATCACAGTCACGCTCATCAGTACAGTCTCAATCACAGTTTTTATCACAGTCACACTCATCAGTACAGTCTACATCACAATCAATGCCACAGTCACACTCATCAGCACAGTCTCAATCACAGTTTTTATCACAGTCATGCTCATCAGTACAGTCTCAATCACAGTCTACATCACAATCAATGCCACAGTCACACTCATCAGTACAGTCTCCATCACAGTTTTTATCACAGTCACACTCATCAGTACAGTCTCAATCACAGTCTACATCACAATCAATGCCACAGTCACACTCATCAGTACAGTCTCCATCACAGTTTTTATCACAGTCACACTCATCAGTACAGTCTCAATCACAGTCTACATCACAATCAATGCCACAGTCACACTCATCAGTACAGTCTCCATCACAGTTTTTATCACAGTCACACTCATCAGTACAGTCTACATCACAGTCTACATAACAATCAATACCACAGTCACACTCATCAGTACAGTCTCCATCACAGTTTTTATCATAGTCACACTCATCAGTACAGTCTACATCAGTCTACATCACAATCAATGCCACAGTCATACTCATCAGCACAGTCTCCATCACAGTTTTTATCACAGTCACACTCATCAGTACAGTCTACATCACAATCAATGTCACAGTCACACTCATCAGTACAGTCTTAATCACAATTTTTAGTACAGTCACACTCATCAGTACAGTCTACATCACAATCAATGCCACAGTCACACTCATCAGCACAGTCTCAATCACAGTTTTTATCACAGTCACATTCATCAGTACAGTCAACATCACAATCAATGCCACAGTCACACTCATCAGCACAGTCTCAATCACAGTTTTTATCACATTCACTCATCAGCACAGTCTCAATCACAGTCACACTCATCAGCACAGTCTCCATCACAGGCATGCTCATCATCACAGTCTACATCACAATCAATGCCACAGTCATACTCATCAGCACAGTCTCCATCACAGTTTTTATCACAGTCACACTCATCAGTACAGTCTACATCACAATCAATGTCACAGTCACACTCATCAGTACAGTCTCAATCACATTTTTAGTACAGTCACACTCATCAGTACAGTCTACATCACAATCAATGCCACAGTCACACTCATCAGCACAGTCTCAATCACAGTTTTTATCACAGTCACATTCATCAGTACAGTCAACATCACAATCAATGCCACAGTCACACTCATCAGCACAGTCTCAATCACAGTTTTTATCACATTCACTCATCAGCACAGTCTCAATCACAGTCACACTCATCAGCACAGTCTCAATCACAGTTTTTATCACAGTCACACTCATCCGCACAGTCTCCATCACAGTCATGCTCATCAGCACAGTCTCCATCACAGTCATGCACATCAGCAGTTTCCGCTTCAACTAACGCCACAGTCTTCATCACAGTCTACATCACAGTCTACATCACAATCAATGCCACAGTCAACTCATCAGCACAGTCTCCATCACAGTCATGCACATCAGCAGTCTCCGCCTTAATTAACGCCACAGTCTTCATTACAGTCTACATCACAATCTATGCCACAGTCATGCTCATCAGCACAGTATCCATCACAGTCATGCTCATCAGCACAGTCTCCATCACAGTCACGCTCATCAGCACAGTCTCCATCACATCAGCTCATCAGCACAGTCTCCATCACTGTCATGCTCATCAGCACAGTGCCCATCACAGTCATGCTCATCAGCACAGTCTCAATCACAGTCATGCTCATCAGCAGTCTCCACCTCAAATAACGCCACAGTCTTCATCACAGTCAGGCTCATCATCAGTCTCCTTTGCAATCAACATCACAGTCACACTCAACATAACAGTCACAATTACAGTCAGATTTGGAAGTGTTTGACATGAGTGTAATGGAGGAAAAAGAGGTTAGAGGTAAATATTCCAAATGATGAATTTATATTACATTGAAAAATGAATATACAGTCAAACCTGTCTTAAGCAGCCAGTCAAGGGAAGGAGTACATTTGGCCTTTTAAGACAGGTTGTTGCTTAATACAGGTTAATTGGCTCTGAAAGCATAGAAATAGGAAATAGAAAATATGGTTGTTTAAGACAGGTGGCTGTTTAACAGAGGTGGCCACTTACACAGGTTTTTGTTGAAAGTAACATACTTACAATTTTATTAAATGCTGCATATAAATACATATTTCAGAGAAATGCAGAGCATAAATATTGTACATGTAGACTAATCTTAGATGCCACTTCAAAGTTTGTTTAAGATGAATCAATCATGGGTTTGAAATATATTTATGAAAAAAGCATTGTGATCCATGTAATTATCATAATAATAAGCCAGTACCAAACCAAGTATACACTGCTTTTTTAAGAAACATTATGTCTCATTATCATTCGTCTCTCACCTCTGATTTAAGTGGGATAGTAATCAGTTGAGATGGGATGTGCTTGATTACTGGTTAACCTTCAAGGATCCCAGGAAACAGTGGTTAGGTTAACTTATCATCATTCTGTTTGCCCTCGATGGAATAAAAATGACGCTAAATATTTAATCAATCAATCAATCAATCACGGGTTGTAGTTACTCTGACATATTTGTACACCAGTTCTCTTCTTCTTTGTATTTTTAGCACAAGAAGAAGGAAACGGTACGACTCCTGTCAACAGTCTTGATGGTATGTTATCTCTATAAGCATTTTTTTGGACTCTTCCAAATTGAAAGCATTAATTCACTACGTATCAGCAATGGGTGAATTATGTTTATATTGCTCGTTACGAGCAATCTGAAGTCTTCCTTCACTGTTTTCAAAGGCCTTCTGTGATTGGAGAGGGAAAATGCTTATCTATGGAGCAAAAGGTTAAATTGCTCTGAATGAATAAAATTTCCACAGCATGGTCTAGTGGCTGAGCATCCACCCTGCATGATGAATCTAGGTTGTGGGTTATATCCCTGGTTAGGTCATACCAAAGACTTGAAAATGGTAGCAGAAGCTTCCTTTGTGCTCAGCATTTAAAGGATAGTTCTAGGTCTGGCCGTATGTCGGTATCATTAATTTTGACTACGGGACATCATACAACTTGTCTGGCATAATACTCCAGTGTGACAGTGCTCAGTATATTGTCTGGCATAATACTCCAGTGTGACAGTGCTCAGTATATTGTCTGGCATAATACTCCAGTGTGACAGTGCTCAGTATATTGTCTGGCATAATACTCCAGTGTGTCAGTGCTCAGTATATTGTCTGGCATAATACTCCAGTGTGTCAGTGCTCAGTATATTGTCTGGCACAATACTCCAGTGTGTCAGTGCTCAGTATATTGTCTGGCACAATACTCCAGTGTGTCAGTGCTCAGTATATTGTCTGGCACAATACTCCAGTGTGTCAGTGCTTAGTATATTGTCTGGCACAATACTCCAGTGTGTCAGTGCTCAGTATATTGTCTGGCACAATACTCCAGTGTGACAGTGCTCAGTATATTGTCTGGCACAATACTCCAGTGTGTCAGTGCTCAGTATATTGTCTGGCACAATACTCCAGTGTGTCAGTGCTCAGTATATTGTCTGGCACAGTACTCCAGTGTGTCAGTGCTCAGTATATTGTCTGGCACAGTACTCCAGTGTGTCAGTGCTCAGTATATTGTCTGGCATAGTACTCCAGTGTGACAGTGCTCAGTATATTGTCTGGCATAGTACTCCAGTGTGTCAGTGCTCAGTATATTGTCTGGCATAGTACTGCAGTGTGTCAGTGCTCAGTATATTGTCTGGCATAGTACTCCAGTGTGACAGTGCTCAGTATATTGTCTCAAGTAGACACCTTTATGATATGACTGAAACAATTTTGAAGGTGATGCTGTACACCATATAATATAACCACAACATAACCATATGAAATTAAAATTCTTTATTGAATTTTACAACAAACTGAACAATGTGTATCAACTGATAACAAAATCTTCAACATATGAACATCAAATTATGTAGATCTTTGTATCATTTGTGATTCTAATAAATTCATATTCATTGTAACGTATTAAGAGAATATATTGTCCATTCTACAATTAATTTTATTTAGCACATAGTAAGCAATTACTACCTAGATAGTTCTATTTCAATATACAATGTATCTAGATTTGGTATTCCTGGAAGAGGTCAGGTATGGCATCCAACTAAGAAAACAGGATGACTTGGATCACTAAGTCGAGCAGAGTGCCACACCAGAAAAGTTGGCATTAAACATCATAGAGTTTCTGGTGTCGGCGGAAGATTGCACAGACATGACAGTCTATGGTCGTGAAAAAAAAGAGGGCAATGCCCTGTAACATGTGCAGTGCAATAAGAAATTAGAATCATGAAATCCCTTGTTTATTTATTTGGATATGTCTACAAAATATATATTATGATATCTTTCAAAGGAAAGTTGCTTTATATTTAGTTAAAATTTAATTGTTAAATAAAAGACTGATATAAGAACAAATATATTTGAAAAAATAAAAATACTGTATATTCCCTAATTAACGCCCCCGGGGCGTTACATTTTACAAGGTGGGTGCGTTTATAAAAGATAAAAAAAAAGCAAATTTAACAAAAGTTAAAAATACAATAAAACCAATAAAACAATGAGCTTTCAGCGTACACAGACTAACCACATTTTCCAATGTTTTAGAATGTTTTAATCGGCAGATGGCATTTTTACTAGTATTAAACAGCAAATATGGGGAAGTATTTGTTCAACCAAAAGTGATTAAGTGGTCACCCAAGATATAAACAATGGGTTAAAGAGTCCAAAGGTAATAAACACTTCGCTAATTGTTGACTGTGTAACAAAATAATCGATCAGGGAAAGATGGGCGAATACGCACTCAAATCGCATATACATTTTGTTTTTTAATTTTTCAGAAAAATAGGTGGGGGCGTTTATTAGAGTGGGGGCGTTTATAAGGGAATATATGGTAATCACTAATTAGAAATAATAGTTTGATGCCAACCACGTAACCAGCCATCACTCCCAAAAGAAAAAGCAATACATTTAAAAACATCAAAGAAAACCTGAATTTGGAAATTCAGATGTTTAAAAAAATGTATACCTATTATCACTTTCAGGTCAGATATTCAGCCTTTTTTTGAAAGAATGTACCGAGGTAGAAAAAATGAAAATTTGGTCAGAGAAGACAGTGTACAAACTTAATGACAAGATACGGGGTATACGAAATGGAAAATATAAATAAAAAAATAGAATTTCTCATCTGATAGTCAATATTAAAGCTTCGTTAAACTTCTGACATGCACACTTTTTGATAATAGCATCATAACATCACTGATTATTATTAAATGTGTTATATTATCATTCATCCATTCCTGTAGACCCCTTAGTGACTGCTTTCAAAAAAGCAAGAAAATAAATAATTTCGATCAAAATGTGTCTTTCATAGACGAGCGGGCCAAACATTTAACTTTTGTTTACATTTTTGCAATTACGTATTGACTCGGTTGCTTTCCGACTGTCCCTCCACCATTGTTCGGAAGTACACAAATGAATACTGCAGTGGTTGTGTGCGAATTAATACGGTTAGATAAGGGGTTCATTAACAAGATTAGAAAAGTTCACAAATATTATGTATCGTTATTGGGTTTTCTTTGTTTAAAATATATAATATTTATGTCTGCAATAAAACTGTATCGAATGTAGTATACATTATATTATTTATATGCACTAAAAAACAATTAGTACGGAATACTAGTTTGGTCTAGTAACTCTTGCTCAGGATCCTCCCTTGCATATACACATTATACTATCCCATGCGCTATTACGTCACAAATAACTTTATCGCTGTCAATATTGAGAGGCTACCAAGGGTGGTTTGTTTAGAACAGTCATTAAAAAAGTAATTTTATTTTTTATTTTATATGAACGATCCGTCGCTTACGTGCTTGTGGGTTCCAGTACATTATTACACTGATGGGAATAAAGGGGACGTTCTTAATAACTATTTAACTGCAAGCAGTTATATAATTTTGAACCGCATCCCCTACAGTACCCCATACTATGTTTCTCTCTGAAGAGAATTGATCATATATTACCGACTGACACATTTCCGAACAAGCTTCGCAACTCCCCGTTTTCTGCCGAAGGTGTTTATCGGAAAGAGACGAACATTTATTTGTAAACAAAGCCCGTTCTTAATTATGTACTAATAATGTGCTTTATATTTATGTTTTCATTTGCAAAGTCTCCCAGTGATCAAATACACATGTATTCTATCATATGGAAGAGTAAAACTTAAATCAAAACTAAAAACGACCGTTTCGAAAGTTTAATGAGCCTTTAATAAATAAGAAAAAATGTCAAATGTTCATTTTTTGATTTCATTTTTATGTTTCAAGTATATTGTCACTTAGAATTTTCAAAATGTCACATGTTTTTAAATGTCACTGTATAAATATCACATTCCTGTGAAGGCATTATTAAAAATTGTCAAATGGAGAATAATAATAATGACTGAAACAATGCCTAGGTCAATATAATTTTTCAGAGGTTGACAATTTTAAATAGCGCTCTCTTAGGAATGTGATATAGATAAGTGTCTTATTTCAGCCAAATATTTTTGGTATTTTCAACACAATTAGATTATGTATTGAGTTAATGCTTTTTTTTTTATCAAATTTAACTGAATAATCTATACTTCCAATATTTGAAATTTATCCATGACAAAAAGATGGTTTTGGTTGGCAAATTTCAATGTAAAATTTCGATGAATGATTTTTATTTTCATCAGAAATTTAGGATAAAACATTTTCATATTTGTCAAGTGCCTAGCTTTATTAAGAAATGTTTAAAGTCTCATCACATTATTTTATAACTATCAGAAGTTATTGCAAAATATTTACAATTTTTGCTGTTTGTGCAACTCTAAATTTGCATTTAATTTTTCATATTTATTACAGAACAGTCTACATTGTAATATTGATGTTTCATTTGTAACGGCACTGTGTTTTATTTCATATATAATTAGCGATATTTAGAATTCTGGTGATTTTCAGGTTCTGTGTTTATTTCACCAAAGAAGAGCTGTTTGAGCGATATTATTTTACACCTATCACCTTGACCTGATTATAATAATATTGACCGAGGCAATGTTGAGGTCAATATCATTTTTCGAAGGTAGACAATTTTTAAAAGCACTCTCTTAGGAATGTGAAATTTTTATTTTTATTATACTGAAAAATGTAATTTTCACAGTCATATGTATACCAGTATATAAATTTGTGTCTATTGTTTTGGGTACTTGTTTCTGCCAAATGTTTTTGGTATCTAGTCAACACAATCAGATTATGTATTGTTGCTGCATGGGAAGTAATATTGTACATTAAGATTTGTGAATATTATTAAAATGTATTAATCTTGGAAGTTTGCGTAATGTTATATTTATATTTAATACATGTATATATGGTTTAAAACAACACAATTTAAGTTTGTAAATTGGTCCAATTTGAAGGTTCAAAACTGAGCTGAAATAATTGTGATTACTCTGTCCATCACAATGTTCATATTGATATATATCTGGCAAAATTCTGGCCTGGAATTATCGGCATCCCTGTCTGGATTTACCGGGATCCCAGTCAAGAATTACCAGGATCCTGGCAGGATAAAAACATGGGATTTTCCGGGATTCCCCGCCGAGAATTACAAGGATCCTGGTAATTCCCGATCTGAATCCCAGTTATTCCTGGCCGGGAATCCCATGTTTTTATCCCACCAGATCCCACCTGGGATCACGCACATATTTTCTCTTGGGAAGAGGAAGAAGAAAGCTGAGGAAAAGGAAAAGTATAGAAATAGAAGAAAAAGAAAACCTTTAGAGACATTAGGCCTAAAAAAATAAATGTTGTGTTTACAGTTTCCCGACCGACCCATAGTAAAAGGTCCCGACCGTATATTTTTTTTTTCAAAAAAAAAAAAATTAAAAAAATTCGCCGACTGTCGTGTTAGGGATGGTTCAGGTGCTCCAAGTATTGGGCGAACACCAATATATAAAACTGTATACCAAAGACGAAACTTTTAGAAAAGTGCGACTTGAAATTCGAAGCACAACTGTGCCTGTCTTAAAGACCAAAAGTAAACAATCTGAAAAACTGTGAAAAAGAAATGACACAAATTCGTTTCTGAAATGGTTACAGTATTTATTCTTTCTACATTTCAACGCAATTATAATTATTTAATCATTTGCAAACTAGACATTGAATGTTCCTCGGCAATAAGTTATAACACGATGAAATTCTTGTTGAATCTCCAAGGAATCTATTCATCGCCAATTGTTCGCCATTTTTTGTATAAGGTATCGAGGCGCACATGCGCAACTTTCTAATCTCGGTTTAAACATCGGACTTTTTTCCGTTATTTTTGGCTTGTTTTTTTATTGGACGGGAAAATCGCGGGATCAAAGCGGATATTTATCTTCATAAGCACTTGTTAATACTTATTAGGAAGTTAGAATGCTAGGTGTAAAAAAAAAAGGTTTCCCTCATTGCTTTCCAAAAAGGTTCACATATATGAACATACCGTCGGCAAAAAGGTTATTCAGCCAATCAACTATTCATTCACTGTGGAACGGGTCTTTTTTTCTGTTCCACCCTGCACCTGAGGAAGGCCAAAAAGGAAGCGTTTTTACATGTGAAACGAACACAAACTCTGGCACAAACTTTGAAATTCAGGATTATGTCCAAGTGTCAAAATTGGTTGGTAGTTTTGAAATATTTTCACAGATATATTAAATATATAAAATTAAATTCCTTTTATATATTTAATAATACTTTTTTAACAGATTATGTTGAATACCCAATCTAACCTATTGCAATATGGTGCACATGGTGCAGAACAAATGAGAATATATTGAAAGTGGAAAGGAAAACATTCAAACTACAAAAGCAGACAAACTACAAAAGTATGCAATAATTATGTTGTAACCAAATGCTTTTAAAAAAGGTGTCATTACTTCGCATTCAAAATTGAGTAACTGCGAGAGAAAATGAAGAAAAAAATAACCAAAAAACACCGACCCTTTGATTTTGCATCTAAAAAAATCAGCCAAAAAAAAAATTAGTCCTACCTACCGACCCAATTTTTTTTCAGCATGAAACCTTAAACATATCATTTATTTTTTTAGGCCTTACATGTAAATACAAACAGAAATGTAAAAGCCAATTGTAACCCCTTCCGATCCCAGACCGTGAAATAGCCAGGACCTTGACTGATTCTGCAGAAACTAGGAAAGTCCCTTTCCTGTAAGGACACTTTGCTAAAAGTATTTTGCAACTGGTGACCTCTTATGGTTATATAACTACTGTGCAAGATATGTTAAGATTCTTTGAAAAATGAAAGTATTATACCACAGTGCGTAAGATCAAATAAACCACAAAACAATTTAAGGGCAGGTAACTCAGACAGTAGTTATATGCTCAGACCAATTCAGGAAAGGAACAGCCATAATCTTGGCTATTTTGGCACAAAGTAAAACTCCAGTACTTCCACAGTAATACAGAGACGTTCATGTGATAATTTTAAGAGTGCTGCATTTTAGCTCAGCTGCTGCCAGCTATGTCTTAGCCTTTGGGGAGCTGGGTTGAGAAATGAATGATGCATAAGACAGAAAATATACTTAAACTGCATTTGGAAGTGAAAAGAAGCTGTGAAACTAACACAAACATGGCAAATGCATATATAAAGAAACAAAAAACTTTCTCAACAAAATATTTCACACAATGACAATTCCACTGAAGAATCTGACAGGAAAAACATGTCAACAAGTTTTTATTAGAGCATCAATATACAGACACCTACAAAAAGTAAACTGTCTCAGTTCTTCCAATTTAGCACTTCTCGGAAAAAAGCTGAAATTATTGAGATACTTACCAATTCACCATCCACATCTAACATAATATCAGAAAATACAACTCACTTAGTTACATCAGACTGCGAAAAGAAACATGAAATGGCTCATGCATTTGTGAAATCTGTGTTAAAGTAACTCTAAAGTTAGAGATGTTGTGAGAAAGATGGAAAAAAAAATGGTGACACTAAGTGCAAAATAACAACTATGTAGGCAAATCATCAACAACTACAGAAAATGCACTATAAAGGAGCACCTGAAATTGCATTAGAAATCTGATAGGTTCAAGCAAGTCTAGTTGAGAAAGCAAATAAGAGACTTGTATTGGAAGTGACATTTTATGATTTTAAGATTTAGAGTGTTGAGATTAGTAGCCGCAGTGAAATTGTCCTTTTTGAGTGCTGCAAGCAGCCAAGAAATACAAAAAAAAACATGAGGTAATTAAAATCAAGGAGAGTATAGAGAGAAGGAAAAAGCATGTCATGGCAACGCCATTCGAGGAGGCTCATAAACATCAGACAAGACAGCCTAAAAAAATTGGGCTAACGATTCATTCATGAAGCCGTATATGATAAAAGTAGAGACCAGATACGAAATCTCATACAGACTTAATGAGTTGTCAATCAAACTCAAAAGTGTGACCATGACCTTTGTGGTACAGGTGTGGGTCTTAAGACATGACAGGTTGCCATGTCATGTTGATGAATTGAGTCAAGTGTTTTTGAAATTTATCCATAGGTGACAAAGTTACAGACCAGACAAGAAAACTCAAACAGACTGAAAGTGTCATCAAACAACGTTAAATTGTGACCTTGTTGTCCTTTGAAGTGGGAGTCTGGGTGTTACACATGACAGTCACCATGCTATGTTGATCATTTGTAGGCTATTTGAGAAAATCTGCATTTGACACAAGTTTGCTCATTGATATTAGAACATCCATCTTTCACTACATAAGTAACCAATACACTCTGTGTGTCGCCTTCGATAGTTTCAATAAATATACTTTCACTGAATCATGAATACTGTTCTTTGACTTTTCTATAAAACATCAACTACTGATATTTTAGACTGTCCTTAAAAATATTTGTTTGCCGTGCTCATACTTACTCACTCAAAGTTGCAGCTACCCAAATTTTTTTATTGACTTTCAAAGCATTTTTTTTCATGGTTTCTGTCCATTTTTATTAAAAAATCAAAATCGTTAAAAAAAAAAAAAGTAGCTACCTACCTACCCAAATGAAAAATACTGGGTCAGAGCACAGCAAACTAACACTTTATTTAAGTATGGCCTTAGCCTTAAATATACATAGAAGATAGATATACTGATGTCTTTTATCAGTGACTTAAAGGGATTATATTGGCATATTACCTTCAATTCCCTGTCCTAAATTCAAACAACCAGCATGAAGATACACTTATAACTTAAGAAATATACACGTATTAAGTGTGTAATTGCATAACTTCTTTATTACAAACATCAAGTTTCTGAATTCATGTTTTTGTTTTTGTTTATATTCGCCTTTTTCAACAAACTGCTTTCAGGTTTCCGATCAATCATCGGATAACATCGTGAAGACTCGTTCCCGATCTTGTTTTCGAGGCTTTGTTCGGGAAGTTTATGGAGTTCAATGTAAATGTATTAAAGTTTTGGCCAATATTCAATTACTGTTTATTTGATAACTTTTAAGTAAATAAAGGTTATACATCAATACATATGCATTATTTCGCGCACACTGCGTACAGGAAAAGTCTGGATTAACAGCATGTTTGTGTTATTTGCCAATATAATCCCTTTAATTACATATTTATATGTCTCTGCTTTTTTTTCAACATGTTTCTTTGGTAACATATGTAATATGTAGAATGTTATGTAATGTTCTTTGTTGTGGGCGTTTAATGATATTATTTAATCACAAAGTTATATATTTATTATATGTATACACATGAAGCTTTACAAACAAACTACCAGACTACAGCACATGCTGTGGGCGGATCATCCTGATACAAGGCGGAGCTTGAGTATGATTGGAATATGGTTTATGCTTCAGTTACCATGACACGTAAAATACTAGATGAATGGCAGAAGATCATGAAAGATTAAGTTCAATGGTAAATGGTTTATGCTTCAGTTACCACGACACATAAAATACTAGATGAACAACAGAAGATCAGGAAAGATTAAGTTCAGTGGCATATGGTTTACGCTTCAGTTACCATGACAAGTAAAATACTAGATGAACAGCAGAAGATCATGAAAGATAAAGTTCAGTGGCAAATGGTTTATGCTTCAGTTACCATGACACTTAAAATACTAGATGAATGGCAGAAGATCATGAAAGATTAAGTTCAGTGGCATATGGTTTATGCTTCAGTTACCATGTCATGATGGTATGTAAAATACTAGATGAAAGGCAGAAGATCATAAAAGATTATATTCAGTGGCAAATGGTTTATGCTTCAGTTACCATGTCATGATGACATGTAAAATACTTGATTAAAGGCAGAAGATAATGAAAGATTAAGTTCAGTGGCAAATGGTTTATGCTTCAGTTACCATGTCATGATGACATGTTAAATACTAGATGAACAGCAGAAGATCATGAAAGATTAACTTTCAATGTTTGTCTGTGAAATGTGGCTGAACTTTACTGTTCTCAACAAACATATTTTGTGAAAAAATGAAAAATAGTGTTTAGTTTAGAATTACTACATGTACGTATCAGGAGTGAACAATGATTTTTATTCTGTTTATGCGGTGTGGGGGTAATAAAGAAATAAAGAAACAAATTACAAAATATATAATCAGAAGACAGAAGAATTTTTTTTCTTTTCTTATATCTCTTAAACATTTCTCACTTAATTTTTTTTTTAATTTATTCTTCAGCAGTGACAAAACATTTTGAAATAAACATAGAAATCAAACTAAAAAAAACATGACAAAATGTCAAAAGATAGAAAGAAACTGTCTTAACCCTTTACTCCATAGATACACGTTTTCCGGCACCAATCAGGAAGGCCATGGAAAACAGTGCAGGAAGAGCACTTCCTGCACTGTTTCCACTCTGTCAGTTAATATAAACATAATTCACCCAATTATTCAAAAACCTTCTATATAGAGGTGTCCAAAGGCGTCAATATTAGAGGCGTCCAAAGGCGTCTTTATGAAGTAAAGGGTTAATCTATAACCCATATTGCTCACACCATACTCCGATTTTGCATGTACATGTTTCCACTAAGTAACTCAGATCTAGCTTGCATCTAACTCAAGGCCATCCTTAAAAAAATGTTTTTCTGCTGTGCTCCGACCCAGTATTTTTCAAGTGGGTTATGAGGCAGGTATTTTTTTTTTGCCAGATTTTGATTTTGCATAGTCAATTTAAAGAAAAATGGACAGTTTGGTTTAGATTCAATGAAAAAAGAAGGTGCTATCATGTCTACAAGAAAATGTTAACGGATTGACGACAGACAATTTACCATGACATAAGTCCTGCTGGCCTTTGGCCAGTAGAGCTAACAATTGCTGTAAATGCTTTGAAAGGCAATAAAAAGGTTTGAGTAGCATGGAAAACAAGTCTTTTTAAGGGCGACCCTACTACGACGCCTGTGGTTGAAAATGGCTGCTGAATGGCAGCAGGCAAGGTTAATTTGAATGTTTTTTTTGCATGGTTTGCATGAATTATTAATTACTTTATCAGTTTCAATCAACATTTTAAGGAATTAACAATTTTTACTCTATATTTGCCTTTGGAAAAGACATATGTATGTCGGTTAATTTTCCATTTGGTTTTGTTCGGGAAAGAAATGAGACTTAAAGGGGCTTCTCTCTTCCCTTTTACAGCATTTAAATAAGACTATTTGACCTCCATCTTGTCTGCTCTGAGAGATAACTCACCAGTGGCTGGGATCCATTGATTCTGCACCAATGTTTTGTTCTGGTGGCACGGTATTAATGGACTGTTCCTAAAAAGATAAAAAGAGGTCCTCTTCCAGTTTCAATAAAACTTTTATTACACAATTTACGATTTAATATAACGAGTCACGGGATGTTATAAATAGTTATTAAATATTATCACGTATAGAATAGAATAGAATAGAAAAGTGTAGCAGGAATGATTTTTCTGTAAATATAAAACAGAGTTCTGCAATCTTTATAAATCTAAATTGAAGATATTGAATATTGATAATTAATATGCAGTTTTACTAGTATTATACACTTTGATGCATTTTACTACCTTAAGATTATTCTTTACCTCAAATACTTTTTATTGATATATATATATACTTTTATTGTTGTGCTAGCGTAAACTGTCCACTTGACATCTTGGACAATCAAAGAAATTACTATATAACTAATTCCTTATAGTTCTTATTACATACTGATTTCAATGTTCTCTTTCTGTTCCAGTATACATATGTATAGGTGTATAATATTATTTATTATAACTAAATATAAAACTGTGCTTCTTAAAAAGTACAATATAGATGTTAAACGGCTACAACGAATTAGTTTAATTATACTTTCACATTTAAATTTTATGTTGCATGCTTTTTCTGTGATATTTTGTCTATGTTGGCTATATATTACTCTCAGTCCCAACAATTAATTTTGTACTGTTCTAAATATAGAGAAATACAGTTTTGGAACACTAGATACGTTACCAATGGTTATAAAAGTGCCTTGTTCCCACAGATAGTCCTTTGTTTGCCGAATTATGCAGAAAAAAAATTGGATTGACCAGATTGCTTTTCCACAATTTCGATGCTTTGATGGCACCCCTTCACTTTTGACAATTCTGCCCATTTGTTTGCATCTTTAAACTGTTATAACTTCATCAAACAGATCCCAATGTCATTCAAACTTGCCAGAAATTTTGTGAAAATGTTCCAATGTTCCAATGTTCCCGTATGCATTTATAAAGAAATGTGACATTTAATGCATTTTCAACAAACGAAAAAAAAAACCCACTTTAAACAGCTCAAATTTCTTGGGCATAAGAATCTTGCTACCGTCATTTAAGGTAAATAATTCTAAGTGAGACCTTGAAGAGTAGAAATTTTCATGACATGTGACTAAAAATCTTTGTCGAACAAACTTCTACCATTTCTAAAATAAACAAATACGCTTTTTGAATTCATCATGCAGCTGTTTTTTAATTCATGCACCAAAACAAGAAGGTGGTCACACATGCATAAATCAGTTTTGGATGAATCGAAAATAGGAAGAGCTGCCAAAAAATATTAGCCATTGTATCTTAAGTTAAGATGAAATTAAAATGATGTAAAATTGGATAAAAGTGTTGTAGTAATAACTGAACATTCCCTGAAGTGATTACATAAATATACTGTAAACACAGTTCTAAACAGGTAAATGTCAGGATTACTTGTACAAACATTATTAAGTTCTGTTAAGTCAAGTTCTTCTTATATTTTATATGTATGTCTTGTGTACATCAGTTCAGCTTTCACATGATCCTTAGACAAATTGTGTCTTTCTATGGTACACCTCTGCACATTTGGGGTGCCGATATCTGACCACACATTAAACATGTTGTATTTTTTACAAAAATACAGTTAAGTCACGTTACCAGATCATTTTCTGAAATTTTCAACCACAGGAACGACAATTTCCTTGTTTCTGTCGGGGTTTTTTTTTACTCTTTTTGGCTATCATGCAATATTTTACCCGACTTTACACATTCCTTTATCAATTCTTCTAATATTCCTTTCACTATTTTCTCAGAATTATTTTTTTTTTTATCGCTTATCGGTTTAAAAAAGTTAAAAATTGTTTCTTTTCGCAACATTTTTCTAGGAATCAATAAATGCTTGCTCCTATTTAGAAAGTCAACAGCGTTTATTTTCCAAGCGCTTATTGCACTGCTAGGGCAAATGTAACCTGGTTTCCTGCCATATTTTGTATGCATTTTCTGTCATATTTTATCAGCAATTAAATGATGATACAGTTGAGCAGATTGATAACAAATGTTTATAAATACAAAAGTGCAAAGTAGGAATCAGTATTGGCAGGAATACCATAAATGCAAGGAAATCTAGAAAGGTGTTTGAATGGGAAAATGTCTGCGTTTTTATACACACATATTAAATAACTTGTGATTATTTGTCAGTTTTCTTTGCTTAAAAAACACAGATACGAAGCTTATCCGGAGCATTGATTAACAAAACCAGTCTAACAGAAAAAAAGTTTACATTCTTGACAGTCTGTAGACTTTAAGTTCAAACTTATTTATTTTACTTCCATTACAACTTAGACGAATCTTGCTCGAAGTCTTTCTTGTTAGAATAAGTTCTAAGTATATGCGGAAAGTGTCTTGCTAAAGGACACCATACATAGCCCTCCGATCATCGGCCGGTGCTCTGCCACTGGACCACGCAAATGTTTTGTTTTTTTTGTAAAAAGCACACTCCAAATTAAACTGAAATTTAACACAAAAGCTAAATCATATCAATTAATATTAATCTAAACTAATCGTATCTTACCATAGAATTCATTTCTCACCAATAGAATAAGTTTAAATACAAACACTTGTGACAATTTATAAATTCCATGTAACTTTAATTTACGAGAGTACGTAATTTGGAACCCGGATAATCCGGCACCACTTCAAAAGGGCCATGGAGAATCCGGCCCCATTTAGCATGTCCATCCGGTCCCACTTTTTACTTTTATTTTTATTGCAATATCATGGTTATTTATCATAAATTTATACTACATAGATAATATATATGATTGCACGCTGTTATTAATTCATGAAATAAACATAAATACGGATAACATGATAACTTGTGTTGCACCTTGTACAAACAAATAAACGTTTTTATACATCATTGATTGATTGATTGATTGATTGATTGATTGATTGATTGATTGATTATCTGTCGTCATTTTGTATGCCATCGAGGGCTAACAGACGATCAGTACACAAATCCACTGTTTCCTAGGATCCTGAAAGGTTAACCAGTACTCGAGCACATCCCGCCATCTCCGCAAGTAACTGATAACTTTCCCACTTGAATCAGCGGTAAGAGACGAATTATAATGAGACACAATATCGTATATCAATCGTCAAGGTGACTTTTGCAGGGTAGGGACTCGAACACACGACCCCTGGATTGATAGATTTTAAATGTTTCAGATAGATTATTCATATCCTTGTTGATACAATACTACTGAATATGTCAGCGATCGTGTCAGACCCGGTCGAGTACTTGCAACCACGTTACATAATCGCCGCGCTAAATACGTTTTTTTACCTACGTAATCGTTTCTTACCTGCAACCCACAGTACTCCTTGGCGTTATGGTGATCATGAACAGACGATAATAAACCGTTTGTTTCCATTTGTGCTCGTACGAGTTTATGTTTAAATGGACATTTTCATTTTTCAGTAAATGTTTTTATTTCAATAGTTGATTCAAATAGCAAACGTATCTGTAGAAATGAGAAAGAAACTCTGGCCTGTACGAAGATAACATCGACGACAGTGTTCTTTTAGCTGGCAGATATTAACGTGTTTTCCAGATAATAATATATCATACTAGAGGTGAATTCCCTGCATTTTCTTATTTAACAAATGTTCGGTTAAACATTTGCAATCGATAGCTAACATATTTTCCTGGACACTGGCTCAATCTCATCTTTCGGTGTATAAACTCAGAAAAGGGCTGCGAGAACAATACTTAATAAACCATTGAAAACACATTCTTAAGAAATGCTCAGTAAATTACAATGGTTTCCTATTCCAAAAGGTGTTTATATATTGTATTTTTCAGATGATATTTTAAAGATAGAATGTTCATAAACTTGTGTATTGCATTGCTTTGTTAGAGTGAAAGAAGCCTAGTATGTAGACGATATACAGATTCCAGTTTGTATTAAGTATAAGCAACAAAACATAATCCTGAAACATACATATTACTGCCAGAACCCTTTATCAATAAAAATAAGACCAAAGCATTCAATAAAATGCATATATTTGCAGAAAAACGCTCATTTCCCCCCTGATTTTGGCAGCCATTTTGTCCCTTATTTCGATCTTGAGTACCTGAACCAACCATATTTTTACTTGGTTTTACCCCCCAAAACATGTCATACAACAAACATTAAATTCTAACATTTTACAGTTTTTGTTGATCATATTAATATAAAATATAACATGAATTTCAATACATGGCGGCCGTTTTGGTGTCCATCTTGGAGCTGTGACCCAGCATACATTCTCTAGAAACAAGTCTCAAATCTATTGGACATAAAAAAACAACACCTCCCTAGCTCTGGGACTATTTCTGGCGGAGGCGGTGGACGTTGGATGACGGTGGAATAGCGCTGAATAGTTGCGGAACCCGTGACCAGCGGTAAGAAAACTTGTTTGTTGATAATTTTTGGGAAATCTGAGTCGAGCAAGATTGTGTAATATTTCTGATCACTCGGCAACCACCGAACTTTTACAGACAGTAGACATTTTCTTGATAACAAGGAATTTTCGGTGATTACATTGTCCATAATTTTTGTTTTGCGGTCTGTTTTGTTTTATCTTCTTCTTTTTTTTATCTTTATTAATTAATTCATTTCCTTTGAGTGAGGCGTTGCATTTTAGTAGGTGTGGTGTGGGGGTTAGTGGGGGTCTTGAACGTACCTTCTTATATACTGTGGAGGTCATAGAAATATGCGGAACTATTTCACTGTGAACTGAAGAAAACAACGGAGAGAGAAACAAAAAGAAAGAACAACATCAGAAAATAAGATACCCTTCTTTATCCTGTATAATGTCCCTAGCCTGAATCCGCACCTGGTAAAAGATTATGTTCTATTGTAATGTTTAAAGCATGGTGTGTTTTAGTTTGGTATCATATATCTCATTTTCATGGGTTAACTAAAAAACAACACTGTATGTCTCTGAAAAAAAAACACATGTATAACAACAATCAACATGTGTTAGATAGGCGACCTCAGAGGGTACGGCGATGGCACTTGGACCATTGGTGTAGGAGCCTTTCAATTAATGGTGGTCAACCTGAGGAAAAGGCGTATGAGGATGTACTTCCAGGCTTCAAAGTATATGCTGAAACTGAATATTGTGGGGGAGGGGGTGCAGTGGACTGTGTGGACTGAGTTACAATATGTACAAGGTGGTTTATTAAAATAACCTAAAATGGCCTCTTCTAATAAACGATCGATATGTAAACGCTCCATTCTTAATCCTTTAAACGGCCAATTAAGTAATCAACATTGCATTGTAGCTTGGCTATTTTTTAGACGTGTCAAAAAATCAATTCACTCACTCGCCAAAGAGCTACTTGCATCACGTGGTACTTTTTGCGCGAAATCTTTCGACCAAACAAGAGCTTTCGTTATTTTCCGAATGCATTATGATTGGTTAAAGGTCACATGACAGTACACCCGAACATTGACGAGAAAAATATCCCGCTCATTTCGCACTGTTACTTCAAGCAGTAAGGACGTATTGTGTTATTGGATTTGGGATGGTAGCGTGAGTTAAAATGTGTTTTTGTCTGTTTTTTGTGATATTTTATTGCAATTTGTATCGCTTTCATTTCGTTTAAAAATGTTTTGTGAAATTTTCTAACGTATATGTAGTCATAAACGGAAATCTACACTTCGAACTTAGTCTGTTGTGGCGGCCATT
The DNA here is from genome assembly GCA_029582155.1 of Panopea generosa. NCBI lineage: Eukaryota > Metazoa > Mollusca > Bivalvia > Adapedonta > Hiatellidae > Panopea > Panopea generosa. The sequence continues at coordinate 39,654,874 of CM055911.1, read as the reverse complement.
GTTTCAACACAATCGCATACATGCATTATTAATATTCATGAACACATTCAAAAGACATTGGTTTACTAGCTAAATTACAAAGCTTGCTACCTGCAATTATATAATTAGTTAACCTTGGAGGAAAATCCGTTTTTATCTGATTGAAACTTTTTTAAACTGGCAATCTCGATAGCTATGGCGGACACATAAGCCCCCATCTATTGAATATCATTTAATGAAATAAGAAGCTGACTAAACACAACATCACAGTCGAATAGTACAGATAAAAATAAACCAGAAAATCAAAACTCAGTGGAGAAATCAACTCTCTCAATGTCAATATGAATGTGTTGTTAGTTCTCTTTTATATAAATACACATCATTTACAGGTCACCATCTACGGGTATATCCTTGGTTATGTCGTCTGCGGGGGCAGGTTTTGTGTGATTGTCCAAGCAGACGCTCGAAGTTGCAGCACAAGCGGAAACTTAAAAATGTACATGCAGGTCGGATGTTTTATGTAATTCTTTCATCCGTATGCATGACACAAATTGGTTTTAATTGGAAAGTATGTCGACCATCTAAGATTGATTATTTGGTTGTTGACAGTTCAAAACAAAAAAGATTTCAAGTGACAAAATATTAAATTGATGTACCGGAATTGTATATATCTATAAGTACTGAGATGGGACAATACAACAAAGAAACAACCTGCATGTGTACTTACAAGTTTCTGGTTTAAACGATATCCATTATGTATTTATCTTTTCTTATAGCTTTATGGCTATTTTCCTATCTTTTGTATGATGGTTATCTTTACCCCAATATATTTCAAATAACCAATGAATGCAGGTTACTCATATTTTGTGAAAGCTGGATCCCCACTCTAAAATTGTATTTGGAATTTGCTGAGCTATGCTATATTTCTCAAATTTAAATATTTAAATAAACCTTTTATTTTCAGAAGTTGCAAAGAAATGGCCCTGCGCTTTGTTGTATTGTTTGGTTAGCAGTAAAACAGAAATGGTTACAGTACCGAACTTCAGATGGTGAGTGTTACAATATCCTGTTCTCTACTCAGTCGTTTTGTCATGTTTATTACCAGCTGTCCGTTATCATTATTTTTTTCATAATAAGTAATTCACTTCGTATGTTTTACTGACGGTATGAAAATGAAACGTTTGTTTAAATATTTAGCGTCATTTAATGCCACTGAGGTTTGCAGACAATCAGTTAACATAACAACTATTTTCTGAAATGCTAGAATGTTCATTAATTATTACTCGAACTCAACTATCTTAGTGGGTAACTGATGACTTTCCCATTTGAATCAGTGGTGAGAGACGAATGACAGTTAAACTCAATGTCGTATATTCTTTACTACAGTCAGATTGGGATTCGAACTCACAACCCATAGGTTAAATCTTAATCTTATACTTGTGTTATCAGTTAATGATATATTGTTAACATGTTTTTTTTAAGTTGTTATGCCATAATGACTTTAAATGCACAGAGTTCATGTTTAATAACTCATGTGTTTCTTGTGCTGCCATAGCTGTCTCACTCAATGTCATTTTTAGGACATTTTCAATGTCCCTCTTCTCATTTACTAATTTTTCATGAATCAATTCTTAGCACTGTCCACGCTGTTTATATAAAAAAAAACTCTTAATGAAAATTTGATTTTCAGCAGATCGGTACCAAGTGTGGTGATGTGAGATTGGTTCCCAGCAGTAATGTAATATTGACAGATCGGTATCCTGTAGGCTGGTTGTCATAGATTATGAACAGACTAGAAGATTAAAGTTAAGTACACTGTTAACGTGTAAAATGTAATATTCATACACAATGCTTTATCTGTTGTATGGTCATCTTTAAACAATATATACCAATATATATATACTCTTGTTGTTTCTGTTTCACTGGAGCACTGGTTATAGTATAAGTAATTCTGACTTTGTCAAACTAAATAGACTTGTATACAAGTATTTAGAACAAATGTAAACTGCCATGTATAGTATGTCTGTCACATTTGCACCCTCAACACCTGCTCTGTTCTACTGTCGCTTGTGCTGAGAATAAGTTCTTCAGTTATTGATTTTAGCCCATGTCAGTGATATATCCATCACAACGGAAACTAGCCAGACGGGGACTCGAACTCGCGATATCTTGTTATTGGTTCTAGCCCATGTCAGGGATATATCCATCACAACGGAAACTAGCCAGACGGGGACTCGAAACTCGCGATATCTAGATATAATACTGGTGTTATCAATTAATAGTATCTTGTTAACATATTTTTTCTAAAACTGCTATTCCATAATGACTTAAAATACACAGAGTGCAGGTTAAATAACTCTGCTTTTCATATGCTGTCATCGTTGTCTCCCTCAATGAAATTTGCTATAATTTGGACATTTAATGTTCCTCTTCTCATGACTAATTTTTCATGAATTATTTCTAAGCACTGTCCATACTGTTTATATAAAAAAAACTCTTAATTTTTTAGCAGATCGGTACCAAGTGTGGTGATGTGAGATTGGTTCCCAGCAGTAATGTAATATTGACAGATCGGTATCCTGCAGGCTGGTTGTCATAGAAGATGAACAGACTAGAAGATTAAAGTTAAGTACACTGTCCTCGTGTAAAATGTAATATTCATTCACAATGCTAGCCCTTTATCTATTGTATGGTCATCTTTAAACAATAGATACCAAAATATATACTCTTGTTGCTTCTGTTACACTGGAGCACTGGTTATAGTATAAGTAATTCAGACCTTGACAAACTGAATAGACTTGTATACTAGTATTTAGAACAAATGTAAACTGCCATGTATAGTATGTTTGTCACATTTGCACCCTCAACACCTGCTCTGTTCTACTGTAGCTTGTGCTGAGAATAAGTTCTTCAGTTATTGATTTTAGCCCATGTCAGGGATATATCCATCACAACGGAAACTAGCAAGACGGGGACTCGAACTCGCGATATCTTGTTATTAGTTCTAGCCCATGTCAGGGATATATCCATCACAACAGAAACTAGCCAGACGGGGACTCGAACTCGCGATATCTAGATATAATACTGGTGTTATCAATTAATAGTATCTTGTTAACATATTTTTTCTAAAACTGCTATTCCATAATGACTTAAAATACACAGAGTGCAGGTTAAATAACTCTGCTTTTCATATGCTGTCATCGTTGTCTCCCTCAATGAAATTTGCTATAATTTGGACATTTAATGTTCCTCTTCTCATGACTAATTTTTCATGAATTATTTCTAAGCACTGTCCATGCTGTTTATATAAAAAAAAACTCTTAATGACAATTTGATTTTTGAGCAGATCGGTACCAAGTGTGGTGATGCGAGATTGGTTCCCAGCAGTAATGTAATATTGACAGATCGGTATCCTGCAGACTGGTTGTCATAGAAGATGAACAGACTAGAAGATTAAAGTTAAGTACACTGTTCTCGTGTAAAATGTAAAATTCTTTCACAATGCTATCCCTTTATCTATCGTATGGTCATCTTTAAACAATAGATACCAAAATATATACTCTTGTTGCTTCTGTTACACTGGAGCACTGGTTATAGTATAAGTAATTCAGACTTTGTCAAACTGAATAGACTTGTATACAAGTTTTTAGAACAAATGTAAACTGCCATGTATAGTATTTCTGTCACATTTGCGCCCCAACACCTGCTCTGTTCTATTGTAGCTTGTGCTGAGAATAAGTTCTTCAGTTATTGATTTTAGCCCATGTCAGGGATATATCCATCACAACGGAGACTAGCCAGACGGGGACTCGAACTTGCGATATCTTGTTACTGGTTTTAGGCCATGTCAGGGATATATCCATCACAACGGAGACTAGCCAGACGGGGACTCGAACTCATGGAATCTTGTTATAAATTCTAACCCATGTCAGCGGGTGCCACCAGTGAATAAATATATGTATGCTTAAATTGCTATTATGTTTTATCTCACCAGAACCAAAGGTTCAAAGTGAGTTTTCTTTATATTTTAGCTCACCTGAGAGACAGACACAATCTTATTTTTCATACACATCTTGACCCGAATTTAGACATTAATTAAAGCAATCATTAAAGCTTGGTTCCTTTTATTAACCAGTTTGTTAATTATGTGCATCTTTAAGACTGGTGCTACCCGTTTCAGGGGGACGTGCTAGTTGGTTTTGAACCTTTTTATAAAGTAACAATTCAAATTAGTAAAATTGTCAATATGAATCTTGTTTCTTTCATGTGAAGTTATGTCCCTTGGATTATTTAAAATATATATAAATATATTAAATATATATTTAAGCTGGAAATCAATCATTTACATTTTTGAGCAATGTTATGAGTTCGTAATTTTTTTTTTGTAATCAAAGATTTCTAAAATGTGTAAGAATATTTATTAAGTGGATAATGAGACAGATAATTAGGATAAATAAAACAAAAAATAATTTAAGACAATAAAATCACTAAATTTTGAACAAATAAAACATTCAGTATAAGATAAAATATCAGACAAATAAAAATAATTGTGGCAATATAGTAAGTAATTTGGATAATTAAAACATATACAATAAGGGCAATTAACATGTAAAAATAACTAGGACAATTAAAATATACTAACTGATAGGGTTAATAAAACAGATACAATCATAATAGACAATTAAACAATAAACATTCAGTTAAGGCAAATAAAACAATATACATTCAGATAAGGGAATTAAAGAATATACATTCAGTTAGGTATATAAAACAAAATACATTCAGTTAAGGCAATTAAAACAATATACATTCAGATATGGAAATAAAGATTATACATTCAGCTAGCTTAAGTAAAACAATAAACATTCAGTTAAGGTAATTAAAACACAATACAATCAGTTAGAGTAAATGAAACACTATACATCCAAATAAGATACATAAAACAAAATACATTCAGTCAGGGTAATTAAAACAATATACATCTAAATAAGGTAAATAAATGAACATACATTAATTTAGTGTTAATCAAACAATATACATTCAGTTAAGGTAAATAAATGAACATACATTCAGTTAGGGTAAATAAAACAATATACATTCAATTAGGGTTAATAAAACAATATACATTTAGTTAGGGTTAATAAAACAATATTCATTCAGTTAGGGTAGATAAAACAATATACATTCAGTAAAGGTAAATAAAACAATATACATTTAGTTAGGGTAAATAAAACAATATACATTCAGACAAGGTAAATAAATTAACATACATTCAGTTAGTGCAAATAAAACGATATTCATTCAATTAGGGTTAATAAAACAATACACATTCAGTAAGGGTAAATAAAACAATAATACATTCAGTTAGGGTAAATAAAACAATATACATTCAGTTAGAGTAGATAAAACAATATACATTCAGATAAGGTAAATAAATGAACATACATTCAGTTGAGGTAAATAAAACAATATACATTCAATTAGGGTAGATAAAACAATATACATTTAGATAAGGTAAATAAATGAACATACATTCAGTTAAGGTAAATAAAACAATATACATTCAGTTAGGGTAAATAAAACAGTATACATTCAGTTAAGGTAAATAAATGAACATACATTCAGTTAGGGTAAATAAAACAATATATATTCAGTTAAGGTAAATAAAACAATATACATTCAGTTAGGGTTAATAAAACAATATACATTCAGATAAAGTAAATTAAACCATATACATTCAGTTAAGGCAAATAAATCGACATACATTCAGTTAGGGTAAATAAAACAATATACATTCAGTTAGGGTAAATAAAACAATATACATTCAGATAAGGTAAATAAATTAACATACATTCAGTTAGTGTAAATAAAACAATATATATTCGGTTAGGGTAAATAAAACAATAAACATTCAGATAAGGTAAATAAATGAACATACATTCAGTTAGTGTAAATAAAACAATATATATTCAGTTAGGGTAAATAAAACAATATACATTCAGATAAGGTAAATAAATGAACATACATTCAGTTAGTGTAAATAAAACAATATATATTCAGTTAAGGTAAATTAAACCATATACATTCAGTTCAGGCAAATACATAGACATACATTCAGTTAGGGTAAATAAAACAATATACATTCAAATAAGGTAAATAAATGAACATACATTCAGTTGGGGTTAATAAAACAACATACATTCAGATAAATAAATGAACATACATTCAGTTAAGGTAAATAAACAATATACATTCAGTTAAGGTAAATAAAACCATATACATTCAGTTAAGGCAAATTAATCGACATGCATTCAGTTAGGGTAAATAAAACTATATACTTTCAGTTAAGGTTAATAAAAACATAAAAATCAGTTAAGTAGGGCTAAATGACACATATACATGTACAAAAGTAACAACTTTTACTAGAATATAGAGTGATTATTTTGAATATAAATATAATTATTAATTATTTTATTATTGATTTAAGTGGACATTTATTATTAGAAGTAATGCAAGTAGTACAAAAATTATAAACTGTTAGTATTATAAATAGTTGTATAGTATATAATAGTTTTTGTGCAGTTGTATTTGTATTGAATAGACTGGATATATCTAATATTTCAATGCATGGGGTTTGTTTAATTGATAAATCTAGGCCAGTTATTAATCACAGAAAGGCTTCTTGAATTGACCTGCTGCTTACGCAAACTAACGTGCATTTAACAATTAACACTGACTGACATAATATTTTCACTGTTGTTATTAACTAACATGCGATTCAGTTTTAAGAAGCATCTTCCGTGAATAAATAAAAAAAAAATGTAAAAGGGGATTTGTCTATTCATGCAAGTTAGTATTTAAGTATTTGTAGCTTTTTTAATTTAAGATAGTTTATTTAGTTACTATAAACTTATATTTATCCTTAGTTTTAATTGTATAATCATATATTCATATAATGTATAATTAAAAAATAATTCATATCTAAATATAAAATGTACATATTGCATATATAGAACAGATATTCATGTAATTATATAAAATATTCATGTAATCATAAAACAGATACTCATGTAATTATATAAATCATATACTCATATAATTATATAAAATATATATTCTGATAATCATATAAAATAGATACTCATATAGTCATATAAAATAGGTACTCACAAAATTATATAAAATAGATACTCACATCATTATATTAAACCGATACTCATATAATTATATCAAACAGATACTCATATAATTATGTAAAACAGATACTCACATAATTATATAAAATAGATACTCTGATAATCATATAGAATGGATACTCATAAAGTCATATAAAATAGATACTCACAAAATGATATAAAATAGATACTCATATAATTATATAAAACATATACTCTGATAATCATATAAAACAGATACTCATATAATTATATCAAACAGATACTCAAAAAATTATATAAAACAGATACTCAAATAGTTATGTTAAATAGATACTGATATAATCCTATAAAATAGATACTCACAAAATTATGTAAAACAGATACTCACATAATTATATTAAATAGATACTGATATAATCATATAAAATAGATACTCACAGTTATATAAAATAGATACTCATATAATTATATAAAATATAAACTGTGATAATCATATAAAGTAGGTACTCACATAATTGTATAAAACAGATACTCACATAATTATATAAAACAGATACTGTGATAATCATATAAAACAGATACTCACATAATGATATAAAACAGATACTCACAAAATTAAATAAAACAGATACTCACATAATTATATAAAATAGATACTGATAAAATCCTATAAAAGAGATACTCACAAAATTATATAAAAAAGAAACTCATATAATTATATAAAACAGATACTCACAAAATTATATAAAACAGATACTAACATAATTATATAAAATAGATACTGATATAATCCTATAAAATAGATACTCACAAAATTATATAAAATAGATACTCATATTATTATATAAAACATATTCTGTGAAAATCATATAAAGTAGTTACTCACATTAATCTATAAAACAGATACTCAAATAATTATATAAAACAGATACTGTGATAATCATATAAAATAGATACTCACATAATTATATAAAATAGATACTCTGATAATAATATAAAACAGATTCTCACATAATTATATAAAATATTCATATCATCAAAAAACAGATACTCATATAATAATGTAAAACAGATACTCACATAATTATATAAAATAGATACTTTGATAATCATATAAAATGGAGACTCATATAGTCATATAAAATAGATACTCACAAAATTATATAAAATAGATACTCACATAATTATATAAAACAGATAATCACATAATTTTATAAAACAAAATTATATCATACAGATACTCACAAAATTATATAAAACACATACTCAAATAATTATATCAAATAGATACTGATAAAATACTTTAAAATAGATACTGATATAATCCTATCAAATAGATACTCACAAAATTATATAAAATAGATACTCATATAATTATATAAAATATAAACTGTGATAATCATATAAACAGATACTCACATAATTATATAAAACAGATACTCACAAAATTATATAAAACCGATACTCACATAATTATATCAAACAGATACTGATATAATCCTATAAAAAAATACTCACAAAATTATATAAAATAAATACTCATATAATTATATAAAACAGATACTCACAAAATTATATAAAACAGATACTCACATAATTATATAAAAATAGATACTGATATAATCCTATAAAATAGATACTTACAAAATTATATAAAATAGATACTCATATAATTATATAAAACATATACTGTGATAATCATATAAAGTAGGTACTCACATAATTATATAAAACAGATACTCACATAATTATATAAAACAGATACTGTGATAATCATATAAAACAGATACTCACATAATTATAAAAAACAGATGCTCACATAATTATATAAAATAGATACTCTGATAGCCATATAAAACAGATACTCACATAATTATATAAAACATACCACACAATTATAGTCATAAAACAGATATATAATTATATAAATCAAATACTCTGATAATCACATAAAATAGATACTCATATAATTATATAAAACAAATACTCATATAATCATATAATATTGATACTTGTATAATAAGATAAATTAGATACTCATATAAATTTAATACATCATAAATTCATATACGATCATAAATTGCATATAATAAATCCTCTAAAGCCTTGAAATTCTCATATAAAGTGCACATATATTTGATCATATAAACTTGCATACATAATAAAACTATATCAGACACTCAAAATCCTACAAAATAGATATTTATAGAAGTTCCAAAATATTTTCAAAATATATAAACGTGTAATGTTATAAAATGAATACATTATAAAGTCCTTCAAATTATATATAAATATACTTAATTGTATAAGACTCATATAAAAAAACATAAAATGATACTCATGAATTATAAATCATAAAATCATAAGCAGATACTCATAAAAACACATAGCACTCGTACTTATAATACATAATGTGAATACAAAACTAATTAGATTACAATAATTAAATACAAACTATGAATTATCCATAAACTCTTTAAAAATAACCAACATTACTTTAAATATCTTTTCATTAAAAAAATACATTAAAAAAACATGAAATTAACTAAAATATAAAAAAGAACTGATTGAAAAGTCAAAAGATTGAAAAAGTTAACTCTTTTCAACATAAAAATATGGTCATAATTATCCACTTAAAGAATATCTTATTTTATTTCGAAACAGCTTGTGAAATGCTAAAACTATCCTGGAAATATCATTGTTTACTAAATTGGCATTGCTCAACACTTTAAACAATTATTAGGCTTTTTATGAACCTATCTTTCGGCCTGCTTTATTATAAATACGTTGTACAAGAGGCACTCTTCTCAAAAAGATCTGCGCCTTGTAAATGTACGTGGTCTTTACACATATGCATTGTATATGTATTATAAGCGTACAGACGTATCCCCTCATCTATACATAGTTCTGATATGTAATGAATAATGTGTATCATTTGGCACTTGAAATTAAATAAATGTTACATTTTTTATTTCATTCCTTATTTTTAAAAAATAAGTTCTAGAATTTTAGAAATCGGAGCTATGTATCAAGTCCCTTTATTCACACATACACCACACATACAGACATACGTATTTATATAAGTATTTGGTTGATTTCCAGTTAAAAAATATAAATACATTGAACGTTGGCTATCATGTTACTTTAATTGAAAGTTCTAAATATTTTCAAGGGCCACAACATTTACTGTTAATAAAAAGATGGCTACTTGCACAAGCTTTTATTCATTTTCAGAGACAGTTTGTACCCATGGTGTATGTACAAGATTTGTTGAAGAGCAGCTGAGACTACCGACAGCAGATTACAGGTTAATTTACACAAACATGAATTGTTTATCTGTGCAGTAACAAACCTTTTGATTATCACAATTTAATATAAATTGATAGATCATTTACATGAGTAGTCAGCTTATAATTGCCTAAATCCAACAAGTCCTGTCTAATATATGGCGTCTGATTAAATTGGCTAAGAAAGACCTTGGATCCAAGTCCAGCATCCTTGTTTTGCAAGTAACTGACAAGAGACGTTCTCATATTATATATTTTAAGCGCACTGGGCTCGAACACGCAACTGCAGTGATATATAACAATGAAATGTTTACAAAAATGTATTTCCCTTTAACTATGTTTTTAAGCTTATTTTGAGCATAGCTCCGTTGAGCTATTCTTGTAGCAAGCTTTTTGTTGTAGTCGTATATCAATCATCACAGAGACTGGCTCGGCGGGGATTCGAACTCGCAACAGCTGGATTGAGTCAGGCGTGCTACTGACTGAGCTAACCAGCCCTGGCCTTTCACATAATATTTTATTATATTAATGACATATCCAATTTAAAGTAAGCATAATTGTAAAAATGGTCTTTTCACAGTATCGGACGAATAGTGCCGGCAAATATGGGGACCTCCAACAACGGGACGCTTACAGCTGACATTGTTTTTAAATGTATCAAACTTTGATAAGGACCCTGTTATTTATTCCTATAGATTTTACATTTATAGTTTTTAATAACAATTTTGGAGCTGCTCTGACACTTTATGCCAAAAGAAGGCTAAATAGTAAATCAATATATGAAAACTAATTTTTTGACATTAAGAGGGTGTGATAGTGTAATGGATACATTGTTGGCCGCTCACGCCAGAGGTTGTGGGTTCGATCCCGAACTCGACCAAATGTATCTGATGTTACAACACTCAGTACTGGTTCTACCCAGGAAGTGGACTTGAGCGCGGTTCATATAAGCTCTGAGCTTTCATCAAAGTTGATCTTAAATAAAAAGTACAAATCCCAATACATGAAAACTATTTATATATATATATATATATATATATTTTATAAATTTCAAAGGTTCAGGAAACAGTTTTCGATTTACTTTTCTATAGTTGTCCACAGAAGTTTGAATTTTAGTTCAGTTTAATTAATAAAGAGCATGGTCCTTGTCAAATTTTGAGAAGTACATGTATAAATTCATATTTTTGTTGTGATAAAAAATTGTAAAGTGCTTCCACAACATTAGAATGAATAATTGAATGGGCACCCACATGCATATTTTAATGCAAATAAATTGTCTGTATCAAAATTACCTTATGTAAAATCTAGATTATCGTGATTAATAACATAGCCATCAATTTTCAACATTCTGTTAAATATTAAATTTTTCATTTTGCAAACTGTAAATTTTAAAGACAGAAACCTAAGAAGAGTTCCGTATTAAGAATTTAGTGACTTGTTGGTGGAGTAGTAATTGGAAATTGATTTTTTCACATTTATTAATTTTTATGGCAGTCACTGCCCTTTTGCGAACTTTTATTTGTTATTTTTCTTTATTTTTTAACAAATAAATCCAAATATTTTACAAAAAAATATATTGAGTAATGTAAATATGAAAAACTACAAACAGACTTGATCTTTAAATTTGATTTAAACTCAAAACATTGATTATTATAATTATTTTCCATATAAAAATTAAAAAAAAATAAAAAAAAATATCACAATTTATTCCAAGTTAACAAAAAAAAATGGCATAAACAAAATATTCAAAACAAATTCAATTTTGTTAACAGGTTTTAGAGAAAATATAAGATTGGGTTAAATTATCTTTAATCTGTATAGTTTTTTGGACCAGTATCCAAATATCTATTTATAAAGGGAAGTAATAATTTTTTTTAATTATTTCCCTTTATTGGTAAATGAAATTATAATTTTATATAAAAAAAGAACTTGCTAGTATTGCAAACTTATTTCTTGATAAATATTCTATTGTAAATTCACAGATAAATGTTATTGGCATCTATAAATTTAAATAAGGTTTTGATAAATAATTGATATAATATTAATGATAAAAAACTATTGACTCAATTTTAATTTATAGCGAGCGGTAATATTAGGCAAAATTGTTTCCCTTTATTGATAGCTGAACTTGTACTTTTATTGAAAAAGAACTTGCTTGTATTGCAAAATTGTTCCTTGATAAATAATTCCTTTCTAAATTCACAGAAATTTTGTTAGGGACATCAATGAATTATTCAAATGAGGTTTTTATGAATAATTATTATTTATGACAATCTAGTAAAGATAAAATGGGGTTTGGTGAATAATTATGTAAATGAACCAAATTACCGTTATCATGATTGTTTTCCCCCTTACCTTCAATATCTTTTTTTTGTTCTCAATTCAACTTGATTTGTAAATAAAACATTTCTACATATTTTGGACGGAATTATAAAAAACAGTCTCAGTGATGATTGATATACGACATTGTGTCTCATTATCATTCGTCTGATTCACTGATTCAAGTGAGAAAGTTATCATTTGCTTGTGGAGATGGGGTGTGCTGAAGTACTGGTTAACCTTTTAGGATCCCAGGAAACAATGGTTAGGTTAACAGATCGTCTGTTAGCCCTCAACGGCATAAACATTATGCTTAATACTCAATCAATCATATAGAAACAGTTTTATATACAATTTTACAGATCTCTAATTCTATTGACTATTTTTAAATTTTGAAAATAGAAAATAAGATCATTTTGAATTTTTTTATATGCTATTTCTGAGAATAGCTAAATTTGTCTAGAGTATCAGAATAGCATTAATAAATTGTATGCATATTTTAATAAACATTAGGAATAGTTTTATTGAAGACAATTGTTTGTTTATCAATATATATATTTTTTAAAATAGGAACCAGTTAAAAAGCAAACCTTCAGCAAACAATAAGCAAATTATTTATAACATTCCTTATAATCCGCGTTGTTCAGTATGTGGAAGCACTGTATTGAATATGTATTTTACAATATCTAGTGAAATGTACACATTGCTGCCCCCTTCACATGTTTGGCGTCATGTCTTGTTTGGCACTGATACTGGCAGCATGCAATCTTTGTCAATAAAAGCATAGTTGGCATGATTGTGATACAGTATATTGTAGGATTCGAACCAAGGTTTGGTCATATGGTCTCTCGAAAACAACATTCAGTATTGGTTCTACCCAAGAAATGGATTCATAAAAACTCTTTACAATCGAGTTTAACTATTTAAGTATAAATTATTTCAAATAACAAATATTTGGTACAGAATGTGAAACGGGCACCAGTATGTCGTAATTAAATCTTCATCTGCACATGTGCCTAATAAATTCATCAGACCTAAAACTTGAAATTGAACATTTTCAGGATTTGTTTAAAAAAACACCGTAGTGTTGTCTAATGGTAGAGCGTCCGCCTTGCATGCAGAAGGTCATGGGTTCAATCCCCGACCGGGTCATACCAAAATCATGAAAAATGGTAATATAAGCTTCCTCGCTTGGCGCTCAGCATTTAGAGGATAGTCTTGTCTTGTTGGCCCAGTTTCAGTATGCGACTCGGTGGGGTATCAGACCCTGTGTCTGTTTCATGATATTCCAGTGTGGCAGCACTCAGAATACTGTCTCAAGCAGACACTGTTGCAATATGACTGAAAAATTGTCAAAAGCAACACTAAAAAAACTGTTGAAAAACTATTTTAGTCAATACGATACAATTATAGTGTTAAGTAGATATTGAATAAAATTGAAATGGCTGAATTTGAGTTGAAAATGATCTTTGATGAATTTAATCAGTCACTTGGTCTTGCAGAGGAAATTTTAATTCATTATATAATTATGAGAATTGAAATTGTGATACATTCAACATGTCTTTCATCAGTGTCAGATAAATGCATTTTCATTGTAACTAAAATTCATCTGTAAATAATAATCATCATTTGTGTTGTTGTTGTGGTGCCATGGGAGTGATTGCTAGAATAATAGAATTAACAATTACATTAAATGAAAGTATTAAAGACACCCAAATGATTATTTTTTTTAATTGAGTAAATAAGACATTGTTGCTTGTGTAAAAAATGCTGTAGATGAATTTTTTTTTATTCTAAAATATATATTTGACAGATTTTAATTCAATATATTTTTTTGATTTTGGCATAAATTCCATACTGGTCATATTCTAGACTGACAAAGTTACAATGTTTATATTAAATACCCCTGCCTGGCACCAGTCTCAGTGATGATTGATATATGAAATGATGTATCATCTCTCACCATTGATTCAAGTGGGGAAGTTATCAAATACTTGTGGAGATTGGGTGTGCTGGAGTACTGGTTAACCTTTCAGGATCCCAGGAAACAGCAGTTAAGTTAACTGATCATATTTTATCCCTCGATGGCAAACCATTGACGCTAAATATTCAATCAATCTAGTATATACAGATGTTCATTAATTTAACACGGAAGCAATTACCTATTTATGTGTTGGTGTACTGTGATGTCATTTTAAACAATTTCTTTGAAGAAAAAAATCAAAATTGCTAAAATTTCCATATATTCAGATCTTTAGATTATTATTAATGCTTTAGTTGCATTTAAAACACTGATGGAAATGGATTTATAGTGTGCTCTTTTTCAATAACAAATATTTTCATTTCATTTTCTGTATCAAACTGTAAATTGTATATTATTTGAAATAGATTTAAATAAAGTATATACATAAAATAATTTGTTTTATAGTATATATATACTTTATATATATATTTTTTCGAGATATTGTAAAACTAGTGACGTAAAGGCGCCAAATATCTCTAGCTGTACAATAATGTTATTCCAGTGTGTGACTGAAATATATTCATTATATATTTTTCAGTGACAATATTCACAAATCATTGAATACAGTGTTAGTATGAAATTTTGAAATTTAGTTTGTTTTGTTTTGAAAATGATCCAATTAGGGCCTCATGGTAGATCAAGTCATTCAAGCATGATCAAATGAGTTTTTATTATCATTGTTGCAAGTATTTAAATGTTTGTATCTACTATGAAACATACATGCTACACATGTTATTTAAATTACCACACTAACACATTAATTAATTTTATTCCTGTAATAGAATGCAAGGATTTGATATTTGAATATTTTACAAATTAAAATAACTTTGTTTAAATTAAGTAGGAGGAAAAATTGACCTACTAGTTTTTTTTATAGGAATTGGGAACGTTTCAGTAAAAAATGTTTTTATGCATGAATGATCACTGTCAACTTTTCTTACTGCTAATAAGAAAAAAAAACTAACACTTAACTTGTAACATGCATCTAACATGCGTAACATACATCTAACATGCAAGTTTGCATTGCTCGGTGCGGATTCAGAAATTAACAAATATTAATTAATGTATACGACCTTACGACCTACATGATCTTACAGGACCTATACATATACAGATAACTTATATGACCTATATATACAGATAACTTAATTTGACCTATATATACAGACATATTTGACTTGTGACCTATATACTTCATATACGTATATCTATATACAGCATGTTCTGAATCCAAACCTCTACTCACTTAACCAAAATTAAGGGAAGTTGACATATGATTTTACGTGCAAAATATAACATTTATTAATGGGCTTACTATATTTTGGTAAAGAGAACCGACATAAATGTTGTATAATTTTGTGTTTAGGGCACATTTACTGGTATAAGTGGATTTTTTGTAGGCTTTTGTTAGACGTATTGGTTGTTTTATTTTATTTCTTCAAAAACAAAAATATTTTGCAAGCAACATTTTTAAAGTAGGACGGAAGTGTACCAGTATATATAGTTTTGTACATAGTTTTAACATTTATAAAGTTGCAGTATTTGAAATATGCTTTATATTGAGAGAAATTTGTACTTGGATAAAATAGTATGCAATATATTGAAACTACAGTATTATTAAATATTTAATTATTGTCTGGTGCTTTTAATTTTAAATTATTTGGTCTTTGTTAAATTTTAAATAAGATTTACTATAAGTTATTTGATATTTGTTAATTTTTAAATGAAATTAATTATTTAATTAACTGGTCTTTGTTTTTTGGGTTTTTTTTTAATAAAATTAATTATTTCATTAAAGCTTTGGTCTTTGTTTATTTTGAAATGAAATTCATTATTTCATTAATTGGTCTTTGTTGTTTTTTAAAAATAAAATTCATTATCTCGTTAAAGCTTTGGTCTTTGTTTTTTTTTTAATGAAATTCATTATTTATCTAATTAAGTGGTCTTTGTTTATTTCAAAATGAAATTCATAATCTAATTAAGTGGTCTTTGTTTTGTTTTGTTTTTTTGAAAAAAAATTATTATTTCGTTAAAGTTTTGGTCTTTGTTTATTTTGAAATGAAATTCATTATTCAATTAATTGGTCTTTGCTGTGTTTTTTTTAAATAAAATTCATTATCTCATTAAAGCTTTGGTCTTTGTTTATTTCTAAATGAAATTCATAATCGAATTAAGTGGTCTTCGTTTATTTCTAAATGAAATTTATTATTTAATTAATTGGTCTTTGTTTATTTCTAAATGAAATTCATTATTAAATTAATTGGTCTTTGTTTATTTCTAAATGAAACTCATTATTTAATTAATTAGTCTTTGTTGTTGTTTTTTTTTTAAATAAAATTCATTATCTCATTAAAGCTTTGGTCTTTGTTTATTTCTAAATGAAATTCATAATCGAATTAAGTGGTCTTCGTTTATTTCTAAATGAAATTTATTATTTAATTAATTGGTCTTTGTTTATTTTGAAATGAAATTCATTATTAAATTAATTGGTCTTTGCTGGGTTTTTTTTAAATAAAATTCATTATCTCATTAAAGCTTTGGTTTTTGTTTATTTCTAAATGAAATTTATTATTTAATTAATTGGTCTTCGTTTATTTCTAAATGAAATTCATTATTTAATTAATTAGTCTTTGTAACAAATCAAAACTCAATAAGAAAAAAATAAAAAATCAATAATAAAAAACTGAATAATTTTTAACTCAATAAAAAACTCAAGCTCAATAAGAAAAAAAACTCATTAAAAACTCAAACATTAAAAAATTCAAATCACAATATCAAGAAAAAGCATCAGATAAAAAGGGGAAAAATGAAATATCATTATCAGGAAAAAGCATCAGAAAAAAGGGGTGAAATGAAATCTCATCAGGGAAAAGATTAAGAAAAAAGGGGAAAAATTAAATCTCATTATCAGGAAAAAGCATAATAAAAAAGGGGGAAAATGAAATCTCATTATCGGGAAAAAGCATGAGAAAAAAGGGGGAAAATGATATCTCAATATCAGGAAAAAGCATATGAAAAAAGGGGAAAAATGATATCTCAATATCAGGAAAAAGCATCAGAAAAAAGGGGAAACAATGAAATCTCATTATCAGGAAAAATCATGAGAAAAAAGGGGAAAAATGAAATCTCATTATCAGGAAAATGCATAAGAAAAGAGGGAAAAAAATGAAATCTCAATATCAGGAAAAAGCATAAGAAAAAAGGGGAAAAATGAAATCTTATTATCAGGAAAAAGCATCAGAAAAAAGGGGGAAAATGAAATCTCAATATCAGGAAAAAGCATAAGAAAAAAGAAAAAAAATGAAATCTCAATATCAGGAAAAAGCATAAGAAAAAAGGGGAAAAATGAAATCTCATTATCAGGAAAAAGCATCAGAAAAAAGGGGGAAAATGAAATCTCAATATCAGGAAAAAGCATAAGAAAAAAAGGGGGAAAATGAAATCTCAATATCAGGAAAAAGCATATGAAAAAAGGGAAAAATGAAATCTCAATATCAGGAAAAAGCACAAGAAAAAAAGGGGAAAAATGAAATCTCAATATCAGGAAAAAGCATATGAAAAAAGGGAAAAATGAAATCTCAATATCAGGAAAAAGCACAAGAAAAAAAGGGGAAAAATGAAATCTCAATATCAGGAAAAAGCATATGAAAAAAGGGAAAAATGAAATCTCAATATCAGGAAAAAGCATAAGAAAAAAGGGGGAAAATGAAATCTCAATATCAGGAAAAAGCATAAGAAAAAAGGAAAAAAATGAAATCTCAATATCAGGAAAAAGCATATGAAAAAAAGGGGGAAAATGAAATCTCAATATCAGGAAAAAGCATATGAAAAAAGGGGGAAAATGAAATCTCAATATCAGGAAAAAGCATATGAAAAAAGGGGGAAAATGAAATCTCAATATCAGGAAAAAGCATATGAAAAAAAGGGGAAAAATGAAATCTCAATATCAGGGAAAAGCATATAAAAAAAGGGAAAAAATGAAATCTCATTATCAGGAAAAAGCATATGAAAAAAAGGGGAAAAATGAAATCTCAATATCAGGAAAAAGCATCAGAAAAAAGGGGAAAAAATAAAATCTCAATATCAGGAAAAAGCATAAGAAAAAAGGAAAAAAATGAAATCTCAATATCAGGAAAAAGCATATAAAAAAAGGGAAAAAATGAAATCTCATTATCAGGAAAAAGCATATGAAAAAAAGGGGAAAAATGAAATCTCAATATCAGGAAAAAGCATCAGAAAAAAGGGGAAAAAATAAAATCTCAATATCAGGAAAAAGCATAAGAAAAAAGGAAAAAAATGAAATCTCAATATCAGGAAAAAGCATATAAAAAAAGGAAAAAAATGAAATCTCAATATCAGGAAAAAGCATATGAAAAAAGGGGGAAAATGAAATCTCAATATCAGGAAAAAGCATATGAAAAAAGGGGGAAAATGAAATCTCAATATCAGGAAAAAGCATATGAAAAAAGGGGGAAAATGAAATCTCAATATCAGGAAAAAGCATATGAAAAAAAGGGGAAAAATGAAATCTCAATATCAGGGAAAAGCATATAAAAAAAGGGAAAAAATGAAATCTCATTATCAGGAAAAAGCATATGAAAAAAAGGGGAAAAATGAAATCTCAATATCAGGAAAAAGCATCAGAAAAAAGGGGAAAAAATAAAATCTCAATATCAGGAAAAAGCATAAGAAAAAAGGAAAAAAATGAAATCTCAATATCAGGAAAAAGCATATAAAAAAAGGGAAAAAATGAAATCTCATTATCAGGAAAAAGCATATGAAAAAAAGGGGAAAAATGAAATCTCAATATCAGGAAAAAGCATCAGAAAAAAGGGGAAAAAATAAAATCTCAATATCAGGAAAAAGCATAAGAAAAAAGGAAAAAAATGAAATCTCAATATCAGGAAAAAGCATATAAAAAAAGGAAAAAAATGAAATCTCAATATCAGGAAAAAGCATAAGAAAAAAAAGGGGAAAAATGCAATCTCAATATCAGGAAAAAGCATCAGAAAAAAGGGGAAAAAATAAAATCTCAATATCAGGAAAAAGCATAAGAAAAAAGGGGAAAAATGAAATCTCAATATCAGGAAAAAGCATAAGAAAAAAGGAAAAAAATGAAATCTCAATATCAGGAAAAAGCATAAGAAAAAAGGGGAAAAATGAAATCTCAATATCAGGAAAAAGCATATGAAAAAAGGGAAAAAATGAAATCTCAATATCAGGAAAAAGCATATAAAAAAAGGGGAAAAATGAAATCTCAATATCAGGAAAAAGCATATGAAAAAAGGGGAAAAATGAAATCTCAATATCAGGAAAAAGCATCAGAAAAAAGGGGGAAAATGAAATCTCAATATCAGGAAAAAGCATAAGAAAAAAAGGGGGAAAATGAAATCTCAATATCAGGAAAAAGCATAAGAAAAAAGGGGAAAAAATGAAATCTCAATATCAGGAAAAAGCATAAGAAAAAAGGAAAAAAATGAAATCTCAATATCAGGAAAAAGCATATGAAAAAAGGGGAAAAATTAAATCTCAATATCAGGAAAAAGCATCAGAAAAAAGGGGTGAAATGAAATCTCACTATCAGGAAAAAAACATAATTATTGAGTTTGAATTTTTTATAATCGAATTTTGAGTTTTTATTATTAAGTTTGAGTGAAAGTTTTTAATTATTTAGTTTTAGTTTTTTATTTGATTTGATTTAAATCATTGAGTTTGAGTTGAAGTATTTTATTTTTGAGTTTGAGTGAAAGTTTTAAATTATTGAGTTTGAGTTTTTTCTTATTAAGTTTTAATTATTGAGGTTTGAGTTTTTTGTTTTTGAGTTGGAGTTATTTCATTATTGAGTTTTGATTTGATTTTATTTAAATTATTGAGTTCGAAAATTTTATTTTTTATCATTGAGTTTGAGTTTTTATTTTTTCATTCTTGAGATTTTTAGATTTTAAATTTTTAAGGTGTTTGATTTTCGATTTTTGATTTTTAAAAAATTTGATTTTTAGATTTTTACATTAATAGAAATAAACGAAGACCACTGAAGTAATGAGATAATGAATTTTATTTTAAATACAAAAACAAAGACCAATTAATTAAATAATAAATTTCATTTAAAAAAAAACAAAGACCAAAACTTTAATGAGATAATGAATTTTATTTTTTAAAAAAAAACCGACAACGATCAATTAATTAAATGATGAATTTCATTTAAAAAAGCAAAGACCAAAGCTTTAATGAGATAATGAATTTTTTTTAAAAACAAAGACCACTTAATTAGATAATGAATTTCATTTCGAAATAAATAAAGACCAAAACTTTAATGAAATAATTAATTTTATTTAGAAATAAACGAAGACCACTTAATTAGATAATGAATTTCATTTCAAACAAAGACCAAAGCTTTAATGAGATAATTAATTTTATTTAAAAACAAAATGAAAGACTAATTAATTAAATAATAAATTTCATTTAAAAATAAACAAAGACCATTTAATTAAATAATGAATTTTTAAAAAAACAAAAAAAACAAAGACCACTTAATTAGATAATGAATTTCATTTATAAAATAAACAAAGACCACTTAATTAGATAGATAATGAATTTCATTTCATAAAAAATCATAGACCAAAGCTTTAATGAGATAATGAATTTCATTTCAAAATAAACAAAGACCAATTAATCAAATAATGAATTTCATTTAAAGATAAACAAAGATCAATTAATCAAATAATTAATTTTATTTAGAAATAAACAAAGACCAATTAATCAAATAATGAATTTCATTTAAAGATAAACAAAGACCAATTAATTAAATAATGAATTTCATTAAAAAATAAACAAAGACCATTTAATTAAATAATGAATTTTTAAAAAAACAAGAAAAACAAAGACCACTTAATTAGATAATGAATTTCATTTATAAAATAAACAAAGACCACTTAATTAGATATGAAAGATAATAAATTTCATTTCATAAAAAATCATAGACCAAAGCTTTAATGAGATAATGAATTTCATTTCAAAATAAATAAATACCAAAACTCTAGTTAGATAGCAAATTCTATTTAAATAAAACACAACAAATAACACTTAATAAGATAATGAATTTCATTTCAAAATAAACAAAGACCAAAGCTTTAATGAGATAATGAATTTTATTTAAAAAAACAAAACAACAAAGACTAATTAATCAAATAATGAATTTCATTTAGAAATAAACAAAGACCAATTTGTTAAATAATGAATTTCATTTAAAAAAAACAAAACAAAGACCACTTAATTAGTTTAAACATATTCTATTTCTCAATAAAAGTACATTTCATACAGTAATTCAAGTGTATACAATAACAGAAAAGGGATTAGAACGGAATCATTTCATTTCAAAATAAACAAAGACCAAAACTCTAATTAGATAATGAATTTTATTTAAAAAAAAACAAAGACCAATTAATTATTTTAAAAAATAAAGACCAACTCATTAAATGATTCAATCCATTTAAAAATAAACAGACCATTTAATCAAAAAATAATTTTATTTCAAATTTTACAGACTAAATTATTAAATAATTTGATTTCAAATTCAACAAAGATCAAATAATTAATGAATTATATAAAAACCAACAATGACCAAAGCTGTAATGAGATGAATTTTATTTAAAAACAAACAAACAAAGACCAATTAATTAAATAATTAATTTCATTTAAAATATATACTGGTACACTTCCGTCCTACTTCAAACATGTTGCTTGCAAATTATTTTTGTTATTGAAGAAATGAAATAAAACAACCAATAAAAAAACCAAGCCTACAAAAAATCCACTTATACCAGTAAATGTGCCCTAAACACAAAATTATACAACATTTATGTCGGTTCTCTTTACCAAAATATAGTAAGCCCATTAATAAATGTTATATTTTCCACGTAATATCATATGTCAACTTCCCTTAATTTTGGTTAAGTGAGTAGAGGTTTGGATTCAGAGCATGCTGCATATAGATATACGTATATAGGTCACAAGTCAAATATGTCTGTATATATAGGTCAAATTAAGTTATCTGTATATATAGGTCATATAAATAATCTGTATATGTATAGGTCCTGTAAGATCATGTAGGTCGTAAGGTCGTATACATTAATTAATATTTGTTAATTTCTGAATCCGCACCCAGCAATGCAAGCTTGCATATTAGATGCATGTTACGCATGTTAGATGCATGTTACAAGTTAAGTGTTAGTTTTTTTTCTTATTAGCAGTAAGAAAAGTTGACAGTGATCATTCATGCATAAAAACTTATTCTAAACTGAAACGTTCCCAATTTCTACCAAAAAAAAAAACCTAGTTGGCTAATTTCTTCTCCTACTTAATTTAAATAAAGTTATCTTAATTTGTAAAATATTCAAGTATCAAATCCTTGCATTCAATTACTGGATTAAAATTAATTAATGTGTTGGTGTGGTAAATTAAGTACCATGTGTAGCATGTATGTTTCAAAGTAGATCTATGTTATGAATACAAACATTTAAATACTTGCAACAATGATAATAAAAACTCATTTGATCATGCTTGAATGACTTGATCTACCATGAGGCCCTAATTGGATCATTTTCAAAACATAACAAACTAAATTTCATACTAACACTGTATTCAATGATTTGTGAATATTGTCACTGAAAAATATACGATGAATTTATTTCAGTACACACAGGAATAACATTATTGTACAACTAGTGGAATTTGGCGCCTTAATGTCACTAGTTTTACAATATCTCGAAAATATATTTATATAAAGTATATATATCATATAAAACAAATTATTTTATGTATATACTTTATTTAAATATATTTTTAATAATATACAATTTACAGTTTAATACAGAAAATGAAATGAAAATATTTGTTGAAAAAGAGCACACTATAAATCCATTTCCATCAGTGTTTTAAATGCATTTTTCATTGATATGTATTTTTATCATTGATAATAAATCATTGAAATCATTTAAATTAACTTGCTTTGGTTAATAATTATTTTTATCAATTGATTTATTTCAATTAATCAACTAAAGCATCAATAATAATCTAAAGATCTGAATATATGGAAATTGTAGCAATTTTGATTTTTTTCTTCAAAGAAATTGTTTAAATGAACAATACGTCACAGTACGTCAACACATAAATAGGTCATTGTTTCCGTGTTAAATTAATAAACATCTGTATATAATAGATTGATTGAATATTTAACGTCAATGTTTTGCCATCGAGGGATAAAAAACGATCAGTTAACTTAACCGCTGTTTCCTGGGATCCTGAAAGGTTAACCAGTACTCGAGCACATCCAATCTCCACAAGTATTTGATAACTTCCCCACTTGAATCAATGGTGGGAGATGAGATATAATTTCATATATCAATCATCATGGAGACTGGTGCCAGGCAGGGTATATAATATAAACATTTGTAACTTTGTCAGTCTAGAATAGGACCAGTATGGAAATTATGCCAAAATCAAAAAAAATATTGAATTAAAATCTGTCCAATATATATTTTAGAATAAAAAGAATTTCATTTACAGCATTTTTACACAAGCAACAATGTCTTATTTACTCAATTTAAAAAAAAATATCATTTGGGTGCCTTTAATACTTTCATTTAATGTTATTGTTAATTCTATTATTCTAGCCATCACTCCCATGGCACCACAACACCAACACAAATGATGATTATTATTAACAGATGGATTTTAGTTACAATGAAAATGCATTTATCTGACACTGATGAAAGACATGTTGAATGTATCACAATTTCAATTCTCATAATTATATAATGAATTAAAATTTCCTCTGCAATACCAAGTGACTAATTAAATTCATCAAAGATCATTTTCAACTCAAATTCAGTCATTTCAATTTTATTCAATATCTACTTAACACTATAATTGTATGTTATTGACTAAACTAGGTTTTAAACAATTTTTTTTAGTGTCGCGTTTGACAATTTTTCAGCCATATTGCAACAGTGTCTGCTTGAGACAGTATTCTTAGTGCTACCACACTTGAATATCATGAAACAGACACAGGGTCTAATACCCCACACAGTCGCATACTGAAACTGGGCAAACCAGACCTAGACCTAGACCTATCCTCTAAATGCTGAGCGCCAAGTGAGGAAGCTTATATTACCATTTTTAATGATTTTGGTATGACCCGGTCGGGGATTGAACCCATGACCTTCTGCATGCAAGGCGGACGCTCTACCATTATACAACACTACGGTGTTTTTTTTAAACAAATCCTGAAAATGTTCAATTTCAAGTTGAATTTTAGGTCTGATGAATTTATTATGCACATGTGCAGATGAAGATTTAATTATGACATACTGGTGCCCGTTTCACATTCTGTATTTAATAACGACATACTGGTGCCTGTTTCACATTCTGTATTTAATTATGACATACTGGTGCCCGTTTCACATTCTGTACCAAATCTTTGTTATTTGAAATAATTTATACTTAAATAGTTAAACTCGATTGTAAAGAGTTTTTATGAATCCATTTCTTGGGTAGAACCAATACTGAATGTTGTTTTCGAGAGACCATTTTACCAAACCTTGGTTCGAATCCTTCAATCTTCTGTAGCACAATCATGCCAACTAAGTTTTTTATTGACAAAGATTGCATGCTGCCAGTACCAGTGCCAAACAAGACATGACACCAGACATGTGAAGGGGACAGCAATGTATACATTTCACAAGATATTGTAAAATACATATTCAATACAGTGCTTCCACATACTGAACAACGCGGATTATAAGGAATGTTATAAATAATTTGCTTATTGTTTTCTGAAGGTTTGCTTTTTAACTGGTTCCTATTTTAAAATATATATATATTAATAATCAAACAATTGTCTTCAATAAAACTGTTCCTAATGTTTATTAAAATATGCATACAATTTATTAATGCTACTCTGATACTCTAGACAAATTTAGCTATTCTCAGAAATAGCATATAAAAATATTCAAAATGATCTTATTTTCTATTTTCAAAATTTAAAACTTGTCAATACAATTAGAGATCTGTAAAATTGTATATAAAACTGTTTTTATATGATTGATTGAATATTAGGCATCATTTTTATGCCGTCGAGGGCTAACAGACGATCTGTTAACCTAACCATTGTTTCCTGTGATCCTAAAAGTTTAACCAGTACTTCAGCACATCCCATCTCCACAAGCAAATGATAACTTTCTCACTTGAATCAGTGAATCAGACGGATGATAATGAGACACAATGTCATATATCAATCATCACTGAGACTGTTTTTTATAATTCTGTGCAAAATATGTAGAAATGTTCTATTTACAAATCAAGTTTAATTTAGTTCAAAAAAAAGATATTGACGGTAAGGGGGAAAAAATCATGATAACGGTGATTTGGTTCATTTACATAATTATTCACCAAACCCCATTTTATCTGTACTAGATTGTCGTTAATAATAATTATTCATAAAAACATCATTTGAATAATTCATTTATGTCCCTAACAAAATTTCTGTGAATTTAGAAAGGAATTATTTATCAAGAAACAATTTTGCAATATAAGCAAGTTCTTTTTCAACAAAAGAACGAGTTCAGTTATCAATAAAGGGAAACAATTTTGCCTAATATTACCGCTCGATATAAATTAAAATTGGGTCAATAGTTTTTTATCATTAATATTATATCAATTATTTATCAAAACCTTATTTAAATTTATTGATGCCAATAACATTTATCTGTGAATTTACAATAGAATATTTACCAAGAAACAAGTTTGCAATACTAGCAAGTTCTTTTTTTATATAAAATTATAATTTCAGTTACCAATAAAGGGAAATAATTCAATTTCTATTATTACTTCCCTTTATAAATAGATATTTGGATACTGGTCCAAAAAACGATAGAGATGTGTTTGTATATGTATATTAACATATAGAATTAAAGATAATTTAACCCAATCTTATATTTTCTCTAAAACCTGTGAACAAAATTGAATTTGTTTTGAATATTTTGTTTATGCCATTTTTTTTGTTAACTTGGAATAATTTGTGATATTTGTGTTGTTTTTTTAATTTTTATATGAAAAATAATTATTATAATCAATGTTTTGAGTTTAAATCAAATTTAAAGATCAAATCTGTTTGTAGTTTTTCATATTTACATTAATCAATATATATTTTTTTTTTGTTAAAATAAAGAAAACTAACAAATAAAAGTTATCATTATTTTGGTTAATGTTTCGAAAAAGGGTAGTGACTGCCACAAAACTTAATAAATGTGAAAAAATCTATTTCCAATCACTACTCCACTAACAAGTCACTAAATTCTTAAAACGAAATACTACTTACGTTTCTGTCTTTAAAATTTACAGTTTGCAAAATGAAAAATTTAAATTTAACAGAATGTTGAAAATTGATGGCTATGTTATTAATCAGATAATCTAGATTTTACACAAGGTAATTTTGATACAGACAATTTATTTTCATTAAAATATGCATGTGGGTGCCCATTCAATTATTCATTCTAAAGTTGTGGAAGCACTTTACAATTTTTTATCACAACAAAAATCTGAATTTATACATGTACTTCTCAAAATTTGACAAGGACCATGCTCTTTATTAATTATACTGAACTAAAATTCAAAGTTCTGTGGACAACTATAGAAAAGTTAATCGAAAACTGTTTCCTGAACCTTCGAAATTTATAAAAAAAAATTATATATATATATATATATATATATAAATAGTTTTCATGTATTGGGATTTGTACTAATTTATTTAAGATCAACTGTGATTAAAGCTCAGAGCTTATATGAACCGCGCAAGTCCACTTCCTGAGTAGAACCAGTACAGATTGTTGTAATATCAGATACATCTGGTTGAGTTCGAGATTGAACCCACAACCTCTGGCGTGAGCGGCCAACAATATATCCATTACACTATCACAACCTCTTAATGTCAAAAAATTAGTTTTCATATATTGATTTACTATTTAGCTTTTGGCATAAAGTGTCAGAGCAGCTCCAAAATTGTTATTAAAAACTATCAATGTAAAATCTATGGTTATAAATAACAGGATCCTTATCGAAGTTTGAGAAGTACATTTAAAAACAATGTCAACTGTAAGCGTCCCGTTGTTGGAGGTCTCCATATTTGCCGGCACTATTCGTCCGATACTGTGAAAAAAACATTTTTACAATTATGCTTACTTTAAATTGGATATGTCATTAATATAATAAAATATTATGTGAAAGGCCAGGGCTGGTTAGCTCAGTCAGTAGCCGCCTGACTCAATCCAGCGGTTGCGAGTTCGAATCCCTGCCGGGCCAGTCTCTGTGATGATTGATATACGACTACAACAAAGAGCTTGCTACAAGAATAGCTCAACTGAGCTATGCTCAAAATGAACTTAAAAACAAAGTTTAAATGAAATACATTTTTGTAAACATTTCATTGTTATATATCACTGCAGTTGCGTGTTCGAGCCCAGTGCGCTAAAAATATTTGATATGAGAACGTCTCTTGTCAGTTACTTGCATAACAGGGATGTTGGACTTGGATCCAAGGTCTTTCTTAGCCAATTTAACCAGACGCCATATATTAGACAGGATTTGTTGAAATTAGGCAATTATAAGCTGACTACTCAAGTAAATGATCTATCAATTTATATTAAATTGTGATAACCAAAAGGTTTGTTACTGCACAGATAAACAATTCATTTTTGTGTAAATTAACCTGTAATCTGCTGTCGTTAGTCTCAGCTGCTCTTCAACAAATCTTGTACATGCACCATGGGTACCAACTGTTTCTGAAAATGAATAAAAGCTTGGGCAAGTAGCCATCTTTTTATTAACAGTAAATGTTACGCCCCTTGGAAACTATTTAGAACTTTCAATTAAAGTAACATGATAGCCAAAGTTCAATGTATTTATATTTTTTTAACTGGAAATCAACCAAATACTTATATATATACTTATGTCTGTATGTGTGGTGCATGTGTGAATTAAGGGACTTTATACATAGCTCCGATTTCTAAAATTCTAAAACTTATTTTTTAAAAATACGGAATGAAATAAAAAATGTAAAATTTATTTAATTTCAAGTGCCAAATGAAACACATTATTCATTACATATCAGAACTATGTATATATGAGGGGATACGTCTGTACGTTTATAATACATATACAATGTATATGTGTAAAGACCACGTACATTTACAAGGCGCAGATCTTTTTGAGAAGAGTGCCTCTTGTACAACGTATTTATAATAAAGCAGGCCGAAAGATAGGTTCATAATAAGCCTAATAATTGTTTAAAGTGTTGAGCAATGCCAATTTAGTAAACAATGATATTTCCATGATAGTTTTAGTATTTCACAAGCTGTTTCGAAATAAAATAAGATATTCTTTAAGTGGATAATTATGACTATATTTTTATGTTAAAAAGAGTTAACTTTTTCAATCTTTTGAATTTTCAATCAGTTCTTTTTTATATTTTAATTAATTAATTAATTTTTTCATGTTTTTTTTAATGTATTTTTTTTTAATGAAAATTTATTTTAAGTAATTTTGTTTATTTTTAAAGAGCTTATGGATAATTCAGAGTTTGTATTTAATTATTGTAATCTAATTAGTTTTATACTTATATTATGTATTATAAGTACGAGTGCTATGTCTTTATATGAGTATCTGCTTATGATTTTATGATTTATAATTTATGAGTATCAATTTTATGTTTTTTTTATTTGAGCAAATTATATAAGGATCATTGTAATACAATTGTTTCAAGGAAATTTTATATGAGTTTCTCTTATATAATTAAGTATGTTCAATTATATATATAGTTTTATTATGTATGCGAGTTTATATGATCAAATATATGTGCATTTTATATGAGAATTTTAAGGTTTTAGAGGATTTATTACATGCAATTTATAATCGTATATGAATTTATGATGTATTATATTTATATGAGTATCTGATTTATCTAATTGAACAAGTATCTATTTGATATGATTATATGAGTATCTGTTTTATATAATTATATGAGTATCTATTTTATATAATTATGTGAGTATCTATTTTATATAATTATGTGAGTATCTGTTTTGTATAATTATGTGAGTATCTGTTTTATATGATTATCATAGTATATGTTTTATATAATTATGTGAGTACCTATTTTATATGATTATCGAGTATCTGTTTTATATAATTATGTGAGTATCTCTTATTTTATATAATTATGTGAGTATCTGTTTGATATAATTATGTGAGTATCTGTTTATGTGAGTATCTGTTTTATATTATTATGTGAGTATCTATTTTATATGATTATATGAGTATCTTTTTATATGATTATCAGAGTATCTATTTTACATATTTACGTGAGTTTCTGTTTTATAAAATTATACCACTATCTGTTTTATATAAATATGCGAGTATCTGTTTGATATAATTATATGAGTATCTAGTTTATATAATTATGTGAGTTTCTGTTTTATATAATTATGTGAGTATCTGTTTTATATGATTATTAGAGTATATGTTTTATATAAGTTAATGAGTATTTATTTTATATAATTTTGTGACTATCTATTTTATAGGATAATATGAGTATCTATTTCATATAATTATGTGAGTATCTGTTTTATATAATTTTGCAAGTATCTTTTTTATATAATTATGTGAGTATCTGTTTTATAAAATTATCAGAGTATCTGTTTTTTATAATTATATGAGTATCTATTTTATAGGATTATATGAGTATCTATTTGATATAATTATGTGAGTATCTGTTTTATATAATTTTGCAAGTATCTTTTTATATAATTATGTGAGTATCTGTTTTATATAATTATCAGAGTATCTGTTTTATATAATTATTTGAGTATCTATTTTATAAAATTTTGTGAGTATCTATTTTATATGATTATCTGTTTTATATGGTTATCAGAGTATATATTTTATATAAGTATATGAGTATCTGTTTTATATGATAATCATTTTATATGTTTTATATAATTATGTTAGTATCAATTTTATATAATTTTGTGAGTATCTATTTTATATGATTATATGAGTATCTATTTTACATAATTATTTGAGTATCTGTTTTATATAATTATGTGAGTATCTGTTTTATATGATTATCAGAGTATCTGTTTTATATAATTATGTGAGTTCATATTTTATATGATTATCAGAGTATCTGTTTTATATAATTATGTGAGTATCTATTTTATATAATTTTGTGAGTATCTCTATTTTATATAATTATGTGAGTATCTGTTTTATATAATTATGTGAGTATCTGTTTTATATGATTATCAGAGTGTCTGTTTTATATAATTATGTGAGTATCTATTTTATATGATTATATGAGTATCTTTTTATATGATTATCAGAGTATCTATATTATATATTTACGTGAGTTTCTCATTTATAAATGATACAACTATCTGTTTGATATAAATATGCGAGTATCTGTTTGATACAATTATATGAGTATATAGTTTATATAATTATGTGAGTTTCTGTTTTAAAAAATTATGTGAGTATCTGTTTTATATGATTATCAGAGTATATGATTAATATACGTAAATGAGTATTTATTTTATATATTTTTGTGAGTATCTA
Organism: Panopea generosa; assembly: GCA_029582155.1. NCBI lineage: Eukaryota > Metazoa > Mollusca > Bivalvia > Adapedonta > Hiatellidae > Panopea > Panopea generosa. The sequence goes on along the minus strand of CM055911.1, from coordinate 39,623,444 downwards.
TTTTATAGGATTATATGAGTATCTATTTTATATAATTATGTGAGTATCTGTTTTATATAATTTTGCAAGTATCGTTTTTATATAATTATGTGAGTATCTGTTTTATATAATTATCAGAGTATCTGTTTTATATAATTATATGAGTATCTTGTTTATAAAATTTTGTGAGTATCTATTTTATATGATTATCTATTTTATATGGTTATCAGAGTATCTATTTTATATAATTATATGAGTATCTGTTTTATATGATTATCTGTTTTATATGATTATCAGATTATATGTTTTATATAACTATGTGAGTACCTATTTTATATGATTATCAGAGTACATTGTATCTGTTTTATATAATTACGTGAGTATCTATTTTATATGATTTTGTGAGTATCTATTTCACAGGATTGTATGAGTATCTATTTTATATAATTATGTGAGTATCTGTTTCATATAATTATCAGGGTATCTGTTTTATATAATTATATGAGTATCAATTTTATATTATTTTGAGAGTATCTATTTTATATGAGTATCTATTTTATATGATTATCAGAGTATCTATTTTATATAATTATATGAGTATCAGTATAATATGATTATCAGAGTATATGTTTTATATAATTATATGAGTATCTATTTTTTTCATAATTTTGTTAGCATCTATTTTATATGACTATATGAGTATATGTTTTATATAATTATATGATTATCTATTTTATATAATTTTATGAGTATCTTTTTATATGACTATATGAGTATCTATTTCATATGCTTGTCAGAGTATATATTTTATATAATTAAGTGAGTATATGATTTATATTATTATATGAGTTTCTATTTTATGATTATATGAATATTTTATATAATTGCATGAGTATTTGTTTTATATGTGCAAAAAGTACATTTTATATTTAGATATGAATTATTTTTGTATTATACTTTATATGAATATATGATTATACAATTAAAACTAAGGATAGTATATAAGTCTATAGTAAATAAATAAACTATTTTAAATTAAATAAGCTACAAATACTTAAATACTAACTTGCATGAATAGACAAATCCCCTTTTGCAATTTTTTTCTATTTATTTACGGAAGATGCTTCTTAAAACTGAATCGCATGTTAGTTAATAACAACAGTGAAAATATTATGTCAGTTAGTGTTAATTGTTAAATGCACGTTAGTTTGCGTAAGCAGCAGGTCAATTCAAGAAGCCTTTCTGTGATTAATAACTGGCCTATATTTATCAATTAAACAAACCCCATGCATTGAAATATTAGATATATCCAGTCTATTCAATACAAATACAACTGCACAAAAACTATTATATACTATACAACTATTTATAATACTAACAGTTTATAATTACTATACTACTTGCATTACTTCTAATAATAAATGTCCACTAAAATCAATAATAAAATAAGAATAATTGTATTTATATTCATAATAATAACTCTATATTCTAGTAAAAGTTGTTAAACCATTTGTATATGTATAATTTAGCCCTACTTAACTGATTTTCTATGTTTTTATTAACCTTTACTGAATGTATATAGTTGTATTTACCCTAACTGAATGTATGTCGATTTATTTGCCTTAACTGAATGTATATGGTTTTATTTACCTTGTTTGAATGTATATTGTTTTATTAACCATAACTGAATGTATATTGTTTTATTTACCTTAACTGAATGTATATTGTTTTATTTACCCTAACTGAATGTATGTCGATTTATTTGCCTTAACTGAATGTATTTGGTTTTATTTACCTTATCTGAATATATATTGTTTTATCAACCCTAACTGAATGTATATCGTTTTATTTACCCTTACTGAATGTACATGTATGTTCATTTATTTACCTTAACTGAATGTATATTGTTTTATTTACCCTAACTGAATGTATGTTCATTTATTTACCTTAACTGAATGTGTATTGTTTTATTAACCCTAATTGAATGTTTATTGTTTTATTTACTTTAATTGAATGTATATTGCTTTATTTATCCTAACTGAATGTATGTTCATTATTTACCTTAACTGAATGTATATTGTTTTATTTACCCTAACTGAATGTATGTCGATTTATTTGCCTTAACTGAATGTATATGGTTTTATTTACCTTATCTGAATATATATTGTTTTAACAACCCTAACTGAATGTATATCGTTTTATTTACCCTAACTGAATGTACATGTATGTTCATTTATTTACCTTAACTGAATGTATATTGTTTTATTTACCCTAACTGAATGTATGTTTATTTATTTACCTTAACTGAATGTATATTGTTTTATTTACTTTAATTGATAGTATATTGCTTTATTTATCCTAACTGAATGTATGTTCATTTATTTACCTTAACTGAATGTATATTGTTTTATTTACCCTAACTGAGTATATGTCGATTTATTTGCCTTAACTGAATGTAAATGGTTTTATTTACATTATCTGAATGTATATTGTTTTATTAGCCCTAACTGAATGTATTTTGTTTTATTTACCCTAACTGAATGTACATGTATGTTCATTTATTTACCTTAACTGAATGTATATTGTTTTATTTACCCCAACTGAATGTATGTTCATTTATTTACCTTAACTGAATGTGTATTGTTTTATTAACCCTAATTGAATGTATATTGTTTTATTTACTTTAATTGAATGTATATTGCTTTATTTATCCTAACTGAATGTATGTTCATTTATTTACCTTAACTGAATGTATATTGCTTTATTTACCCTAACTGAGTATATGTCGATTTATTTGCCTTAACTGAATGTAAATGGTTTTATTTACATTATCTGAATGTATATTGTTTTATTAGCCCTAACTGAATGTATTTTGTTTTATTTACCCTAACTGAATGTATGTTCATTTATTTACTTTAACTGAACGTATATAATTTTATTTACCCTAACTAAATGTATATTATTCTATTTACCCTAACTGAATGTATATTGTTTTATTTACCCTAACTGGATGTATGTTCATTTATTTACTTAACTGAATGTATATTGTTTTATTTACCCTAACTGAATGTATATCATTTTATTTACCCTAACTGAATGTATGTTCATTTATTTACCTTATCTGAATGTATATTGTTTTATTAACCCTAATTGAATGTATATTGTTTTATTTATCTTAACTGAATGTATATTGTTTTATTTACCCTAACTGAATGAATATGATTTTATATACCGTAATTGAATGTATGTATATTTTTTTTTACCTTAACTGAATGTATATTGTTTTATTTACCCTAACTGAATGTATGTTCATTTATTTACCTTATTTAGATGTATATTGTTTTAATTGCCCTTACTGAATTGTATATTGTTTTATGTATCTTATTTGGATGTATATCGTTTCATTTACCCTAACTGATTGTATTGTGTGTTAATTGCCTTAACTGAATGTTTATTGTTTTATTTAAGCTAGCTGAATGTATAACCTTTAATTGCCTTATCTGAATGTATATTGATTTTAATGCCTTAACTGAATGTATTTTGTTTTATTTACCTAACTGAATGTATATTTTCAATTCCTTCATCTGAATGTATATTGTTTTATTTGCCTTAACTGAATGTTTAATTGTCTATTATGATTGTATCTGTTTTATAAACCCTATAAGTGAGCATATTTTAATTGTCCTAGTTATTTTTACATGTTAATTGCCCATATTGTATATGTTTTAATTATCCAAATTACTAACTTTATTGCCACAATTATTTTTATGTGTCTGATATTTTATCTTATACTGAATGATTTATTTGTTCAAAATTTAGTGATTTTATTGTCTTACATTATTTTATAACTTATCTTAGCTGTTCATTTACTTTATATTATTTAATATTTTAATTGTCTTAATTATTTTATTTGTTATTTATCATAATTATCTGTGTCATTATCCACTTAATAAATATTCTTAACACAATTTAGAAATCTTTGATTACAAAAAAAAAATATGAACTCGTAACATTGCTCAAAAATGTAAAAGATTGATTTCCAGCTTAAAATATATTTAATATATTCATATATATTTTAAATAATCCAAGGGACATAACTTCACATGAAAGAAACAAGATTCATATTGACAATTTTACTAATTTGAATTGTTCAAGGTTCAAAACCAACTAGCACAGCCCCCTGAAACGGGTAGCACCAGTCTTAAAGATGCACATACTACAGTAGAATAGAAACATGTGCTGGGAGTAGAAATAGTTGTTATTATTTAATGATAATTAACTGATTAACAATCATAACCAACTAGCACAGCTCCCTGAAACGGGTAGCACCAGTCTTATTCCCAGCACATACTATAGTTGAATGTCTAAAAATGTGCTGGGAGTGGAAATAGTCTTTTATGTTTTTAGTGCTGAATCTAAATTAATAATTTATAATTAACAAACTGGTTAATACAAGGAACAAAGCTTTAAATATTGCTATAATTAATGTCTAAATTCGGGTCAAGATGTGTATGAAAAATAAGATTGTGTCGGTCTCTCAGGTGAGCTAAAATATAAAGAAAACTCACTTTGAACCTTTGGTTCTGGTGAGATAAAACATAATAGCAATTTAAGCATACATATATTTATTCACTGGTGGCACGCGCTGACATGGGCTAGAACCAATAACAAGATATCGCGAGTTCGAGTCCCCGTCTGGCAGTCTCTGTTGTGATGCATATATCTCTGACATGGGTTAGAATCAATAACAAGATATCGCGAGTTCGAGTCCCCGTCTGTCTAGTTTCCGTTGTGATGGATATATCCCTGACTTAGCTAAAATCAATAACTGAAGAATTTATTCTCAGCACAAGCTACAGTTGAACAGAACAGGTGTTGGGGGCGCAAATGTGACAGAAACACTATACATGGCAGTTTACATTTGTTCTAAATACTTGTATACAAGTCTATTCACTATGACAAAGTCAGAATTACTTATACTATAACCAGTGTCGAGTGTAACCGAAGCAACAAGAGTATATATATTGGTATCTATTGTTTAAAGATGACCATACAATAGATAAAGGGATAGCATTGTGTATGAATATTACATTTTACACGAGAACAGTGTACTTAACTTTAATCTTCTAGTCTGTTCATCTTCTATGACAACCAGCCTGCAGGATACCAATCTGTCAATATTACATTACTGCTGGGAACCAATCTCACATCACCGACAGTGCTAAGAAATAATTCATGAAAAATTAGTCATGAGAAGAGGGACATTTAAAATGTCCAAATTACAGCAAATGTCTTTGAGGGAGACAACGATGACAGCATATGAAAAGCAGAGTTATTTAACCTGCCCTCTGTGTATATTAAGTCATTATGGAATAGCAATTTTAAAAAAAAAATATGTTAACAAGATACCATTAATTGATAACACCTGTATTATGTCTAGATATCGCGAGTTTGAGTCCCCGTCTGGCTAGTCTCCGTTGTGATGGATATATCTCTGACATGGGCTAGAATCAATAACACGATATCGTGAGTTCGAGTCCCCGTCTGGTTAGTCTCCGTTGTGATGGATATATCTCTGACATGGGCTAGAATCAATAACAAGATATCGCGAGTTCGAGTCCCCGTCTGGCTAGTCTCCGTTGTGATGCATATATCTCTGACATGGGCTAGAATCAATAACAAGATATTGCGAGTTCGAGTCCCCGTCTGGCTAGTCTCCGTTGTGATGGATATATCTCTGACATGGGCTAGAATCAATAACAATATATCGCGAGTTCGAGTCCCCGTCTGGCTAGTTTCAGTTGTGATGGATATATCCATGACATGGGTTAGAATCAATAATAAGATATCGCAAGTTCGAGTCCCCGTCTGGCTTGTCTCCGTTGTGATGGATATATCCCTGACATAGGCTAAAATCAATAACTGAAGAACTTATTCTCAGCACAAGCTACAGTAGAACAGAGCAGGTGTTTGGGGCGCAAATGTGACAGACATACTATACATGGCAGTTTACATTTGTTCTAAATACTTGTATACAAGTCTATTCCGTTTGACAAAGTCAGAATTACTTATACTATAACCAGTGTCCAGTGTAACAGAAGCAACAAGAGTATATATATTGGTAACTATTGTTTAAAGGTGACCATACAATAGATAAAGGGATAGCATTGTGTATGAATATTACATTTTACACGAGAACAGTGTACTTAACTTTAATCTTCTAGTCCGTTCATCTTCTATGACAACCAGCCTGCAGGATACCAATCTGTCAATATTACATTACTGCTGGGAACCAATCTCACATCACCACGCTGGGCACTGATCTGTTAAAAAATCAAATTGTCATTAAGAGTTTTTATATTAACAGCATGGACAGTGCTTAGAAATAATTCACGAAAAATTAGTCATGAGAAGAGGGACATTTAAAATGTTAAAATTAAAGCAAATTTCATTGAGGTAGACAACGATGACAGCATATAAAAAACAGAGTTATTTAACCTGCAATCTGTGTATTTTAAGTCATTATGGCATAGCAATTTAAAAAAAAATATGTTAACAAGATACCATTCATTGATAACACAAGTAAAGACTAAGATATAACCTATGGGTTGTGAGTTCGATTCCGAATCTGACTGTAGTAAAGAATATACGACATTGAGTTTAACTGTCATTCGTCTCTCACCACTGATTCAACACTAAGATTGTTGAGCTCGAGTAATAATTAATGAACATTCTAACATCCCAGAAAAGAGTGGTTATGTTAACTGATTGTCTGTTTACCTCGATGGCACTAAATGTCGCTAAATATTTAAACAAACGTTTCATTTCCATACTGTCAGTAAAACATACGAAGTGAATTACTTATAATGAAAAGAAATAATGATAACGGACAGCTGTTAATAAACATGACAAAACGACTGAGTAGAGAACAGGATATTGTAACACTCACCATCTGAAGTTCGGTGCTGTAACCATTTCTGTTTTACTGCTAACCAAACAATACAACAGAGCGCAGGGCCATTTCCTTGCAACTTCTGAAAATAAAAGGTTTATTTACATATTTTAATTTGACAAATATAGTATACATGTAGATCAGCAAATTTCAAATACCATTTTCGAGTGGGGATCCAGCTTTCACAAAATATGAGTAACCTGCACTTCATTGATTATTTAAAATATATGTGGGTAAAGGTAACCATCATACAAAAGATAGGAAAATAGCCATATAGCTATACAAAAAGATAAATACATAATGGATATTGCTTAAACTAGAAACTTGTAAGTACACATGCAGGTTGTTTATGTTGTTGTATTGTCCCATCTCAGTACATATAGATATATACAATTCCGGTATATCAATTTAATATTTTGTCACTTGAAATCTTTTTTGTTTAGAACTGTCAACAACCAAATAATCAATCTTAGACGTTCGACATACTTTCCAATTAGAACCAATTTGTGTCATGCATACGGCGGATGAAAGATAACATAAAAAATCCGACTTGCATGTAAATTTTTAAGTTTCCGCTGGTGCTGCAACTTCGAGCGCCTGCTTGGACAATCACACAAAACCTGCCCCGCAGACGACATAACCAAGGATATACCCGTAGATGGTAACCTGTAAATGATGTGTATTTATATAAAAGAGAACTAACAACACATTCATATTGACATTGAGAGAGTTGATTTCTCCACTGAGTTTTGCTTTTTCTGGTTTATTTTTCATCTGTACTATTCGACTGTGATGTTTTTAGTCAGCTGCTTATTTCATTAAATGCTATTCAATAGATTGGGGCTTATGTGCCCGCCATGGCTATCGAGACTGCCAGTTTAAAAAGTTTCAAACAGATAAAAACGGATTTCCTAATTCCTATTTAACTAATTATATATATATGCAGGTAGTAAGCTATGTAATTTAGCTGGTAAACCAATGCCTTTTGAATGTGTTCATGAATATTAATAAGGCATGTATGCGATTGTGTTGAAACAATGGCCGCCGCAACAGATTAAGTTGTAGATTTCCGTTTATGACTACATATACGTTCAGAAATTTCACTAAACATTATTAAACGAAATGAAAGCGATACAAATTGCAATAAAATATCACAAAAAAACATATTTTAACTCACGCTACCATCCCAAATCCAATAACACAATACGTCCTTACTGCTTGAAGTAACAGTGCGACATGAGCGGGATATTTTTCTCGTCAATGTTCGGGTGTACTGTCATGTGACCTTTAACCAATCATGATGCATTCGGAAAATAACGAAAGCTCTTGGTTGGTCGAAAGATTTCGCGCAAAAAGTACCACGTGATGCAAGTAGCTCTTTGGCGAGTGAGTGAATTGATTTTTTGACACGTCTAAAAAATAGCCTAGCTACAATGCAATGTTGATTACTTAATTGGTCGTTTAAAGGATTAAGAATGGAGCGTTTACATATCGATCGTTTATTAGAAGAGGCCATTTTAGGTTATTTTAATAAACCACCTTGTACATATTGTAACTCAGTCCACACAGTCCACTACACCCCCTCCCCCACAATATTCAGTTTCAGCATATACTTTTGAGCCTGGAAGTACATCCTCATACGCCATTTCCTCAGGTTGGCCCCCAATAATTGAAACGCTCCTACACCAATGGTCCAAGTGCCATCGCTGTACCCTCGGAGGTCAGCTATCTAACACGTGTTGATTGTTGTTATACATGTTGTTTTTTTTCAGAGACATGCAGTGTTGTTTTTCAGTCAACCCATGCTTTAAACATTACAATTGAAAATAATCTTTTACCAGGTGCGGATTCAGGCTAGGGACATTATACAGGATAAAGAAGGGTATCTTATTTTCTGTTGTTTTTCTTTCTTTTTGTTTCTCTCTCCGTTGTTTTCCTCGGTTCACAGTGAAATAGTTCCGCCTATTTCTATGACCCCCCTCCCCCCACCACCCCCTCGCACACCACTATCACAAAAAGGCAACAACATAAAACAAAAACAAAAAAAGAGAATTTGTACTATATTTTTTTGCTTTGAATATTTAGCGTCATTTTATGTCATCGAGGGCTAACAGACGCCTAGTTAGTCTAACCACTCTTTCCTGGGATCCTGACAGATTAACCAGTTCTCAAACACACCTATTTTGCAAGTAACTGATAACTTTCCCACTTGAATCAGAAGTGAAAGACGAATGACAATGAGACACAATGTCGTATATTAATCATCAAGGAGGCTGTGACCTAGCCAGGATTCGAACTTACCATCCCTGGATTGATAGGTCAGACGTGCTACCGACTGCTAACTAGCCTGGAAATTTTTAAGTCGTTTTAAAAGATTGATCAGTTAATGGACGAATGGTCCCGTTATGACCATATAAACCAGTAAAAACGTGTATGAGAACTGTGTTTCAATACAAAAATGTAGGAGTGGGCGATCTAACGGACTTTGGACGAGTTTTACGGCGTACCAATACAAACAGTATATAAGAAGGTACGTTCAAGACCCCCACTAACCATCCCACACCAACTAAAAAATGCCCCGCCCCACTCAAAGGAAATGAATTAATTAATAAAGATAAAAAAGAAGAAGATAAAACAAAACAGATCGCAAAACAAAAATTATGGACAATGTAACCACCGAAAATTCCTTGTAATCAAGAAAATGTCTACTGTCTGTAGAAGTTCAGTGGTTGCCGAGTGATCAAAAATATTACAAAATCTTGCTCGACTCAGATACCGTACATAGATATTTGTATACATTGCGATATATAATTGGTATATTTGATATACAACTGACTGAAGTAAACATATCAACTAAAACAAAAAATCACTAAAAATTAAAAAAAAATAAAAAAAAAAAATTAACAAACTAATGCGTCAATCTCGAAATGTGTCAATATTGTTGTCATGGTGACAATTATATACGAGTTACTGGATGTTTGGGAGGTAAAGGCCAAATCTCCCACAGCCAGGCTACTGCTGACGTCAATAGACGCGTCAAGATTGGAAAAAGACACTCCGTGTACTATTTGAAAGAAAAAATGAAAATAGTCCAAATTAACTCGAAAAAAACTTTTAAGCATTGTTGAATAAATGTCGGATAGATACTTAATTCTATAACTACTATTACCAATTTGAAACTGAAACTTTTAATATTTAACTTATCATACAGCGAATTCTCGATATTTACCAACAACGTTGGTATTCTTATATTAATAAGAACACTTTAGTAAATACAAACATACATTTATATTGGAAAATATTTTAACTGTATTCTTAATAAAAAGTATAGAATTGCTTTAACTAAATTTTAACTTTCATCACATTATCTTGCCATTGAAACTGGAAGATATACAAATGTAGCACACGCTTAACGAATCTGCTTACAATGTAACATGAACAGGGTAGAAAACGATTATCCTTTTCTATTGATACGTCCTTAGAATAGAGAACTTCGCCATAACTATTTTAAACGTTGTTATTATCATTGGCTTTATTTGAATAAATTTAAAAAGTTTTATGGCCTCCCAATGCATAAAGACAATAAACAATTTATCCAAATTTATATATTTTGCCTTCCAACTTCGAATGATTAGTTAGCATCAGACTTATATTTGCAGTAAATTAATAAATTAATAACACAACTATGATAATTGTTACAATGCATTTAACCAATATGTATTAATTTTATTTACTTCTCTGATAATCTTATTTTCATGTTTTCACTGTTGTAATATTTGTGTGGGCTATTAACACGCAAGTGCTGTTTTATGTTGAATAAAATTATTTGTATTGTATTGTATTGTACTACTACTACTACCACTGTTGCTACTACTACTACTACTACTAATACTACTAATACTACCATTGTTACTACTACTACTACTACTATTATTACTCGTACTATCACTACTAATATTACCATTGTTTCTACTACTACTACCGTTACATGATGATGATAATAATAATGCTGATGATGCTGATGGTTGTGATGATGATGATGATGATGATGATGATGCTGTTAATGATGCTGCTGCTGATGATGATGATGATGATGATGATGATGATGATGGTGATGATAATGATAAAGTCTTTATTTTCTATGGATTGTACATATTTCTACCATATGGTTCGCCGAGACATATGTGGTATCAAGTTAAAATGATTTAATGAATGACAAGCTCGTCTTTTGTCTTTCTGTAAATGAATTAATACTGATATTTTAAACATCATAGAAATATTGTATAAAACGATTTAAGCTTTGAAAATACTTTACAATATTTTGATCAATGAATATCTAAATAGTTGTAATGAGTTGCTTTAACACACTTTGCTATTTGTGTTGTATCAAACATAAGATGTGGTTTTAGTAATAGTTTAATAAAGAACGAATTTGAATGATCTTCTTCCACTCTTTGTGACGCACGCTGAAAATGTCAGACTGAGGTGTATATTTGTTTTGCAGAACCTGCTGATAACAAAGTGTTTATATAGTTTGTTGTTTGATATTTATTTATTTGTAGATTATTATACAGCTGTGATATTTGATTCGTTGTGAAAAGGAAGCATATATTTAATACAGAGGTTGTATGTTCGAAAGTTCAATCCGTTGGCCTATCAACACACAATACAATACTCGGTAAGAAACCTGAAACGGACCGGAGAACGGTTCATATACGCTCTAAGCCTACTTCGCAATCGAGCTCAAATAAATTAGCATAAAATGATGCTCGTTAATGTCTTCAAACTACTTAACGAATTAATCATCTTTTGTTTATATATGTTGTTGTATGGTGTTTAGCCTCGCTTTCAACAATTTTTCAGTCATATCGTGTCGGTGTCTACTCGAGACATTATTCTGAGCGCTGTCACACTGTTTATATAAAAATTGCCGATCGCTCCACCCTTTTTCATAGCTGGCATGGTGGAAGTTATTTCGATATACTCAATTTAAAACTATTCTACCAAAACTAAAACTAATCAAAGTGCTCTGCAGATGCATATAACTGTAACTGCATTGACAAATTCAGATCGCAAAACTTCATTTCATAATGCTGGCGAAAGCGCTATTCCGTTTTCCTCCCCCGTATTCCGTAATCCGATTCCATACATTATGTCAAATGTTTGGAAAAGTTTATTGAGTGAAAAGTGTTTTGTTCACTTATGATTTTTTACTTTTATGTTGTATCTCAAATTTTACATTCAAGGCCATTTAGTGGTAAAATGCATTTCAATCAACATCCGTTCATTTACTCAAACAATCCTTGCCTGATTATCTTTAAAGGAAAGGGTTAACGAAACCCTTATTATTTCAACAAAGCTTGGTGTGTTTGTATCAAATTTATTCTTTTGAAATACATATATTTTATTTTATATTCGACGTTTTTCTATTCCAAAGACGGTTAAAACTCAGAAATATACTCATTCCCCCCTCCCCCCCCCCCCCCCCCCCCCCCCCACCACCACCACCTTTTTTTTTGTATTTTAATAGTTTTTTTATTATGAAGGCATCCTTGTCACACAAATATATTTCTTCTGAGCATTGTCTAGTACACTCTGAGAGTTCCTTCACTGTTAAAACCATGAATTGTCTACATAAAATGAGTTAAAATGTAGAAAAGTTACAAATTTTCGTTGAACATGTTCACTTTAATGGTATTGTATTAAGCGAAAAGTGTAAAATTGAAAAACAAAAAATATCTAGTTTTCAATGGAATAAAATGTGATGAAAAAAAATAAAAAACATGAAATTTTGCAAAAGAATTAGATTTGATTTTATTGCATTAAACAGGGCCATTTTGGGTTTTTCGAAAATCTCGTCCACGACCCTGCGTGACCCAGCGTAAAATTCAGCTCAGCATGTATTGAATTACATGAATTATAGTCCTTTCTTTAAACTTAAAATTGATTTTAATTAAAATCACCTCAAAACACGATTGTCTGTTTACATTTAATTTTATTCACAATGTTGTTTACCATTAGTACAAAAATGCGTATTTTAACGCATTGGTGAAAAATGTATTTAATTTTGTTACAATTTTGCATTTTCGTCCTTATTTGTGTTACGGATTGATGTTTTGTAGATGTAAATTTTGCAATAAAATATAAAAATCTAAATCTATCCAATGAAAAAACTTGATAAAATACTTACCCTCAGTTGTAATTTGATATGTGAAAATATTGGCGTATACCGACTGTTATCTCTCTTTTTAAAAAAAAAAAAAAGGTAAAAAAAAAATACATAAAATTATGCATACCCCACTTCTTGCATATAGTTACATAAATTAATACCACCAACATAAAAACATTACACAATATATCTCCATGTCAAAGCATTGGATAAAACTGTTTGCATAAAAAAGGAAATATTGTCTTTTCCGTAAAAATTAATAAGTATGATAATTGTGCTGCTGTTTGTTTGTGGGTAGACACGTGGACGCAGATATTCCTTTTGTACGATACCATCTACCTGGTATTTACTAAACGTCGGCTTTTGCTTTTAATGAGGCCCTGGATTAAAATTGGAATATACTACATTTAGTTAATTCATAATATGCTCATAACGCTGTGTTATAACTGGTAATGGTTATCACTAGTACAATCGTAATAATAATTATAATAATAACTTTAATCATAATCATGATTATAAACATTACGCTTACAATAACAATTACTATTACACTTACCATCAACTTAAACGTTGCCGTAGCCGTAGCTTACCGTAACCGTAAACGTGGTCGTAACCGTATTCGTATTTATAGCTGTTGACGTAGCAATAGTCGTAGCCGTAACTTTATTATGAGCCGTGGACATAGCTATAACCATAACCGTAGCCGTAGCCGTAACTGTAACCGAAGCAGTAACTGTAACCGAAGTCGTAATCGTAGACATAATCGTAACTATAGACATAACCGTAAATGTACAGTAGTCGTAGTAGTAGCCGTAACCGTAGTCGTAACCGAAACCGTAACCATAACCGTAACCGTAGCCGTAACCATAGGCATAACCGTAACTGTAGCCGTAGCTGTAACTGTACCCGAAGCAGTAACTGAAGTCGAAGTTAGTCGAAGCCGTAACCGTTGCTGTAACCATAATCATAGCCATAGCTGTAGCCATGGCCGTAAATATAACCGTAGCCATTACAACCATAACCGTATTTATAATATAAACCTTAACTGTAACTGTAACCATAACCGTAGTTGTAGCCAAAGCTGTAGCTATAAATAAAAATTGTATTAGTATCAGTAGTAGCCGTAGCCGTAACAATAACCATATCCGTAACCGTAGCCGTAGCCGAAGCCTTTGCCGTATATCTGTAGCTATAAATACAAATATGATTGTAGTAGTAATAGTAGTAGCAGCATCACCAGCAGCAGTACCTCAAATAGTACAGTAGCAGTAACAGTAATAACAGTATACCAAGGGTCGGACTCTCATATTCATTCACTCATTATGATGCTCGTCACTCTGGTCACCACCCTTTCCATCACCTCATACATGCATCTACGTAGTCCGAGTCTTCTCTGACCCTTACACAGCCTTTTTTACGATTTTTGACATTTCATTTTGCTGTGAAGGGTCAGAGGAACTCGTATAGTAAAGACACGGGGATTGCCTCACCCGTGTGGGAGAGGAACTTTAAATCAATATATCTATGTGAATATTCATTGGATTAACATTTCAAGCATATCAATATATTGACAATATATTTATTTACCTATCTGAACCGAAATATTTGTTTTGTAAACCTTTATTATGTTGTAACGGTCAATCCTTCTCAGAGTAAGTTCAAAAAAAACAAATTCCTTCATGTAAAAGTGTATTTAGGTCACAAGCGACAACTGTCACGTGATCGAAATCCGGTGCGATATAAATTTGTGCCCTCTGAAATCGAGTCCGGGTGATTCCGCCCACAATTTTTTCGACCGCGTCTTTTTCCGAACGTGTCTTTTTCGGACCATAGCAAAAAAAAGGCTATATATGGTTTAACAATTGTTTGTTTTTGACTTTTAATGTTGTATTCTAGTCGATATATTTAACGAGCGGAATTTTAATGCCTTCACCGCCTGTATGACGTCACTTTTTCTCGCGAGAGTATCACGGTAACATGCAAAACATCAAAATGGCAGATTTCGTAATGATTTCGGTACTACATAACATAAATGTCTTTTAACGAGACTACAGTAGATAAAGATGCAGTTTTAACATTGCAGATTGGTAGATTAAATATCAATTCATAGATATGTCAGGCTAAGTGCTTGACTGTGTGGTTTTCAGTAATCCCCGTGTTTTTACTATAGGAGTTCCTCTGACCCTAAGCCGCAAAAAAAAAAGAAAAAAAGAAAAGAAAAAAAGGCTATTAGGGTCAGAGAAGTCTCGGATTAGCATCTACGATGTTTATGCGTTTGTATAATAATCGGAATACATAGTATTGACATATTTTATCTAGCTTGCAGCCAGACCCTTAACTACTTAGTCTACTTGGCATCGGTTGCCTGAATCTACTGGGGTCAGTAAAGCATCACTCAATTGACAATTTTAAATATCTGTATGGGACGTGAGGTAAACGTCATTGGTCTATTTACTCAATTTACATCCATTATCTATTAATCTCTAAATTAATATAGTTCGAAAAGTTGAAAACTGCGAGTATTCGATGCGAACAATTCACTTTTCGGAAAAATAAGCGTTGTTTTGTGTGATATTAACAACACTTTTAAAAGGTGCATATTGGCATTTAAATGTCAATATGGCGTAATAAATAAACATTACAAATGCAAAGATGTACATAAGACTTACATAATCATATATACAACGTATATGATTATATAGTGCCGCTTCATTAAATGCGTCGGTTTTCAGAAGCTAAATCATTTGGCTTGTTTACCTTTCAATTTTGAACGGCCTTCGGTATTCCGATCGCTATGTGAAACGTATTATCCGCCATAATTCAGATTACTTTATTGTATGTTTTAACTTGGCTATAACAAATTACATTCATTTGAATGAAACTTTTTTACTTCCGTGTGTGTAAACTGTATGTTGGAACTGGAAAATTATAAATTCCATTTACTGAAATACCAATGTCTTACTTCCATGTGTGTAATTTTGATATTGCAATTTGTATTTTATAAGATGCATTTACTGACTGAAATGTCACCTTTGTTCGAAAGCGTGTATAAAATGCGCTTCATCATCTTACTTTCATGAACTAATGTAAAATTTAGAGACGGCCATAATTTAAAACTTGAAATTTAAAACTTAGAATGCAATGACTAGTTGTAAATGAATTTGTTCTTTTAATTTCCATACGAAAACTGGACAAGTATAAACAAGTAAACAATGATGAAAAGACTATAGTAAAAAAAATAATATAAAAATGGTATCAATCGATATGCAAACGTCTTGCCCAAGCGATACAAAAGCCTGCTGACCACAATAAAAGCCGAGTATGCCCATTCAATATGTAAATATCTGGATTGATACTATTCCAATGAAAACTTATGTTGTGAAGAGTGTTTATAGCCGTACAGGTCGTGGTGATTAAACAAGTATTTACAAAGTTAGTATGTCGTTGTTGAGTGAATTTAAAACTAAAGTGAAGTCCATGGCCCAGTGGTAGAGCATCAGATCCAAGTTCATGGTCGTGGGTTCGATCCTTCACCATGGCTATGTGACGTGTCCATAAACAAGACACTTTATCAGAATAGCTTGATTTGCTGGTTCTACCCAGGAAGACATCGAACATGATTTGACAAAGTTGTATGAACTTGTTTCGCAATCAATGTAAAATTAATAAATTAAAAGAATGACTTGTTAATCGTTCACCATATTAGAATGCAGGACAGTATTTTATTTGTAAAACATGAAATACGATATATGGGAAAAGAACAATTTTGTAAACAAGGGGTTATATCCAAAATAACACTATCAGCCAAAATACAAGGTAAACCAATTACTTTACCACAAAAACGGGATCACATGTATCGGTGTTTTGGAATCTTTTTACCTGATCCAATAATAAAATAAAACAATCATGGATAAAACAACCCTATGTCTGATCCCTTATCCCTATTTTTTTTTTGTTTTAATGTGTCTAATTTTTATAAAAATATATTTTGTTGTATTTTTTTTGTGAAGTGTGTTTGTGTGTGTGTGGTGGTGATAGTGTGTGTGTGTGTGTGTGTGTGGGGGGGGGGGGTTATAGTGTTTATTTGAAGGGAAGGTGGGTACTGAGGGTGTGTAGGGGTAATAATAGTGTGTGTTTGGAGGGAAGGTTGGTACTGTGTGTGTGAGGGGGGGGGGGGTGTAATTATAGTGTGTGATTGGAGGGAAGGTGGGTACTGAGGGTGTGTGTGGTGGGGGTAATAACAGTGTGTGTTTGGAGGGAAGGTTGGTAATGTGTGGGTGGGTGGGTGGGTGGGTGGGTGTTTTGTGGGTGGGTGGGGGTGTAATTATAGTGTGTGTTTGGAGGGAAGGTTGGTACTGAGGGTGGTTGTTTGTGTGGGTGGGTTGGTGGGGGAGGTGGTAATTAAAGTGTGTGTTTGGAGGGAAGGTTGGTACTGAGGGTATGTGCATAGCATATATAGACTATGCTATTCATCATTGTTTTATTATGTAAAAAGCACCATATTTTTTCTTTGAAATGAGCCTATAACAACATTAAACAAATGATAACATTACAAAACACCTTCGATTTGCTGAGGTTTGGGGAAGAATATTTTAACATATAAATCTTTGTTTATTTTTCGCTACAGGCCGATATGTAAACCTTCTTAGGATTTTTTATTCAAGGAAACAAAATCACTGCCGAAATTATTCATTGTCAATATAAAAATGCAAGCGTATATGTAAAAAAATGTAACTATCAGTATGTAAATTAAATGTGTTTAAGAGATTGATTTAACATAGGCATTTGTCAGGTTCTAATTTCCGAATATTGTCCGATCTGGTGCCTGCGACATGTTGGTAAATTGACTGAATATTTAGTGTCATTTTTATGCCTTTGAGGGTTAACAGACGATCAGTTAGCATGACCAATGTTCCCCACTTGAATCAGCAGTGAGAGACGAATGATAATTAGACAAAATGTCGTGTATCAATCATCGCGGAGACTGTTGCCGGGCGGGGATTCGAACTCATGACCCCTGGATTGATAGTCAGACGCGTAACCGACTGAGCTAGTTGGGCCCGACCCGGCGACATGTATCTGAGACAAGAGACTGACGAGTAGCATCTTTTAAAAAATCTGAATTGTGGCTTGTACTTATTTTGTTTCCAACAACTGAATCCTCATTTGCCTTTTTCTGTTTCAAACAACTTATCCTGTGTTTCAGTATATAATTTTGAACGGAAAGGGAGAGCAAATATGCCTAGGCACATTTCAAAATTATTATGTTTTGGGGATGGGTGGTAAACGTTTGCAGACCTACTTAAGGAGAAATGCACTACCCAAACGATATTGGTACATATATCACATGGATTTATTTTATATGACTGGGTCAAACAATAATCACAGTGGCTCCTCGTTGCTAAAAAAGTACAGTACGTACACTATGTACAGGCCTAGATTCAGGAATCACGTTAAATAAAACACACAGGAACATGCTACTTGTAAACTATTAACCTGAAGATTGTTTCAGTAAAATAATTTATGTAATTTTATATTTTCACGTGAAAATTAAGGTCAATCTCCCTCAGAGTTTACAACTCGGTACTGTTTTTACATTAGTTCATATGGACTGACAGAGTGGGAAAAAGTGCAGGAAGTGTTCAGATTGCTCGTTACGAGTAATCTGAACTCTTCCTGCACTGTTTTCAAAGGCGTTCTGTGATTGGTGCGGGAAAACGCGTATTTATTGAGTAAAGGGTTAAGGCGCTTACTTCATAATTATATTTCAAAAACCACTGGCCAACTTGTTGATTTTGAAAATAATACTGAATTATTTGAAGCTCTACAACAAAATACGCATATTGCTGCAAAGTACTTTGAACTGCGTATCAAATCTTACTTTGAAAAGGTTATGGGTCCTGCGTTTGGTGTAGATTCTTACTGGTACAGACAAGAATTTGCAAAATCTAGGGGTATGGTTCATTGGCACGGTCTGTGCTGGAGGCAAGACAAAGAGCCCCATAATTTAATGCATGCATGTATTAAGGCTGGTTTGTCACAGGCACAGTCTGCTGACACATGATCTCAATGGGCACAGCACCATTTTGGCCTTACAGCTGAGCATCCTGCAGACAAATATGTTGATAATCAATCTAATAAAGATTTTTGCACCAGCACCTCCTGAAGATAAAACTCCTCTAATTAAATTATTGATGGATGTTTCTTCAACAGGTTTAATATACACAGATGCTCAGATTACTGCCTGAGACCAAATAAGCATAAACAGTCTGTAAATGAATGTCGCATGGAGTTTGGTACAGAGTTAAAGCCTGGTAAAACAGTAAGAAACTCTCCAGCCTTAGTTCGGGATAAAAAAAATTTGCGTCTAGAAATGACAAGAGACCATCCTTTTCTAGTTCAGCATTCCCGATTTCACACTCGAGGCTGGAGGGCAAATGGTGATATTTCTCACAAAAGAAATGGCCCCGAAAATCTCTCTGTTAGTGATATTATTGTAACAGAACGTTATATAACTAGTTATGCCTATAAAGGTAATCAAACTACTGGATTAATGTCAAATTTATTTATAGATACTGATAATACAGATAACTCAACTGCAAAAACATTATGTACATTGTGAATTCAGCCAAACGAGATGTATCATCAATTGAGGCATCTTATGAACTATCAAGGTTTCCATTATACAGATGTAGCCATATATTTCAGTCTATAAGTATGTCAGGCTTCAGATGTCTTCCATTATACAGATGTACCCATATATTTCAGTCTATAAGTATGTCAGGCTTCAGATCTCTTCCATTATACAGATGTACCCATATATTTCAGTCTATAAGTATGCCAGGCTTCAGATGTCTTCCATTATACAGATATACCCATACATTTCAGTCTATAAGCATGTCAAGCTTCCATTATACAGATGTACCATATATTTCAGTCTATAAGTATGTCAAGCTTCAGATCTCTTCCATTATACAGATGTACCCATATATTTCAGTCTATAAGTATGTCAAGCTTCCATTATACAGATGTACCCATATATTTCAGTCTATAAGTATGTCAGGCTTCAGATGTCTTGAAAAAGAAGGATCTGTAGTAACTAGAAACACGGCACTTGATAGGTAGTTATCTAGAAATACGAGAGATGTCAGTTCTTTTTATACTTTTACATCAATAAATGGTAAAGTGTCAGTATTTTCTAATATGATTGAAGCATCTTGGCCACTTCAGGAGGAATACTGTAGGGTACAACTACTCATTCATTGGCCCAATTGGTATCTGACATAAAGCCTGACTCTTTGTCTTGGGTGGAAGCAATGCAAGCATTTATCACCAGTAATAAATGCCCAACATTTGTCAAAGCAGATGTAGAACGTTCAAAGCAAAAACATACTAGACCAGATGGAACCAGTCAATTGTGCTGAATGCTGACAGAAAATGCCATAAAGTTACCACTAGTACCACAGCTGCCCAAGAAAAAGAGATCAAACGCCTTTCTCATTTATATAAAAAAAACGAATACAGTTTTAATCACTGATATATTATACCACAATATTTGGAAGATTTAATGAAGAATAAATTTCTACGTATCATATTAATGTGCTTAAACCATATCAGGTTTTAAGTTACAGCTATAGCAGGTGGGGTTGTTGAGAATTGTTATTGTTGTTTTAATGCCATCTAGTGCTAACAGATGATCATTGTTAGCCTAACCACTCTTTCCAGGCTTTAACCAGTACTGAAGCACACAACCTGTCTCTACAAGTAACTGATAACTTCTGTAAGACGAGTCTTGACACTCAAGTCACCAACTACTGTCCCATATAATAGATTTTTATCAAGTTTCTGTAGTACTTGACACTCACGTCTTTCATTACCGTCCCACATAATTTATTTTTATCAAGTTTCTGTAGTACTTGACACTCACGTCTTTCATTACCGTCCCACATAATTTATTTTTATCAAGTTTCTGTAGTACTTGACACTCACGTCTTTCATTACATATATATATACGACCATTCCCTTTCAACTATATTTTACAATTTTAAAGACGGTTTAGATATATTGAAATTATATTCATGACAGGTAAATACGAATAACATAAGGTGTGACAAATGAAGCACACAAACATGCGCTCTTACACACACCACAAATGCACACGCCGCACACAGAAAAACTGTATAAAAATTAAAAAAGTGTTATCAAATTGTCAATGCTTTTTGCGTCTTGAATTATGTTTTTGTTCACTCATTCAAGACAAGTGTATTAATCAGACACTTAATAATATTCGCAAATTTGTTCCCGCAATTGTTCCACACATTTATTCGTGAATGCGATAAGAAGTGGATTCAGTCATGGTATCAACAGTAATATCCCTATTCAGACGTTCGGACACCGAAACTTAATTTACGGATATACACGGAATATTCATGGATACCAGGTAAATACTTACGTACAATACAAAAAAAAATCGTACAATACATTTTGTAACTGTACGATGTATAATATAATCTTTAACGTTTCACACCACTGTTAAATTTTCCCTAGGGCTCTATTGTAACATTTATGTCCAAAACAGAGTTCCGCCCAGCTGGAGTGTTTTTCATCGGATAATGATATGTAGTAAATCTATATAGTTTAGTTCCGCCCGGCTGGGGTGTTTTTCATCGGATAATGAAATGTAGTAAATCTATATAGTTTATTTAAGCCGATTACAGTGGGAATGTAAATATAACCAATTAGTATTTATCTGAAATGAAGTTAGGATCAGATGTTCTGACAGGATTCCCCGCGGATGTTAATGAAACATTATTTGCCGGTCTACGGAAAAAGGCCACTCTGCTATTCATATCACCGCTTTTGACCTGGATTGGAGTCGCTTTGTTTCTGTGTTTCCGCCAAGCAAATAGAAACAACTCCATACCAAGTTGCAGGATCTCAGCATAACTTAGCACAGATGCTCCCATGAACAAACCCAATGCACCGCCAATGTCTGACAAAAAACGGACACCCTGTAATAAACAAAATGGGAACGTCAAAGTGATGTGGAAATGGATTTAATTTTACTATGTGCGTCGTTCACAAATCAAGTATAATTATAAACGTAAAAGAGAATTGAATCAATTGGAAGTTTTTGCTCGTATAAGATACGTGTTTTCCACATGGAGGAAATCTCCATCTTCCATGTCACCTGACAGCTTTCTCACATGACCTGACGAAAATCTGGGACTAAATCAATTTCTGTACCTATTTCCTTATCCATAAATCGTAAACATGTATACATTTATTTTCACACCTTCAAAAATATTTTAAAACTTGTAATCTTGTTTTAGGAAACAGCAAAAAGAGATAGACGTTACGTCAGAATAATGACGTCAACATATATTTTTATGACGTCTTGCTTACCAACGAGAACAGGGTCTGTGTAGAAAGTATATTTTATGTGAATTATTTAAACAAACATTAGGGCCTATGCGGGGAGATTAACAGGTGTTAATGCTGCTATATACAAGTATGTACTTTAAAATGTTCATTTCTTCATATATCTGTGAAATTTTGGGCGTTAAACACGCATTTAAAAAGTACATATTTTTTACAGTCATTGACGTGGATCTATCATTTGACTAAGGAGAAAACAATCTTTCATGAGTTTAGCCATGTAGGATAGAAAAGCCTCGTCCCTGCATGTACTTTTGACCTCTCGGGTGAGATATTTCTATCCCACATGAATATTCATGATGGATTGTTATAATCTTAAAGTTGATTAAAATGATCACTTACTGAATATAGAGGTTCTTGAGTTATTGACTCAAAATTCAGATCTTCAAAATAGATCAGAACTCGTAAAAAGTTGTATTGGTACCTGCAATATAAGAATATTTATTAGTGACGAATGTCTCTGCACCATGTGATATGTAGTTTTATACGGCCAATTAGAACACTATTTGACGAACGAAAGTGCAGAGTATGTAATAAATTAGAGGACGAATATCATTTTATTATATAATATTTGCTATATTCCGATCTGAGAAAATAGTATATAAATAAATATTATTGGGGAAAACCCAACATGCCTAAGTTTATCAATTTGTTAAATTCAGAAAACACTAGTACAATAATAAAAAACTGCTTTCAAAGATTTTTTAAGAAATATAGCCATAGAAGTATGATTCACATGTATTTTCAATTACAGTATTTATGCTAGGTAAGATCATGTAGAATTATATTTGTTTTCTGACATGAATTTTGAATATTATTATTGTTATGCATACCACCTTCTCCACTTTCATTTTTGCTTAAATTTAGATTTATTCGATATGATTTTTATCATGAAAATAACATTGTAACAGTTTATTATCATTAATAAACCACTGTCTCATATATTTGCACATACATCATGTACCTGATGGGCCTGCGTGCCTATTGGATATATGAACGAAAAACTATCATCTATGTAGAGGATCTTATATGATTCATTATTCATTATTGAATTTATTAAACGAGCTGAAAAATATAGTACGCGAGGCTCTGTCGACCATTATATCATTTCCCAAACGAGATTAATAAGTTCAATAATAAACTTACTCGAATGTAAGATTCGTTTTAACTAGGAAAATTTTACATTTACCATTTACTAAACAGATCACCTATACAAGGAACGCGAAAATTCGGGTATATTAGTTTCATTCCGTCATCAGAGTCGAGTTATACGGAATACACCGAGCGATGAATCGGAAGTGATATTACCGTGGCAAGGTTATAAAACACAGAAATAACGACATGATAAATAGCATACCACGTTATTGCTTGATAATCTGAAATTCATCATGTTGGGAGCAGTTTTTTCTCTACCTCGCCTGATAAATGTTATATTATCGGGTACAAACATAATATTCTCTATATATACTGTCAAACCTCTCCTAAGCAGCCAGTCAAGGGATGGAGAAAAAATGACATTTTAAGACAGGCTGTTGCTTAAAACAGGTTAGTTTGCTCTGAAAGCATAGAATTGAGAAATAGCAAACGTGGTTGCTTAAGACAAGTAGCTGCTTAACAGAGTTGACCGCTTACACATATTTGACTGTATAAGCTATAGCAGCATGGCATGATAACTAGACTGGTTATTATAATAAGATTCTTACACTTATATACAATCTTAGCTGAGCAGTGTCCCGTAGCATGGCATGATAACTAGACTGGTAATTATAATAAGATTCTTACACTTATATACAATCTTGGCTGAGCAGTGTCCCGTAGCATGGCATTATAACTAGACTGGTAATTATAATAAGATCCTTACACTATTATACAATCTTGGCTGAGCAGTGTTCCGTAGCATGGCATGATAACTAGACTGGTAATTATAATAAGATCCTTACACTTTTATACAATCTTGGCTGAGCAGTGTCCCGTAGCATTGCATTATAACTAGACTGGTTATTATAATAAGATTCTTACACTTTTATACAATCTTGGCTGAGCAGTGTCCCGTAGCATTGCATTATAACTAGACTGGTAATTATAATAAGATCCTTACACTTTTATACAATCTTAGCTTAGCAGTGTCCCGTAGCATTGCATGATAACTAGACTGGTAATTATAATAAGATCCTTACACTTTTATACAATCTTAGCTTAGCAGTGTCCAGTAGCATTGCATGATAACTAGACTGGTAATTATAATAAGATCCTTACACTTTTATACAATCTTGGCTTAGCAGTGTCCCGTAGCATTGCATGATAACTAGACTGGTAATTATAATAAGATTCTTACACTTTTATACAATCTTGGCTGAGCAGTGTCCCGTAGCATGGCATGATAACTACACTGGTATTTATAATAAGATTTTTACACTTTTATACAATCTTGGCTAAGCAGTGTCCCGTAGCATGACATTATAACTAGACTGGTATTTATAATAAGATCTTTACACTTTTATACAATCTTAGCTTAGCAGTGTCCCGTAGCATGGCATGATAACTAGACTGGTATTCATAATAAGATCCTTACACTTTTATACAATCTTAGCTTAGCAGTGTCCCGTAGCATGGCATGATAACTAGACTGGTATTTATAATAAGATTCTTACACTTTTATACAATCTTAGCTAAGCAGTGTCCCGTAGCATGGCATGATAACTAGACTGGTAATTATATTAAGATCCTTACACTTTTATACAATCTTGGCTGAGCAGTGTCCCGTAGCATGGCATGATGACTAGACTGGTAATTATAATAAGATTCTTACACTTTTATACAATCTTGGCTTAGCAGTGTCCCGTAGCATGGCATGATAACTAGACTGGTAATTATAATAAGATTGATTCTTACACTTTTATACAATCTTGGCTTAGCAGTGTCCCGTAGCATGGCATGATAACTAGACTGGTATTTATAATAAGATTCTTACACTTTTATACAATCTTAGCTTAGCAGTGTCCCGTAGCATTGCATGATAACTAGACTGGTAATTATATTAAGCTCCTTACACTTTTATACAATCTTGGCTGAGCAGTGTTCCGTAGCATGGCATTATAACTAGACTGGTAATTATAATAAGATCCTTACACTTTTAAGCAATCTTAGCTGAGCAGTGTCCCGTAGCATGGCATTATAACTAGACTGGTAATTATAATAAAATCCTTACACTTTTATACAATCTTACCTGAGCAGTGTCCCGTAGCATGGCATGATAACTAGACTGGTAATTATAATAAGATCCTTACACTTTTATATAATCTTGGCTGAGCAGTGTCTCGTAGCATGGCATGATAACTAGACTGGTAATTATAATAAGATCCTTACACTTTTATACAGTCTTAGCTGAGCAGTGTCCCGTAGCATTGCACGATAACTAGACTGGAAATTATAATAAGATACTTACACTTTTATACAATCTTAGCTTAGCAGTGTCCCGTAGCATGACATGATAACTAGACTGGTAATTATAATAAGATTCTTACACTTTTATACAATCTTAGCTAAGCAGTGTCCCATAGCATGGCATGATAACTAGACTGGTAATTATAATAAGATTCTTACACTTTTATACAATCTTGGCTGAGCAGTGTCCCGTTTTACTAGCCTTCGTATATCAGAAATTTCTTTGTTATTTCTTATCATGTTCACATTCGATCGTTTGTTAAACGGAACAATGGTAAATTAATATATCATAATTAATTAATCTATTTCAAATATAAAATTACGAAACGTACAAATGAAAAAACTCAATTGGCCATTATGTAACTTTAACACGAAAAAAGCAATACATATGGCTTAACCGTGTAAAATGTTCACCGTTTGTGTAAACAAATAAACAACAAAAACAAATCACGCTCAAAACTGCCTGCGTAACACCAATAAATAAGCATATGTAGATGTAGTGTTTTGCGACTTACTCAAATACACGACATATAAATGTGGTGCGAGATCGAATCCACGACCCTTGTATCTTAGGTCCAATGATCTATCACTAGACCACGCGTCCCACCATGACATATTGCATAAGAAGCATAAACAAGTTTAATTTCGTAACCAAAATGGGTCCTCCCTGGCCGAGTGACACAAAGTACTGTCTCAAGACCACTTACCTCTCACCGCTGAGGTCGTAGGTTCGAGGTTCCCGCTTGGTTCGAAAAATTAATGTGAGAATTTTTGCCAGTTGTTTATGGCAGGAAGCATCTATTCTGATTCATTCTGAGCTCTTCCTCAACTAATAAAACTGAATATGTCTCATATGACCTTTGACACACGAAAGTAAAAGTAATCGGCTAAGAGAATTATAGTCTTTACGATAGTTATCGCTTGACAGTCATAAACACAATTATGTAAACAAAACAAAAAGGTTGTCGTATGGTGTTTAGCATCGCTTTCATTTTTTTTTCTATCCTCTAAATGCCAAATGAAGCATCTAGTACCATTTTTAAGTCTTCTGTATGATCCGACTGGGTATCGAACCCACGACCTTCCGCACCCCTAGAGCACCGCTGCGGTTTATACGAAAAAGTAACAAGTGATATTATATGTACTCGATGATTTTGCGAAAGTAAGAGAAGCAAGAAAGTAGTTCGATATAAATTTAGTTTCATATAAAAGTAGTTCTTAGACTATATAAAAGTAATTCATAGACTATATAAAAGTAGTTCTATAAAAAAGTAGTTCCATATAAAACTGTTTCCTATAGAAGAAGTCATATATAAAAGTAGCTCTATTTAAATGTAGCTCCATATAAAAGTAGTTCTTAGACTAAATAAAAGTAGTTCTTAGACAATATAAAGTAGTTCTATATAAATAAAAGTAGTTCTTTATAAAAGTTGTTCAATATAAAACTGTTTCCATATAGAAATTATATATTAAAGTAGCTCTATATAAAATTAGTTCAATATAAAATAGTACGACATAAATGTAGTTCTATATAAAAGAAGTTCCATATAAAGGTAGCTCTTATTATATAAAAGTAGTTTGATATAAAAGTAGTTTGAAATAAAAGTAACTCTATATAAAAGTAGTTCCATATAAAAGTAATTCCATATAAAAGTAACTCTATATAAAAGTAGTTTTATATAAGCAGTGGTTCTATATAAATAGGTCGTACTTTTGTTTGTCGAAGTTAACGCTCTCGTTTTTTAAACTATTACACACTTCCTTCATTGCATCCGTCAAGTTCTTCTTGCAGATGCTTGGCATTAACACATTTTCCTGTAAATATAAAACTGATTATGAATAAAGACACATTGCCGTTAATACCCGTCGTCGGATACCCACGGGTGTCAATTCCGATACTCTCCATACACCACCCGTGGGAAATTGTGCTAGCTCTACGTCGTGAAATTGTGAAGGAACCCATCGTATGGTTGCATTGTGACTTAGTAGAAACGGTTTAAAGCTAGTGTAATATCCCACGCGTGTGTATCCGACGATGCCAGTACCAAAGCCGTAATTAACACTCTTCTGAACAGACTTTTTAGTGTTTTTAGTGTAGCACAATGTTGTTCACGTTTGTTTTTCTAACACCCCTCCACCAAACACACTTCTTACGTACTCATTTTCTATTCAATCAGTTATCTTTTTTTGAAAATAATGGAAACCCTTTTAAAAGCTGAATTTTACCGAAATAGTAACATGTAAAATTAAAGAAATAATCACTATCACAACAAAACCGTTGCATTCAAATCAAACAGTCGAAATATTAACATGTAAAATTAAAGAAATATGTTATATTTTAAGTTTTAAGCAACCTGTATTAGGCAGTCACCTGCTTCAAAGCGTCATGTTTTGCTATTTCCCTACAATGATTGCTTCAGACAGGTTTGGCTGTATACGCATTATGAAATCATAGCACAGGTGTCACTAACCTCAGAACAGCCAGCAAATAAACCAGCACTGTGAGGGGGCTTAAACTGGTCTTAAATGCCTCCAAACTAGTGTATCCTACCACCATCACCATATTAGTCAATTATTAATCAAAAATACATATTTAAATACTTAAAAACTTCAGTCTAAGAAAAGCTATCAGCTGTTCATGATTTTAGACTGGTTCCATTAAATTTTCTATACGGTTTCATTGATATTGATTATATTATAGATAAATAACCAGTCAAATTAAGTTAAGTTTTTAAGTATTTAAGTTAAATATTGGTATAGCAGAAGTTAGCACATTCTACTTATTTTCTCTACTGTGTTACAAACAATTGTTATAATAGTAATAAAGTGTGTTTAACCTTCTCAAATATCTTGTCATAACGTTGTGATATACAGTCTTTTTTTATCTTAATGAATTTTGTTGGAATATATTATAATGTATATAATAATGTAGCATAAAGCTTGTCCGCATGAGCTTTAACGCCTTTTGGAATTTGTGCAATAAAACTATCAAAATTATCATATTGTAAAATGAGACAGCGTCAATAAAAAGTAGTTCCGGTAGACAACTCCGGCGTGTATGGTGCAAAACCAAAAAAAAATCTGCATATAAATAGTATTTATAAGGTTATTGAACAGTGTTTTATACAATATGGGAATGTATTGTACGAGTTCGTACTGTGGCGAAACCAATATTAGACGAGACGGCACAAGAATGGTATACCCATATTCTTGTATTTGTTTTAAAATATTTCTATCTAATCGCGATTAATTTAATGTCACATACCATATATTCCTCGTTCGGCCAGCGTCTGCCGGTTATTGTCTTCTCATACCCTGTTTCTCTATATTTAACACAAAAACATCAAATTAATGAGCAAAAAGGGTAACTGTCTGTGGAATTTTAATGCTATGTTTAATGGCTTCTGTTTCAACATCTTATTTAAATACAGTGACTTAAAATCTGAAATAAATTTTAACTGGTTATTTATCTATTCTGTACTCAATATCAATGAAAGTTTAACCATATACATTTTTGTCGGAACCAGTCTTAAATCATGATCACCTCGCTGCTTTTTTATATTTTTAAGTATAAACTGAACTAAATTATGACTGGTTATTTATCTATTCTGTACTGAATATCAATGAAAC
Organism: Panopea generosa; assembly: GCA_029582155.1. Lineage (NCBI taxonomy): Eukaryota > Metazoa > Mollusca > Bivalvia > Adapedonta > Hiatellidae > Panopea > Panopea generosa. The sequence continues at coordinate 39,593,832 of CM055911.1, read as the reverse complement.
CATTTACCTTTTCATTGAAACCAGTCTTAAATCGTGATCACCTGGCTGCTTTTCTTATATTTATAAGTATAAACTGAACTAACTTTTGACTGTTTTTTTATCTATTCTGTACTGAATATCAATGAAACAATATACCTTTTACCTGGAACCAGTCTTGAATCATGATCACCTGACTGCTTTTCTTATATTTTTAAGTATTTAAGTATATGTCGGTGAAACAGGAGCCGGGATTGTGAGCGTGATCAAGATATAAATCATATGTCCGACATGCTTCTGTTCAGTTAACATAGTTTTGTTAAATGTAAGAAACGCATTTAAGTGAACATGATTTTAGACTGGCTCAAGTAAAATTGCAAGAGAGTTAATTGGCATTGATTAAAAAATATTTAAATAACCAGTCAGTATCCACTTACTTGTAAGATTTTTTAAGTATTTAAGTAAATTTTATGAAATATTGGTGAAACAGAAGCAATGAAACTTGGTATTCAAATTGCACAGACACAATAACGATATAGACATAAATATATTGAATAAACATAATGCTCACGTTAATACAAGTCCATCTGAAATATTGGTTGAACGGTTGAATGATAGATGTAAAAGGAAAGCCTGTATTGGACAGCGCAGGAATGTTGATTCAATGTTCTGTTTTGTAGAATATATCTATTTCTAATTCTATTTCTAATAAACATGTTTTAAAATGCTCCTCTTTTTTTATAACTTTAAGTTTAGCGTTCATAAATATTGATAATTATCAAATAATAGGGAACATGCGAATGTTTTTTTCATGATACCCTTGTTTTTTATCGTTACCTTGGATACCCGCTTATTGATTTATATGACACAGGTTATCATTATGGATATTTCATACTATATGTAGTCAGGCCCGGTTAGCTCAGTCGGTAACGCGTCTGGCTATCAATCCAGGGGTCGTGAATCCGGCAGCATTCTCCGTGATGATTGATATACGTCAACACCGCTGATTCAAGTGAGAAAGTTAGTTGCGGAGACGGGGTGCGCTAGAGTATTGGTTAACCTTTTATGATCCCAGGAAACAGTGGTAACGTTAACCGATCGTCTGTGAGCTCTCGATGGCATAATAATGACGCTTACTATTCAATCAATAAATCAATCAATCAATCATAATACAAGTAGGTTTTCCGAGATAAACCTTTATAAAGCAAAACATTCCTTGATGGACACCTAAATTGTTGAAATAAACATGCAAGTTCTCCGCCGGTGGGAGGGAAGTTCATTTTTATTACATCTAGTACTTGTAGCTGATTGCCAAGGTAACTTGTGGGAGTAATTGACGACATGAAATGTATTGCATATCAACCGCTTACAACATCAAAGTACTATGTGTATATTAAACGTGAAGGCACGTAGAACCTCGATTCGCGCCAGGGGCCTTTTTATTAAGCCTTTATATTACACCCTTTGTATGACCGTTCAGTCATTTTTAAACAGCTATTTAGAACACCACCATGGTAGGTTAACAAATTACTTTACTTTAATTAAATATGCAAAAACTTCAAACAAAACCGCCTTCGCATTTCAAGGATGATTTGATTTTCTTCAATTATTAACATTAGACATCTGATTCGTTTTTATCACATATTTCATCTCTGGCATACTGGCTTTAAAATACTTAAACGGAATTATAGATTATATATGACACCTAGCTGTATTGGTGCAGACCTCAGTTCAGACTCTTAACACGGATTGTGCTCTCCAACTCGGCTCCGTTACACAGCAATGACATTTAACCACGTTCATTGGTCAAGTGATTCAGGGGAAGTTAAATGGCGTCACAGCTTGCGGAAAAGCGATAAAAAAATATTAATTGCGGGACAGCCTTAGAACTGTTGCTTTTTCGTTGGAGTTGAACAGACCAGTTAAGGGGACATCAGGGACTAGGACATACTAAGGAGTCTTTACAGAAAAGTTCATTGCTTGCCAATGATACAGAAGTAGTTCCACGGCTGTTTTCACGTTCAGATATAATTGATTGATTGATTGATTGATTGATTGATTGATTGTGATTGATTGATTGATTGATTGGTTGATTGATTGATTGATTGATTGATTGATTGATTGATTGATTGATTGATTGATTGATTGACTATTTAGCGTAATTGTTATGCCTTCTAGGGCTAATAGACAATCAGTTCACTTAACCACTGTTTCTTGGGATCCTGAAAGGTTAACCAGTACCCGAGCACATCCTATCTCCGCAAGTAACTGATAACTTTCCCACTTGAATCTGCGGTGAGAGCCGAATGATAATGGGACACAATGTCATATAGCAACCATCACGGAGACTGCTGCTCGAACTCACTGGATTGATAGTCAGGGGCGTTCCCTTCTTAGCGTATCGGGCCTGGCGTTCAGAAATGAAGTAATTAATAGTATATGGTGTATTTTAATTAACATACAGTTTCAACATTTAGCCATGAAGGCAATTGACATGAATTATAAGAAGGCATATTGAAAATAGTCTTCAATTTATTGTTTTAAAAATTTGAAAATTGTGTAAGGTTGAATTTGTTTGTCAAAGTCATTTGTTTTAACAAAGAATTGCTATAGGAATTAGTTTGGCTTTAAGATAAACGTGTCTGTCAACAATTAAGCACTTGACAATTTACAAAATTAAAACATAAATACAGTATGTATATTATTCAATACATGTACTACGAAACGTTTATTTCTACAATCACATTTCGACGTATATGAAATGCATATGAAACATGGCGGTACATGGCACCTTGATGCTTTGAGGGGTCGACGTTCTACATTTGTATCTTCAGGTTTGGTTGTTAAAACAGCAGTTTATTCATTGATTCACAAATACGTAATGTGTTAAACATAGAATTATGTAACGTCACGGTGTTGTTCGATACATTTAAACACTTTGTGAACTTTTAATCAATTTTCAAATCTCAATTATTTGGGGGGTTTTCTGCATTTAATGGTGATATTCATGCTTACCAGGGTCGATTTGATCAAAACTACGTTAGCTTGACGCCCTGTTAGGTGAAATCGTAGTTTAAACTTATCCATTTTACTTTAAGTATAAAACAGGTTATTAAAACTGATACAAATCACGTTCAAACTCTTCCTGGGTAGAACCAGTACTAAGCATATGCGGAAAAGGTTTCTTGTTCAATGACACCACATATAGGGCCTACAGTCGTGACGAAGAATCGAACCCACGATCGTCCGATCATGGGTCCGATACTCTACAACTAGACGACGCGCTTCACTGCATCTTCGAACATTTCATGTCGAGTGCACTGGAACATAGAAATAGAATGACATTTTGTTACGACCTGCCAGAAAATTGTTACATTGAATGTTTTAAATCTCAAAATACCATGAATCAGAAATTTGTAGTAACGTGCAGTTAAGTTAACAGTGTTTTGAATTACCGGGTCTTGAAGAAGACGAAAACAAGAACACGTGTCACATCAACGAAGTATTTATATATATATAAAGGGAGATAATTAAATTCACAACAACGGAGTTTACGATTTTTGGGATCTTTTAAGATGCTCATTCACAATGCATGGAGATAACTATTTGTGAATAACCAAGACATAAATGTACAGACCAGACTACGGCTAGTGCGCCTAGCATAGATACAATATCAAGGCTTCTGCCAAACCAATAAATTTGGTGTCAACCATGACTTACATACTATATACTTATATATACAATGTATATACAAGTCCTTGGTCGCATTAATTAAATGAGGCAAAAAATGCACCTTTCATCCTCAGATAAAGAACAAAGACATCATTATATTAGTTCAGCAACTTCAATTTGTGTATTTCCTAGAATTGTTTAATAATTGGATTGCCTGCATGGGACCGGGTGCGGTTAACTCAGTCGGTTTTTTATCAATCACAAAGTATGGTGTAGGTTCAGGGTCAGTGGTCGTGATTTCGAGATGCTGCTCGGCCACAATCTCCTTGATGACTGACATACGACATTGCGTTGCATCGTGATTCTTATCTGACCACTGATTGAAGTGGAAAATTCATCAATTACTTGCGGAAATATACTTCCATGATCCGAATGTAGAGTGTTTAGATTAACTTAAAACCAGTTAGCCGTCGATGGCATAAACATATATGTTTTAACTATTAAAACGATTAATCAAATATTACCTGCATGGGCTGACACATTCACAATCTGCGTTCCCGCCTGTGTTAAATGCGACATCCTCCGCTAAGACGCATCGTTTTTCTGAAACCATATAAATAGTCCATTATACTGGAATATATATCTGTGCCTGGCTCTTTACATGTTACCGGTCTTTAAACATGCAGGCTCATTTCCGGTTTAGTATCCTGTACAAAATGAAACAAGTTAGTACAACGCAATAAAGCGCAGGGTACAACAGGAATCGGATACATTCGTTTCCTTCATTTTGGCATTCCATATCTCTCTCTACACAGTTACGCCCCTTTTTTCCAACGGTAACATGATTCTTACGTTTTTGAAATATTTTTAAAATTGTATACAGTGGTTGTGATTTCTTGCTGCAGATGGGTACATCAGAAATTGGCATAGCATATATACTGCAATAAGACATCACTGGTGCTAAAAAAGTGGCTTGTATAAGATTTATCAGGTTTTTTGAAACTGTTTAAATTTACTATTAACATTATTTTCCTATATATCATGCCTACAATTATATACTCATTGGCCCCGTATTGCCAAATGGCTATTTATTTAAACATGCCAAAATAATATATTGAAAAGCCCTTTCCTAGCTTGGGCTACGCTCCTATGTTTGACTAAAATAGATTCATGCTTAAAATGGCAGACTATTTTGTGACATATTAAATGAGTCATAGGATTTCATATGGATTTCTGTTTGATCTGATATACGGGTTAACACGTATTAAATTTTTTTTTATCTTAGATAGAGTCAAATGACGTTGCGAAAGTTATCAGACAGTATTAAAGTGTTGTCTATTTTTAGAATGGTTATTTCGTTTTCCACTCTAATTTAAATTTCGATTTTGTCATGTTTTGGTTGATTTGATACTTTTAATTATTCGTATTATATTTATTAATGATAATGAAATGCTTTCTATTCATTTTGACAAAAATAATTTTTAAGACATTTATAGCGAGTGTTTCCTTTAAGACATTGACAATAGTACATTGACACGCCTACCATATTTATTTTTTTTTTTAAAAAAGACTTCCCCCAAAAACGCTTAAATACCTCCATCGGTTAAAATCAAATAAGACCGCGACGTGGTCTAGTGGTAGAGCGTCCGCCTCGCATGCGGAAGGTCGTGGGTTCAATCCCCGGCCGGGTCATACCAAAGAATTTAAAAATAGTACTAGAAGCTTTCCTCGCTTGACGCTTAGCATTTAGAGGAGAGTTCTAGGTCTGGTCGGCCCGGTGTCAGTATAATGTGACTGGGTGGGGTATCATACCGTGTGTCTGCGGCATGATACTCCAGTGTGACAGCGCTTAAAATACTGTCTCAAGTAGACACCGTCGCGATATGACTGAAAAAAATGTTGAAAGCGTCGCTAAACACCATACAACTACAACTACAACTAAAATCAAATGAAGGTTTTAACAACAGCGGTGTCTCATTGCAGTATATGCTATGTCAGCTTTTGCTATACCCATCTTCAGCAACTGTCAAACAGTTGATTTTTGCAGGGTCATATTTGTATTTTAGATGACCGTCAAGTAATTGAATAGTTGAATAGATAACTAACCTGTTGTGTCTGTAGTGTCACAAATTTTGGTGACGCCTAGGCTGAGCCCTTCTACGTCTGGGGCGTCAGCAGGGATACAATCACACGCTGCAACAACCTTTGTCACTCTGCAAAACTGCATACAAACCTACATAATAAGATAAATTCAAAAACTTAATTATTTATAATATTGTACCTGCAAGACTATGGTTATTGAATACAATGCACATTAACCTGTGTAAATACTATTGGAAGCTTCGTTTTACTGGCATTCACTATTGTTGATTACCCTTCATTTATAGCCAATAACACGTCTCAGTTGCATCGTCACAAGTTTATGTTTTTAACAGTAACAGAACCCTTAAATGGGCTTACTTGCCTGTTTATCCTATCTTTAAACAAATGTGATTAGTATATCCAAACAATAACGAATGCGTGTGATTTTTCCCGCGTGTGGATCTCATGGCACGCTTGTGCTATTAGACGTGCGTGTGAATTTAACGCGACACCGGTATCAGAAGAACCAACGTGTCGCATTATGCAATTGCTAAGCTTATAATTAAACTACTACAGGCAGTATATTTAATTAAACTTAAACAATGGCAAAATATATGAGAAACTTACAGCCGCACTGTACTTCAGATTATATTTTTTGTAGAATGCCTGTCCGTCACTGCACTCGCCGTAAGGCTCTCCTAGACGTGAAATACGCACCTGAAACAATGTTTGCATACATCAAAAGTGTTTTCCTACCCTGAGCACACGGGAGACTGAAGGTGGAGAAGAAATCTCCTATAAAGTTAAATTCAAATAACATTTTGAACGGAACAGCTAACCAGTCACCTGGCTTATAAATATTTTCTCAAAAATATCATAGCAATATCTTTGTAATCAAGTTTTGACTCAAATAAGACCGAATATTTAGGATATGAATGTCCAAGTCTGTTTTATCAATTATAATTGTTTATTAATGTCGTATTCACTTTTTAATAACGCTTCTCCATATTTTGACGAATATAAGAGACGGATTAGCTGTTTCATTCAGTATACATGTATATGGCATTTATCGTACACGTAAAGTCATATAAAAAAATCTTTAAAAAAGCAATGTCCCGCTTCATTTTACGATAGGTATTGATGCACATTCTTTTTAGTATTGCACGTGGCCGAGTGGTCTATGACGCCGTCTCAAAATTACTCACCTCTCACCGCTCAGGTCGTAGGGGTCGAGTTCCGCTCGCTCCAAAAATTTATATGTGAACGTTTCGAGTTACTTGCGGAAGATCGGTGGTACTACTCAGTCTGAGGTCTTCCTCCACCAGTGAAAATGGATATGCCATATATAACCTGAAATGTGTTGAAAATGACGTTAAACCCCATTCAAAAAATTATTATTGCATTAATTGGTTTTATATAAAAAAAGATTAAAACATTTATTTATTAAGAAGCTTATTTATTAATAAAGAACAATTTGTTTTTATCTGTTTCTCTATTTCAAATAGGCCATACATGTAATATTTGATTATATTTACCAGACACCATACCTTTATAGCAAACAACAGAATCTATTTTTTGTTGAATATTCAAATATATTTTACACTAATAGTAAGATTAATAAATGTTAACTACTCTTTGTGATAGTTTTCAGAACATTTAAGTTGAATAATATCAAAATGTTTGTTACAACATAATCTATGCTGAAGTTAAAAAACACTATTTTTCGTGGCAAAGCCTCGTCTTGAGTTTTTTCCAAGCCTCATCTGATAAAGTTGATACTAATATCAGACACTTACATCAATCAATCGATCAATTTTTTATTTTCCCATTTCTGAGACACATGTTACAAATATACAGTGTGAAACAAAACAAACAAAAATAAAGTTATTTGAATATTTGAACATATCAGTCAAAATATTGGTACAATTGTTATAATATAATGTAATTGGTACAGATTATAGACATCACATATATAACATAGCATATTCTCTTTATGTAGATTGTGGAACGGTTCAATTTATGCATGTTAATTATGCATGTTAAAATATTGCTTGATAAGGTAATTATGCATGTTAAAATATTGCTTGAGCAGGAAATTATGCATGTTGAAATATTGCTTGAGCAGGTAGTTATGTATGTTAAGATATTGCTTGAGCAGGAAATAATGCTTGTTGAAATACTGTTTGAGCAGGAAATTATGCATGTTAAAAATTGCTTGAGCAGGAAATTATGCATGTTGAAATACTGCTTGAGCAGGAAATTATGCATGTTGAAATATTGCTTGAGCAGGAAATTATGCATGTTGAAATATTGCTTGGGCAGGAAATTATGCATGTTGAAATATTGCTTGAGCAGGTAGTTATGTATGTTAAGATATTGCTTGAGCAGGAAATAATGCTTGTTGAAATACTGTTTGAGCAGGAAATTATGCATGTTAAAAATTGCTTGAGCAGGAAATTATGCATGTTGAAATACTGCTTGAGCAGGAAATTATGCATGTTGAAATATTGCTTGAGCAGGAAATTATGCATGTTGAAATATTGCTTGAGCAGGAAATTATGCATGTTGAAATATTGCTTGGGCAGGAAATTATGCATGTTGAAATACTGCTTGGGCAGGAAATTATGCATGTTAAAATACTGCTTGAGCAGGAAATTATGCATGTTAAAATATTGCTTGAGCAGGAAATTATACATGTTGAAATACTGCTTGAGCAGGAAATTATGCATGTTAAAATACTGCTTGAGCAGGAAATTATGCATGTTAAAATATTGCTTGAGCAGGTAATTATGAATGTTAAAATACTGCTTGAGCAGGAAATTATGCATGTTAAAATATTGCTTAAGCAGGAAATTATGAATATTAAAATACTGCTTGAGCAGGAAATTATGCATGTTAAAATATTTCTTTAGCAGAAAATTATACATGTTGAAATACTGCTTGAGCAGGAAATTATGCATGTTAAAATACTGCTTTAGCAGGAAATTATGCATGTTAAAATATTGCTTAAGCAGGTAATTATGAATGTTAAAATACTGCTTGAGCAGGAAATTATGCATGTTAAAATATTGCTTAAGCAGGAAATTATGAATGTTAAAATACTGCTTGAGCAGGAAATTATGCATGTTAAAATATTGCTTAAGCAGGTAATTATGCATGTTAAAATATTGCTTGAGCAAGTTATAAACAACCGTTGCATTATTTATTCAAATGTATCATGTTATTGATTATTTTTTATTTATTCCAGTCCCAGTCACATCACACTGCCACCGCCCACAGTCGTTATTGGAATGTGTGCGCATTACCAAATGAGTTCATGTACTGAAGTTGGGATTGTTCCATATAATTAGACACAAACGGTTTCATTCTTCGGAAAAAGATTGGTGAAAAAACTGTGAAATTCCTCCCGTTGAAATCTGTTTTTTACTTTATAATTGCAGTTTTTATGTCATGTGATTAAATTGTATTTTGTATGTATGTTTGTTATATAGCGAAATTCTATGTGTAAGTCAAATAAAAATTATGTAATGTTTCGTTCTGTTCTGTTCTATAAAATTAATAGACATGTTGTTGGGGAAAGTCCCTTATGACGTAGAATATGGTCACTCTAATAGGTGCGTAAGAGACCACTTCTGAACCAATAAACAGTTCACCCAGTGGTCCTTGGGCCCATTGATAAAAAATAATGCCACTAGATGTCCATGTGATTTTGTGTACCGAACACATTTACTCTAAAATAATTTATACAAAAAAACATTGTAGGACTGAAGAATTTTTGTCAAATGGTGGGATGGTTTGGTTTGTGGGATGGGGACGGACGTGGTAGGGGTTCAACACACGTAACGTCTCACACCACTATTACCTTTCCCATAGGGTTCCATTGTAACAGAGTGAAAAAATAAATTCTGCAGCATGTGTCTGGGCTCAAATTCTTCACTGGTTCTAGATATGCAATTATAAAGGAAAAAAATTATACCTTGAACAGGTTTTTTTTTTTTAAATTCAATGCTTTTGTGAGACCTATCAATTTCCAGTGTAATAATATGTCAACTATTCGCCCTAGATGCGGTTCGAACCCAACAATTCCGAAATGACACAGACTTTTCCAGAAATCTGGTATCATCATCAAATTTCCAGTGGTGATTTCTAAAATACTGACCATTTAACTCATGCTAGCAAAAAACAAAATATTGCAGTAAAAAGCCCTGAAAAAAGAAATAAAAGAGAACTAAAATTGTATTTCTACCACCTTCATCTGTCCGGAGTACTCAAGGGAGATAATAGTGGTGTGAGTCCGTAAGTGTTATTTATCATATAAATGGTCATGAGTTCGAAATCCCAACCGGCAACAGATTCCGTGATGACTGATATACGACATTGTGTCTCATTATCATTCGTCTCTCACCGCTGATTAAAGTGGGAAAGTTATCAGTTACTTGCGGAGATGGGGTGTGCTCGAGTGCTGGTTAATCTTTCAGGATCCCAGGAAACAGTGGCTAGGTTAACTGATCGTCTGTTAGCCCTCGGTGGCATAAAAAATGACGCTAACTATTAAATCAATCAATCATTATTCATATAAAAAGCGTATTCGTGATTTTGAAAATTCCAAGGGTGGCTCCAGCGCACCTACCCAGTTCACCTTCTAGATCCGCCAGTGGACCTATTTTGCTATAATTTAATGTTGTATTTGTTCTACATACCTAACAAACTCAATGTTTATGGAGAATAACTTTATAAGATTTTATCTTCCGTGCTAATCCATACGTATACATGTACCTATTCTGATGTTTGTGTATGTATATAAATTTGAATAAATAAAATATGTTTAAATTAAAATAAATCATATACCATATATCTGTCTACATTTTGAAGTGCATTTCTATGAATTGTTCATGTCCAACATGCATGTTTTGTGTATGCCACTGAGACCATAATAAGAAGACTAACTAACTCATTTAACAAAATGCAACTGCTCTTGCGCGGATCCCTGCTCCTAGTAATATACAATAAGATAATCAAGAAAAGTAGCATTGCGTGCAACTAGGTCAGGGTCATGGGTTAGATCCTCCGCCTCGCCACGGCTATGTATAGTGTCCTTGAGCAAAACACTTTATCCGTATATGCTTAGCACTTGATCTACCCAGGAAGACTTCGAGCTTGATTTGTCTAAGATGTCCCTGGCCCGATTAGCTCAGTCGGTTACTATCAATTCAGGGGTCGTGAGTTCGAATCCCCGCCCGGCCACAATCTCTGTGATGATTAATATACGACATTGCGTCTCTGTATTATTCGTCTCTCATCGCTGATTCAAGTGGGAGAGTTATCAGTTACCTACGGCGACGGGGTGTGCTCGGCTCTGATAAACCTTTCAGGATCCCAGGAAACAGTGTTAGGATGATCGTCTGTTAGCCCTCGATGACATAGAAATGACGCTTAATATTATATTTAATCAATCAATCAATTGTCTGAGATGTTATAACTTGTTTCTCAATCGAAGTAAAATATACAAGTCAACTAAGTCATAAAACCGATATGCTAATATCTGCATCTATAGTATCTATTTAAAATATGACAAATTAACCTTATATACCATTGTTACATTGTAAGTGCTTTTTGCTTTACATTACTTAAAACAAATACCAATGCACTAATTTCATCTTTTAGTCGCACGTAAGGCTTGAATAAGTTCCAGCAAAGATGAAAGTTTACTGCACGTATTTGTTTTTAAATCCCTACAGATACATCAATCATTATGGACCATTCAATTGTTGTATGTGATATCACAAGAGAGATGTAAATTAATGTTTTGCACTATATTTTATGCATATATTCATGTAACGCATTGTGGGTCTTGCATGACATTTAGATACGATATGCATATACAAAGACAAAACTTTTTTTTATCTTGTTGTAAATTTTATACCAACAAGTTCATCTCTTTAAAACATAAATTTAACAAATAAATACGGTCGATATACATGAACCTATAAAATGATAGCAGATGTATCCAATATTAAAAAATTTGCGTATTTAAATGCATTCAGTCTGTTTATGGTGTTTAGCATCGCTTTCAACTTTTTATCAGTCATATCGCGACGGTGTCTAATAAAGACTGTTTTCTAAGCGCTGTTACACCGGAGTATCATGCCGCAGACACATGGTATGATACCCCACCCAGTCGCTTTATACCGACCAAAGTCGTATTATTTTCACAAATAACAACTCATGGATAGATCATATTAACTATGTTGTTGTTGAACTGTGTTTAGCGTCACTTTCTATTTGAGACTGTAGTATAAGCGCTGCCACACTGAAGTACCATATTGCATGATATGACACAGTTATACTGACACTGAATTGACCGGACCTAGAACTATCCTCCAAATGCTGAACAGTAAGCGGCGAGAACGATTCCAGTAGCATGTTTCAAGTATTTGTACGACCCTTCCGCATGCAAGGCGGGTGTTCAATATATTTCAATATGTTTTTATTCCCATCAAACATTTACAACATTTTGTTTGTATAATTTACGGCACTGATATATTAAAGATTGAGTACACGCATGCTGTTACAATCATATATATTTTTTAAGGATTTTTTTCTGATTTAAGGCTGTTCACATATCGCTAGTAATATTAATTTATAGTAAATCTATAACGTAGATGTCTAACTAAAGTATTCATTTCATGCAAACATTTTTTATAATAGCATAGGCGTAGGAGCCGGTGGGGGAATGGGGCTTCCACATCCCCACCCCCGGCCAATACTCAGGTTCAGCATAGTCTTTGGTCTGGAAGTAAATCCTCATACACTCTCTCCTCGGGTTGCCCCCCTCCCCCAATCCCCACCTACCCCACCCCCAATTATACAAACGCTCCTACGCCCTTCGATAGGAGGATAACTCAGAGATGTTTAGAATAGAAACAAGGAAGATTGAAAGTGAAAAAGATGTACTGGGTAGACGATGAAGAATCGTTAAGATGTCTCGGTTAGTTTTTTAAACATTTATTTTGAAGAAATTTGGATCATAATTAAATATTAACATTCCTGTTCACAACCAACGTATATATTTGAAGAATCACAGATCCACACATAAATAGCTTTATCAACTTGCAAGATAATTACTTAATTTTTCATACTAATTTATCTAAGCTCTATCTCGAAGAAAAATAAAAGTTTATATGGACCGCTATCGAATCCGTTTCCTGGATAGATTCAGTGCTGAGCTTGGTGTCGAACCCGCAACCTTTGACCTTCACTTTATCCACTACACTATCGTCCCACTTTTAATTTTACTTAATATATAATACTTTGTCTTTCCCGTTAACGTAACCACCCCAACGTATACGTTACATAAACGGCAACTACGTCGCATTTACGGTGATAACTACACACGATAAACCGGTACTTCCTGTTATTTTTGTACACGTGGCCGAACAGTGAGGTAAGAAAACACCTTTATTTTCATATTAATATTTCGTTTTCAAATCAAATATATAGCCGATACGAGCGGCATTCTATTTAGAATTGAAGCGGACATGTGTTTTTAAATGGGAGCATGACCGTTTTCTCAAACATTCGAGAAAAGTGACGGATTAAACCATTCACAGATTGAAAGCAGCTGAGTTCTTTACTTCTGAAATATTTATGGGACTACTTTATGTGTTTACATTTGTTTTATGTATCAATATACCAAATCATATCAGTAATACTACAAGCTGATGTTATAAGACTTAAAAATTAATTATAAAATTTGTTTAGTACGTACCACGTAGCAAGTTTAGTAAGTATGTTTCTCGTATATTGTACACTATATAAGTCCGTGAATTGGACAACTGTGTAAAATGTAGTTTTTTTAATAGGTTTGAACGGCTTAAAATATCTGAAATATCAGAAAATACAGGAAATGCATGCCACGTGCTAAATATCTGTTCGTAGCAGCATGCCCCCGGACACCCCTAGCAAAGTTGTGATTGTGCCTCCTGTAAAATCAAACAGGACAACATAATATAATAGCTTCTTCAACATGTCAGATACCTCAGCATAATAATATCGCTTTTCATACAGACACAACATGTAAACGTCTACATCACAGGATTGCGAAAGAGATTGTGATTTTGTCTTTGCTTTAAGTTGACATATTTTCCAAGTGTGTTAGTTGAATACCGGTAACAGTTTCAATAAATTAAAGATAAAAAATAAAAAAATAAAATAATTTTTTTTTTAGCATTTACTGTGGTTTGAACATGCGACATCCTGTGTGGCAGTCAAAGGCGTACACCATTAGACCACTTTGGAGCCTAATAATGATGTAAGCGTTAGCACCTTTTAAATTTGTTAGGTCTTGATGGGCGTTATTCTAGTTGACCGGAAATAAATAAGTAAATAAATAAATAAATAAATAAATAAATAAATAAATAAATAAATAAATAAATAAATAAATAAATAAATAAATAAATGAATGAATGAATGAATGAATAAATAAAGCATAAAAATACGTTTTATGTTATGCAAATCGTTGTAACCGACTAAACGATTTGATGGTGAATATAAAATACCTCGAAATGTGTATGTTGTATCCATACGTTTTGGCGGTTTGCTAGCACTGCGAATAGCCTAATTTTGAAATCCTCATTGATTTATAGTCAACCCATCTAGTGGGATGTGGTTGTCGAATTTTGAAATCCTCAATGATTTGAGGTCAACCTATCCAGTGGAATGTGGTTGTCTTATAATTGCTACAATCACCGGTCGTGGAGGATTGAGCGCCTTTTGCTGTCTTCTCTCTATCTTTCTTCTGTCTAATAATATAACTTTCTTTTCTTGTGTTTGAATAAACCGGTTTGAGTCCTTATTTAATATGGATAACAAATTTGATAACTGGTTTTTAAACACTATTGGTACTCCGTTCTGCTTTCAGATTTGTCTTCTAAAACTTTCGTTCTTCACCCTTAAGCTAATTATTCCGTACTTTCCCGTAATAGTCGGTTTCTCTAAATTTACTATATTTCAATCTGGAGTGTGCTTACTTGTGTTTTATATACTTTCTGAATAAACTATGTCTATGCTATGTCTCAGATACAAAACGTCCATATTTCTTAACTTGTGCTTGTTTCTGTACAGTATTCTGTACCACAGGTGACCAATATAAGGACCCGTTTTATGTCCAGGTAAGGTTGGGCAGCATATACTTTCTCATACACTCTGTCCTCTTACCCCGCTCCCTTCCCTGGATTAATAGTCAGACGCGTAACCGATTGTGCTTATCGGGCAAAGATATTGGAAATACAAAAGGGTTCAGTTAGCTGCTCTGTTCAGTATATATTTCTATATATATTTGAAGTCCAGTTGTCACAATCAACTATTTATTTTTTTAACGCAGCTGCCTGACCTTATTATCTACTTTCACTTTTGTTTTAAACTAAATTACCTTACACGCTATTACAACTTAGAGTAATCACGCTCGGGGTCTTTCTGACAGCATTTAGCATATGCGGATACAGTGTATTACTAAAGGACACTAAAAATAGTCGTGGTGGAGGATCAAACCCACGACCCTTCTTATCAGGGTCAGATGTTCTGCCATTGGACCACGCGCTCCGTATTGTATACTATGAGAGATGGGTGGGGTAAGAATACATTTCTGTAACAAGTACATCGATATTTGAAGTATTGCATTCATACAACTTAAGTAAATATTTATATCATAGCATTATAGAAAGTAATCCAACCCAAGTTACGCTGACCCTAGATCAATGTAATGTTTGTCGATACGACGAGAGACCAGCATCGTCGGAGAAAGAATGAGGACCTGTAAATAGACACAGATATAAGATCGTATGTCAATATTGTAATATGTCGACCTGTTACAACAATGCTTTTTAAGCTGTTTGGATTACGTGCAAATCTGAAATATAACCAAATTAAATATATCGATCTACAGGTGTAAGCCCACCATTGATTTTTGTTCTTTATTCTATAGCAAATAAAAAAAAGTTTGCAGATTTGTCATTCATAGAGAGACCCAAATGAAACAAGTGAAACTTACATTTTATTGTTTGTCAACTTCTGCACTTTCAAAATATGAAGAGAAAAAATAGGAGTCATAAGTCACTGTTGACAAAGTGAAAGTAGACATTCGAAATCATGTATTCATAACCCAATTTTCAAGCATCATTTTTTTTTTCTAAATTCACAATTCAAACATGACAATGCTTTTAAAGTTTTCAATACATATCAATAATGCCCTTCGAATAAAAAAAATGAGCATTAAACCAAGGAAAATGCTTTATGATTATTTATAACCGCCATAATATTCCAGGACAAACGTCGCAATATTGTTCAACTCTTTTTTTTATGTTCAAACTTAACATTTGTGTTGTTAAAGGGACTATATCGGTAAGTTACACATACACGATGTTAATCCAGACTTTTCCTGTATGCAGGGTGCACAAAATAATGCTTATGTATTGACTTATAACCTTTATTTACTTGATAGTTATCAAATTAACAGTTATTAAATATTGGCCAAAACTTATGTCCCGCAATTAAGTATTGCGCAATGTTTATAAATTGAACTCCGTAAACTTCCCGAACAAAACCTCGTATTTCCGAAGATATACGAAAATATTCGCGCATGCGCCTGTCACTTGAGAACATGTATGGTGTTAAATTTTATATTTACGTTATTCGTTTTTCATTTGTATTCTCAAACTAAGAACATGAGTATAAATAACTTACAACAAACATATACAAATAACAATCACAAATTAAATTAAGCAAATTATAAGAATACAAATTAAGACCATATATAAGAAATATATTACATTTATGTTCTTAGTATAAACAAACAACATTTATATATATAATTTAACACAATTCAACAATACACATGTTATATTTGACCAAGAAAAAAGAGTTATACAATAGTGCATCGTTTGGCCTGCCATATTCCTGCATGGCGAAGCGGTCACATCTATGAATTATTATGCGGGCGGCCCGGGTTTGAATCCCGTGTCAAATAATGTTTTTTGGTGTGTTTTTTGGATGTTTTTTTTTTTTTTTACTTTCCTTAGCAACACAAGCTTTTTCCCACTGTGCTCCATAAACGAGTTCTCAAATTATGTTCCAACAAAATGAAAAAAAAATGTGTCCATATACGTATATATCTTTGCACATGTTGGAAGAACTTGAGACCAAACCCCATTTCTGTACACATATATTTAATGTTTAAACCAGAATACCTGTGCATAGTTCTAGCGACCGATTTAATACGAAGGATGGCGGAATTTGCCGAGTATATTTAATTAAATCGGAATGTTTACGATAATTTCCGCCAGCGAAACAGCCAATTTGCATTTTACTGATCAGAATTACTGACGAATTACACTTTTATGAGAGATATTGGCATTTATAAATGCACCGAAGGCCATGAGAATTCACGAAAATGTTTGTCATTCATAACAAGTTGTTTCTTTCTTTATAAAAAAATATCTTCAGAGCTTTAACAGAAACGAAGCTATACAAATTAAGGTACTTCGGCAACTACACGTTTGTGATATAATTAAATTATGAGGTTATAACGCGATTTAAATATTACGTCAAACCCAGGTTGAATAATTTACTGAATAAAAGAATATGTTTATAATTGTCTAAAATAAATTTGAGTTGACTAATATCAATATAAATATTGGGAGGCGAGCCCGGTTAGCTATCAATCTAGGGGTTTTGAGATCAAACTCCCACCCGGCCACAGTCTCCGTGGTGATTGATATACGACATAGCGTCTCAGTGACATTCGTTCTCGCCGCTGATTCAAGTGGGAAGATTATCAGTCACTTGCGGAGATGGGGTGTGCTCGAGTACTGGTCAACCTTCCAAGATCCAAGTAAACAGTGGTTAGGTTAACTGATCGTCTGTTAGTTCTCAATGGCATAGACGTAATGGTTAATATTTAAACAAAAAGGGTGTGTTTTATATGAAACTGATTAAGTTTGTAAACACAACTCACCATCCTCAGCCCAATGTTTGTCTCCGTTCCGGGACTAAGAGTGAGTCCTTCTTCTGAAGGTAAAGGTAATGTTCCCGGTTCGTGAAAGACAAGCCGGACTCCGTAACCAGAAGCGAAATTTTTAATGTATTCATCAATTTCCAAATCCAGAGTTAGTTTGATTCCTGAAATTAGTTCCATAACATACTGAACGGAACAGCTAACCCGCCACCTGGCAATTTATGTACCTGATCTTTTTTGTATTTTCTCAAAAGAGTGTCAGCGTAATTGCCTTAAAATTGTACTCCAAAACAAAAAAGAACATTTAGGCTAATGTGTAATCGACACACAATTGTCTGGTAAAATCGTATACACATTTAAATAACGCTGCTGAACGGTTTGACGAAAATATTGGAAATACAAAAATGGCGGGTTAGCTGTTCCATTCAGTATATTTTATTAACGTCTCATCATATGTACATTACAGGTTATAAAACAAACAACATGTTACAACAATTGCCATTCTATACAAGAATTATAAGAGACGAACGTAGTAGTTCCTAGTACACTTGATAAAGTATATATGATGTGACTATGAAATTAAAAAAATTATGTTATCGCAATTATATTGCGATTTTGGGGTTAACATGTCAAAATACGAATCTAAATTTAATGTGTAAGTGCTTCAAAGGCTGGTTATATTTTAAAAAAATGTTACCATGCGACGGACC
The DNA here is from genome assembly GCA_029582155.1 of Panopea generosa. Classification (NCBI taxonomy): domain Eukaryota; kingdom Metazoa; phylum Mollusca; class Bivalvia; order Adapedonta; family Hiatellidae; genus Panopea; species Panopea generosa. Next base: position 39,575,382 of record CM055911.1, on the reverse strand, counting down.
GCTTCTCCACGCAGTGTATTTTGGTGACGTCATGGTATAACACGAGCCGTATTTGGATGTTGTCGATTCCGTAAAACTTCTGAGAAAAAAAAACAAAAACAATAAATTACTAGAATTTAATCAAGTATACACAAACTGGTGTTGATATAAGATGTGTCAGCCACCGACGTGCACTTTTATTGTATACATAATGTATATGTCAACGATTGTTTTTCAACACGATCATCAGTGTACAAATTTCGGTGTCCAGTAAGGGCCACCGTGACATATGTATTAGATTAAGTAAAAGCGAAACAACAATGGTGAAAAGTCGAAGCTACGATGGTGAAAAGTCGAAATCATGAGCAACAAGAAGGCAGAACAACAAAACTACGATTTTGAAAAGTTGAAACTACAATGGTGAAAAGTCGAATCTACGATGGTGATAATATGAAATCATGAGCAATAAGAATGCGGAACAACGAAACTACGATGGTGAAAAGTCGAAATGGTGATTGTAGTTCCGCCTTTTCACCATTGTAGTTCCAACTGTTCACCATCACTGTTTCGTTAATTTCACAAACAAATACACATTATAATTAGATTTGTTTTTACTTATAAAACTGTTAAAAATCACTTTCAGATTCAACTTGGCGGGTGCGTTTATTAGGGGATGGGGAGGAGGATTTGGAGGAATACGGCATGTAACTTACGAAACATTCTGTACAATTCCACCATACGTTGCCGCATGAACCAGGTCTTTCACACGATGACCCATGGCTTTAATCTTCTCCCTTTGGTTTCAAATAGATATAATATGCGTTGATTATGAAAAAATACATTGAGGTGTCACTTTGGTTAACCATTTAATCAATGTCATACACAATACGTTAACTTGAGATTCCTCGCCTCGCTAGTCTTGATCATATGCTAAGCTTGCTTTTTAAAAAGACGAACATCTTGAAAAGCTTCCCGAGAATAAAAATCATTTTTATTTACGTTTTAATAACGTTTTCGATTGGTTGATTCAAATAATCAGACAACCTCTGAGATTTCCATAGTATTTCAAAAGAGTATCGTTTGGATGTTTTTTCTATATTCATTATTTGTATATTATTAGATAATTTCTATGACAAAAATCTTATACAAGATAACTGCCATGATTTCCGGTGTGTTTGTTTCAGCCAATCAGATCTTACTACACAACTTCAAGACGTTTGTCTTTTAGAAAAGCAAGCGTCGCATATGATCAAGACTATCGCCTCGCATGCCCCAACTCTACATTGTCTACGAGAAAATCATATCAGAAATAAGCCAGTGCAGTTTTGTTGCAGCAGCACTTCGTATTACTTTTCATAAATTTGTGTCTATGAACATCAGCTCTAAACGGGTGTATACGTGTTTAAGTAAACCTCTTTCCGGAAACTCGCATCGCTTATTACCGGAAAACTGGATGTTTGTTAGTCAGTCGGTTTCAGTTATATCGCGACGGTGTCAGCTTGAGACTGTATTATACGCGCTGCCACACTGAAATATCATACCGTAGACACATGGTATAATATCCCACCCAGTCGCATTATACTGAGACCGGGCTGACCTGACCTAGCACTATCCTCTTAATGCTGAGCGCCAAGCGAGGAAGTTTCTAGTACCATTTTTGTAGTCTTTGGTATGACCAGGCCGGGTATCGAATTCCCGACATTGCGCTTGCGAAGCGGACACTCTAGCACTAAGTCAACGCTTTGGTATTCGATACAATTTATCTTATGTTTATAATGAAATATATATGTGAATTGTTATGCATTAAGCAATACACTGCCGCATTACAAAATACTGACAAGCATTGTATGTTGTATGGTTGCCAAGAAAAAAATGTCACTCTTTAAAATGAGTTTTTCACTGGAATAACATGCCAATTCATTAAGAGGACACATGGCATTTTCAATTCATTAAATGGACACATGCCAGTTTAATTTCATTAAAGCAGCACATGCCAGTTTTAGTTCATTAAAGCGGCACATGCCAGTTTCATTTCATTAACGGGGCACATGCCTGTTTTAATTCAATTAAGCGGCACATGCCTGCTTCAATTCATTAAAGGGACACATGCCAGTTTCATTTTATATAACGAACACATGTCAATTTAGATACATGTTCACGTAACATTTTCTCCTAATAGTCTCTTAGCTGGATATGATGTCTGACCTATATCTAGTGTTTGACTGTGATGCAAGGGCATTTGAACGACTGTGTTCCCCTTTCAATCAACATAGTAAGTTTCGGAATTTTTGCCCAGCATGTGCAGCAGCACGATCGAGATTATGTCCCTTTAATCTAATTCACTTGACATGATTGAAAAGATAACGCAATCATCTAAGTTGCACGTGCATCCTAGTACGCTTCAAAAGCTCTCTGTGATAAAGTTTGCTAGTTTCTGGTGGAATTACCGTGGTATAGTTAGAATCATTGCGAGGTCTTCCCCCCTTCAATAAAACTGCATATCCCATATATAACCTGAAATGTGTTGAAAATGACGTAAAACCCCCATTTAACCGTCAACTGCACATTGTACACAAGGTCAAATAACATGAGTTTGACGTGTGGTATAAAAGAGGAAACATTATTTAAAGGAGAAGAAAAAAGTTAATTTTGGCTCATGATAATTTATAAAAAAAAATATAACTAATATTACCAGTAATTTATGACAGACGAAAATAGAAAATAACCACTTACGTGCCCTCTTGTTTGATTTGGGTTTGAAAATTTTCTATTCGTTCGTCCCATTGATCTCTCTCGGCATGTAGCTGTTCCCAAAGGTATGCCCCGGTATCGTAATGATTTTCAAAATTACCATACATCTCGCTTGACGGATAATAGTACGAACTGGAGCCATCCCAGCCGCTACCGAACCCACTACCGCTGCCGCTATTCCAATCAGAGTCACCGCTTCCGCTTCCGCTTCCACTTCCGCTTCCGCTTCCCCAAAAATTACCCCAATAATCATACTCATAAACGTCCTGACTGGCAGACCATTCATTTGAAGAAATGCTGTTAGGTAGTGCAGAAGAAGAAACTGGTGGTTGACTGTTAAAGGACGACACATATGAACTCGACAACGAAGGGATATAAAATGAAGTTATTGGCGAAGACACATCGGAAACATCTCTTTTCATTCTGTTTACAACAGCATTATACTGAATATTTCGGCCATGTATCCAGTCATAAAATTCAGTTTGCTTGTCGTTGTTCTTGTTGTTGTTGTTGCTGCTGCTACTGCTGTTGTTGATGGTGTAATTGTTGTTGCTGCTGATACTGTTGCTGCTGCTATTGTTGTTGTTATTGTTGTTGTTGTTGTTGTTGCTGCTGTTGTTGTTGCTGCTGTTGTTGTCGTTGTTGTTGTTGTTGTTGTTGTCATTGTTGTTGTTGTTGTTGTTGTCATTGTTGTTGTTATTGTCATTGTTGTTGTTATTTAATATTTTGATGTTACTCGAAGATGTTGGTGTTATTGCTATACCGTCATCGACGTTAAAGACTAAATTTGACGATTCGTCAATCACTTGTGAAAATTTTGAACTATCTTGCGGCGAAGCGGGAAGTTTCGTGGCTTCGGCTCGATATACTATTTTCGGTTCTACATGTTTGAAGTATTTTACTGTAGCGGATCGATAATTTGAAGGATGGTTTATCGGAATCTCCAAACGAACCGGTAAGTTTGCCTCCGCTGCTCTCTTCCTTCTCGATCCCGTTGCCGTCTTCTGTACAATCATAAAAAATATAAAATCAAAGCGTGGACTGAACAGATAACCGGGTTTTTAAAAATATGCATACGTATTTTTTTAATAAAAAAAAAACAGAAGAAAAGTTTTGCATAGCCACTTGTGAGTACCGATGGTTCATCTCGATACAGAGACGACGTTCGTCTTTGTTTCGTGCCGGATTTTTCATAAAATATCTGTTTTCTTCAAAAAATATTACCTGCATGAAGCGGGCACGTTTCCTCCGTTTTTTACACATTTCTGTGCCATAAGGTCACGTGGGTTCACTACACAGTGATTATTTATCAACCCAAAAATAACTTTTAAAATGTTAATTTTTGTATTAGGATTTTGTTAAAAGTACATTTCTTTAACATTTCAATCAAGATATGGAATTGTGTTTCATTTCCTGAGATTCTCCTGACGATTCGCGTGTTCTGCAGAAATAAACTGGCTCCTGTTTCATCAACATATACTTAAGTACTTAAAATCTTAATTTAAATAAAGCAGCTAGGTGATCATGTTTTTAGACTGGTTCCAGTAAAACTACATATTGTTTAATTGATCTTGATTATAAAATCGATAAACAACCAGTCAAAATAAAAGCCTCGTATAGTTTCCTTTAAAATGCAACGTTCGAAAATTTGTCTTAAACAAAACTGTATAATGTATTTTAAACGAACTTTTTGTTATTATGACTAACGAGTTCATTCATGACATGATTGTCTCTATGTGACATCACTTGACTACCTGTTTATTTCAAAACCTGTTGAACTTGTTTTGTTTTTCTTAGTTACAAAGTTAGAAGGAAATTCCATGTAACTTTTAACAGGCTTAGTTGTTGATCTTCTTTCTCGTTCTTGCGGCTATTTCATTGGCTGAGGAAGTAGGTCAACATCTACTGACGTCACGGTCACGACATTTATGTAAAATGTAAAATTTTGAACAAAAATCTAAGCGATTTTATTGACTAAGACAGTATGACAACATCTAAATTTACCTTTGTTTTGCCTTTTACAAGTTCATTTAGTTTAGAAGATAAAGTCAACTTGGACTTTTTAATCGGGTTCATGTTACAGACTGTAATGGCTGGATAGGCGATTGGGCTGAAGTCCAGGGATACAGATGTCTGTATCGGGTTGGAATAGAATACACTGTAAAACAAAATGTAGGAATATTAGATTGTATTAATTTGTGTCGTTTATCGGTTAATGAATGGTGCAATATTGTAATAAATCCATGATATATTTTATTATATTAATCTAGTGTAACATCACTTTCGATTCATCGGTTGGTGTTTTCCGTATAACTCGGCTCTCGTGCGTAAAATGACGAACTACTTTCCAGCTTGCCCGAATATATATTAATGACGTCGATTATGGCGTTATTTTGAGACGTTACATCATACAACTACTTCCGATATAAGATTCCGTCTGTCGTTGTATGATGTAACGAACAACGCAAGTTCAAACGCAATAACTTATACAGCAAATTACAGATACTGTAAACTGAGCGTTGATTTGCAAATGCACTTAAAATATTTGATTCCATGGTAAAACCAATTTTACAATATAGTTCTGAAGTCTGGCGTTGTGAAAATTTAAATATAGTAAATCAAATTTCAGTTGAAATATTTAAAAATGGTATAAAATGTTAAAAATTCCACAGTTAACAGCATGGTTACGGATGATTGTAGTACATTATCTTTAGATATTATTATCAAAAGTAGTGTTTTAAACTACTGGTGTAAATTAGTTAATAATAAACAAGATAGTAATCTGTTGTATCAGTTAATGTTTGAACTTGCCAAAAAAGTACCACAGTCAATGAATAGTCTATGTTATTTTTTTATTAAATCAGTGGGTATCATCTCCAACTTTTTTTTTTAAATATTGTAAAACTTATAATTAAAGACCTGTTTGTACAGTTTTGTAACAGTCAAACTAATGAATCACGAAAGTGTACAAACTACACACTTTTCAAATCAACATTCGTGGTTGAAACTTGAAAAACTAAAAGCTAAAAGCAATGATGTGCTAAAAAGTTGTATTCGTGATATTTATTTTTTAATTTATAAGTCTTGTTCTCAAAACTGATATAATGCTCAACACAGCCTCGCATAATATATTTTTGTAACTCGTTTAATAAAATCAGTAATACATGAGCACTCATGTAAGATTCTCTAAGGAATATTAACAAAACAGAACCCCAAAACGTAGTGATCGCTGAGAGCGAGTGTTGCGTGGACTACTTTATTTTCGACAATTCAGTGGAAATTACGTCATAATGGCTATTGGTATCGAGACTGAGCGTCACAGCTCGTTGAACTGACGTCCGAATTCACGGTGGCGAATCCACGTGACTTTATGCTACGGAGTGATGCAAATAATCGGAGGAAATGTGCAAGGTTCATGTAACGTTTTTGCAGATTGATATTAAATTTTCAAGAAAATTTACAAAACAGACAAGTAGAGATAAACCACCGGTGATAGCAAGTAGCCATAAATAAACCCGTATATGTGCGGCGTATGTTTTTGCAAATTGCACCGCTCATACCAAATTGGTCTCAAGTTAGCTACAAACGCCGGTGCAATTTGTAAGTTTACAATGTTAAAGAGACCTCACCTATATCGCCGATATGTTTTCGATCTTAGCAGTGAAACTGAACATTAATATCCAACATCATATACTATGGATATTCTGTTCAATAACTGATATTGTTGTCTCTGTAGTGTACACTTCTTCAAAGTTGTTGCTCAATTGCTAAATCGCGGCCCACGATAAAATCACTCATTGGCCAGTACAGTTCATGCTAAAACATTGACGAATAAAACGGAAAGTGTCGACCTGTATAGTAACGAATGTCTTACCAATAATATAAACCATTTACTTCCAATGGGACATTCCTTTTTGTCATTCAATAAACTTTCCATCATTTACTGAACAGAACGTTACAGAAGGCAAGAGCAACAGTTGTTTGGCCACAGCTTTTTATCCAAAGTTAAACCATCAGTACGGATATTCGATGATGTGAACCCGGGACCGGGCGACTGTAAATGTAGTTAGTTATACCCTTCTAACTCTGTCCAAACAATGTCTAATTGGCTGTTTATAAATTAATTAATTAAACTGTTTATAGGATCAGATAATTTGTCAATTATACAACATACTCGGACTGGTATCTGACCAGCTTCAGTATCTTATGCCAACAATTGGACAAAACAGGCATTTAACTGGACAACAAAATAAACTTTCAACGTTCAGTATAAACATATTGTTTCATTTAAACTTATTTATTTTACGTCGATTGTGAAACATTATATTATACCTGATACAAATCACGCTCAAAGTCTTCCTGTGTTAAACCAGCAGTACTAAGTACATGCGGGAGAGGTGTCTTTGCTAGCCGTTGGGAACGATCGATACATTTGTCGAAACAAATTGAGATATATTTGGAATATGGAAGTGATAAAACGATATAAAAAGGAAGTCATTTGTGTGGAGAAAGTAGCGTGGCGAGACTTGTCCTAGATTAATAATTGATTAATTGATGCAACAGTGACTGCTTCCCTACCGACCTCCGTACCTCCTGCAGTTGTTATGGAACAACATCTACGTCCCGACCCTCACAGTTTTCTTAGCCTCGTGGAAGATCGAAATTATTCAAATGAGTTCTCTCGTTAATAAAATTCTTTATTATCATTATCATTATCATTATCATTATCATTATCATTATCATTATCATTACCATTACCATTATCATTATCATTATCATTATCATTATCATTATCATTTAATTTATCATTATCATTATCATCATTATCATTAGATGTATTATTATTATTTTTTTTTTATATTATTATTATTATTATTATTATTATTATTATTATTATTATTATAGTTATTATTATTATATAAAAAATACGCTTTGTTAACTATGCGTGTAGGGTTGTATATCTCTAATACAAGAATGTGTAATTTTAATGAATGACTCGTTAAAGTCTCACTTAGTTTTCACCATGTTTAATTGGTTATGATCTTGTACAACTGTATACATTGAAATCAGCGTATATTTTCGGCCTCATTCATTTTTAGACTCGAACTGATATCCTCATGAGACTAAAGTCAGTACCGGACTTACCCAGGAAACGGACTCGAGGGCGATTTATCTGAAATATGAGCTTACTTCGTAATTAAGCCAAAAATAACTTTTACTTTAAATTACATGTAATTGATACAAACTAACACAACCGATTCTGCAATATTCCTCTCTTGAAAGCGTTATGTCCACCCGATGGATTCTTTTATCAGATGCCATTAATCAAATCATCAATGTGTTTGTAGTTAGATTGTAAATGAATATTAAATAAAACAAAAAATGAGGGCGTGTGCTTTCCTTCTGCATGTATGTCTGGTTCTTATAGCAAATATCTCGTCTAGTTGGTATCCAGTCAAAATGGCGAACAAACAAAATTTTAAATACAAACTTTTCAGTTAGAACAATAGTATAATTTCTCTAAAAGTTTTATATTTACAGATTTGAAAAAGAATAACGGCATTCAAACACTCATTGTATTAGAGTATTTGTAGTCAAGTAATGGTTTGCAATACAAACTGTTGTTTCAGCATTTTTAAGCGCATTTTCATGAAAAATGTTCTCAACTTTGACATTATCCTAAAAAGTTGTATGTTCTGCAATTTTATATTGCAGTAAGGTCATTTTTACATATTTCGTATGTTCACGTTGTCAAAATGGCCTGTTCTGATTGAATTTCAGCTTCGTCATTTTGCACGCAGGTGTAGTTTTAATGTAAAATACCAAAATACCCAAAATGGTAAGTTCGGCATTCTAAAGACCAACGGTATGTTAATGATATTTATGCTGTAATGGCGGTTATGTGTTTTGAATGATATATGCCATATATATATTTTACAGTATTAAAAACAGTAGTTTAGAAATGCAGTAGAACTTCGTTGGCCCGAACACCACATTTAGCTCGAACCCGGGCCGAATTCCTATTTCATTGTATATACATCATGAACAATACTTGGCTCGATCAATAATTTATCCAGTCCCTTAGGGTTTGAGCCATCGAAGTTATATTATACAATTAACTGTATGACTTGCTATGCATCATTTCAACAGTTGCGGGTACATGAATACAAATCCCGCTGTTTAAACGTGTTAGAGGTTTTATTTTCTATTTTAATAATTTATTGTTTCCGCTGAAAGGCTGTTCAGGGAATAATGTATTTCATATCGTAAGCTTACATTTTAAAGCTAATCAATTCTGCAGTATAACACAAAATGGGTAATAGCTTATGGAAGTAATTAAATTTTAAAAATAAGACCGACAGAAAACATTAAAGCAACGAAGCAGAAAAAACATCTACGCTGTGCATATGATTTGACATTTCAAACATAAAGAGTTTAACGCCTTGGAATAAAAAGTTATTCAGGTTGCCCATACATTCAATAAAGATTCCCTACCCCACGCCCCCCCCCCCCTCCCCCCCCCCCCCCACACACACCCTCCCGCCGACCCCTAAAAACACAAAAAAAAAACGCACTTAAACTTAGTTTCTATTATAAATCATTATTCAAAATATTTTTCTTTTAAAAAATGTAACGTCATGTGTCAGAAATTAAAGTATTATCATATAACAACCGTCTTCCGCGGCTTTGCAATTAAGGCGTCCGTCTAAAAAGCGGGAGGTCGCAAGTTCGAATCCTAGTGAAAGCACTTGGTCTTTTTCTGATGCGGCTGGTTGCCAAGCCAGCAGTAAATTAAACTGAGGGGTACCGAATGTCTAACAGCCTGATTTTGATAGCTTTCGAGGTGTATATCAAAATAAAAGCTGCATGAACTAAAAACAGTTTGTGTAATGTTAACCTGCTGTTATTTAGTACTGTAAAATATTATTCCATCTCCTACAAGCTTATTGTATGACATTTAATAAAACTTTCATTTTGTCCTTACGAATTAAAGAGTTATTGTAGTCAATTTAAAGAGTACTTTTTGTAAAAAGTGGTACCCGGTTAGCGGTACCCGGCTAGACAAGCGATAACTGGCTAGACAAGCGGTCGTAAATTGTCAATCCAGGGCTTTTGAGTTGGAAACAGGCTCTGCCTGGCCATTATCTCTGTGATGATTGGCCATGAACCTTGTTATATACTCATGAAACCATCACCTTTAAATAAATAGGAATACACTGACTTAAGGGAGATACGGTGGGTCTTGTACTGGGATAAAATCCATCAAACTCAGGGTTGGGGTTAGGGAGTCTAAAAATAAAACTCAATTTCAAAATCTGAAATTGCGTAATTTGTTTTAAAACCAGTTTTATAAGAAACGAACAACATTTTCTTTACAATTTCAATGTAACAATATTAGAAAATATATAAAATGGGATTTATAACTAAACCTTTTTTATCATATATTTAAAAATAGGCAATTTTGAGTTGAAGTCTGAGGTTTTATACTAAACAATGTGGGCAAACATCCCCATACAAACAAACAACTGTTCTTTAAAAACGCATCTATGCGTGAGCCTGGAAGCCATGGACTCGATCTATACGTTAATTGTACTTTAAAACACATTGCAAAGTTTGCTAAGAGTGAGAGCACATGTACGTTAAACCAGGTTTAAGTTCTGACTTAGTGATGTAATATACTACTGCGTGCCCCGTTCCAAGGAGGTCGTCAAACGCTGTTGTCATTTCCTATATATATATATATAACGTGCGTGCGTGTGTGCGTGCGTGGGCGTTGTACTTATTAAAATGATTCCCAATATTAATTATGTTCGTGCCGGTTTCATGTATTGTCCTTTCACATGCATGCATGCCTGCCTGCCTGCCTGCCTGCCTGCCTGCCTGCACACCCGCCCGCCCGTTCGTCCGTCCGTCCGTCCGTCCGTCCGTCCGCCCGCCCGCCCGCCCGCCTGTTTGAATATTGAACAGACGATCAGTACTTGAGCACACCCTTCACCACAAATAACTGATAACTTTCTCATTTGATATAGCGGCGAGAGACGAATGACAATGAGACGCAATGCCGTATATCATTCATCACGGATACTGTCGCCGGACATGGATCCGAACTCATGACCAATGCACTGGCATTCAGACGCGCTACCGACTGAGCTAACCGATCCCGGCTATTTCATCACGTCATATATCACACAAATAAAAAAGCTATAAAAACAATATACTACCATTACGAATACCTGCCAATGACATTTCTATTTGTAATTATTGATTCGTCGTGATCGAGTATTTAACAAAAGTTCACATTTCTGAACCTAAGGGCATACATAATGCCCAGTGCACTTAAATTCTAAATATGCAATTAAAATTTATTGCATTTTATACAAAAGCAATTGGAGAACGGCGTCAACTCGACTCGTCTAACCTTGTCACAAAACAGTATTTGTTTGAACAAAGCTACAAGAATCGACATTTTTTTATCATATAATGTTTCTCATCACGCACGCACGCACGCACGCACGCACGCACGCACGCACGCACGCACGCACGCACGCACGCACGCACGCACATACACACATACATACACACATACATACACACAATATAACATACAGCAAGGCAAGGACATCCAGTATAGTTACCACGTGACAATTCGTATATAATCTTAAACGCTTTTAACATATAAAGAGACATCTGCCAGTGCGCATCTGTATTTTTAAATTTAAATAAGAGGTTGAACATAATCGTTTATCTAATGAAATTCGTAAAGCGATTGTCTTTTAGCTTTAAATGTATATATCGTAGAATAGTCTATAAGTAACAAAAGTCTATAGTATATAACTAACAACAGTCTATACCTAACAACATCCTATACCGTAGAAGAGTATATAACTAACAAAAGTCTATACCTAACAACAGCCTATACCGTAGAATAGTCTATAATTAACAAACGTCTATCCCTAACAACAGCCTATACCGTAGAAGAGTATATAACTAACAAAAGTCTATACTTAACAACAGCCTATACCGTAGATTAGTATATAATTAACAAACGTCTATCCCTAACAACATCCTATACCGTAGAATAGTATATAACTAACAAAAGTCTATACTTAACAACAGCCTATACCGTAGAGTAGTATATAATTAACAAACGTCTATTCCTAACAACTTCCTATACCGTAGAATAGTATATAACTAACAACAGCCTATACCTAACAACATCCTATACCGTAGAATAGTATATAACTAACAAAAGTCTATACCTAACAACAGCCTATACCTAACAACAGCCTATACCTAACAACAGCCTATACCGTAGAAGAGTATATAACTAACAAAAGTCAATATCTAACAACATCCTATACCGTAGAATAGTATATAACTAACAAACGTCTATACCGTAGAATAGTATATAACTAACAAACGTCTATACCGTTGAATAGTATATAACTAACAACAGTCTATACCTAACAACATCCTATACCGTAGAATAGTATATAACTAACAAAAGTCTATACCTAACAACAGCCTATACCGTAGAATAGTATATAACTAACAACAGTCTATACCGTAGACTAGTATATAACTAACAACAGTCTATACCTAACAATATCCTTTACCGTAGAATAGTATATAACTAACAAAAGTCTGTACCTAACAACATCATATACCGTAGAATAGTATATAACTAACAAAAGTCTATACCTAACAACAGCCTATACCGTAGAATAGTATATAACTAACAACAGTCTATACCTAACAACATCCTTTACCGTAGAATAGTATATAACTAACAAAAGTCTGTACCTAACAACATCCTATACCGTAGAATAGTATATAACTAACAAAAGTCTATGACTAACAACATCCTATACCGTAGAATAGTATATAACTAACAACAGTCTATACCTAACAATATCCTATACCGTAGAATAGTATATAACTAACAAAAGTATATACCTAACAACAGCCTATACCGTAGAATAGTATATAACTAACAACAGTCTATACCTAACAACAGCCTATACCGTAGAATAGTATTTAACTAACAACAGTCTATACCTAATAACAGCCTATACCGTAGAATAGTATATAACTAACAACAGTCTATACCTAATAACAGCCTTTATTGTTGAATAGTCTATCGTTAATAATATCTATACCTAACAATAACTGTACCTATATACGAAATATCTTAAACAAGTCGAAGTTAGATTTCACCGGTATTTCTGGACACCTTGTTATTAATTGAGAAACATAACGTACACGAAAAAAATTCAATAGAAGATGAATAAATATATTACAGCACTCTTACTAGAAATAAGTAAATCTAAAGCAAATAAACTCAGTGAATCTGAATAGCCATTTATTTGTCAAACATGATAAAAGTGGAGCGCGTGTTCCAGTGGTAGAGCACCGAACCCATGATCGGAGGACCATCGGTTCAATCCGCAACCACGACTTTGTGTCGTGTCCTTGAACAAGACACGTTTCAGCATATGGTTAATACCGGTTCTGCCTAGGAAGATTTCGAGCGTAGTTTGTCTGAGTCGTAATATCTTCACAATCGAAGTAAAAGGAATAAGTTTAAACTAAACATGCTTAAATTAAAGTTTTTGAAAATAATTTTAAACAGTTATATTTTATATAAACATACCGCATGGTGGTCTAGTGGTAGAGCGTCCGCTTTGCATGCGGAATGTCGTGGGTTCGATCCCAGGCCGGGTCATACCAAAGACTTGAAAAATGGTATTAAACGATTCCTCGATAGGCACTAGGCATTTAGAGGATAGTTCTAGGTCTGGTCGGCCCGGTGTCAGTATAATGTGACTGGGTGGGGTATCATACCATGTGTCTGTGACATGATACACCAGTGTGGCAATACTCAAAATACTGTCTCAAGTAGACATTGTGGCGATATGACTGAAAAATTGTTGAAAGCGAGGCTAAACACCATGTAACAACAACAACAGCAACAATAACAACCACATTATATAAATATAAATGATGTCGTGTCTAGAACTAAATAATAAGATTAGAAATATACAAACTCAGCAATATATAAATTCAGCCATATATAAACTAAGCTGTATATAAACTCAGCAATATATAAATTAAGCAATAAACTCAGCAATATAAAAACTCAGCCATATATAAACTCAGCAATACATAAATTAAGCAATAAACTCAGCAATATATAAACTCAGCAATATATACTTAAAAGGATAAAGAAATGTCGGATGAATTTCAGAGCCACACTATCAAGCTGTACCATTGTAAGCGATACAGTCAAACCTGTCATAAGCTGCCAGTCAAGGGTAGGAACAAAAGTGACATTTTAAGACAGGTTTTTGCTTAATGCAAGTATAGAAACGGGAACTAGAAAATATGGTTGTTTAAGACAGGTGACTGCTTAATAGAGGTGACCGCTTACACCGGTTTGACTGTATTTACAGTTTTAGAATATACATGTAAATATATGTAAACATTTTTCATTCATGAATTTGTAAATACTATCATTATGATTAGCAGATACCTTTACATTCGGGTCCTCCGCGGCCGGGTGATCTAAAGTGCCGTCTCAATATCACTAACCTCTCTCTGCTAAGGTCTAAACCACTTAATGTGAGAAAGTTTGCCAGTTACCTGTGGAAGGACGCCGGTTTTACTCAGATTCGTTGTGAGGTCTTTCTACATGAATATCGCTTAAAATAAAATGTTAATGTGGCTCTGATTTATCTATTTCACCGGGTGCGTTTCTTTATCTTTGAAGTATTATATTTAAACACGAACAACATTGCAGCACATTTGACCGACAACATAAATAGCTTACTCAAACAAGTTGTATATCTGGAAAGTCAGAACGCCAAATGTTGTTAGAAACAACAATCCCCACAAAATCTTCACAGCCACCTGACGCGTCGAAACCAACTTTGGTATTCCATGCAACGAGCTCGACTCTGCAAGACCCTTTAGTGTTTCTTTTAAGCCAGCAGGTGGAATATCATTTTTTTCCGGAACTATTTGTCCAAATGCGTCCTTCTTTATACCGTTATCAGCCATGTTGTTTTACCGTAATAATTCGTTATACGGATATATTTTTCATTGTTGACTTGGTTAATAATATATCACATTTTTGTTAGTTTCACTTAGTAACTAATAAACTTCATTTCCTTCAAATTTGCAATAAAACAAAAAAAAGGTCAAATATGTTTCATTCTGGAGTATCATATTATATCAATTAAATCATACTCCGCTACTCACTGACACACGCACCCTCTTTCTCGTAATATCTCATCACGCATTTGTGTCTCTTGTTTAGTGACACGATTCTTGCGCTAAAAACGAGTCATAAATAACACAATAATGTATTCATACCCCAATCACCGTTATGGCGGAACTACTTCCAAAAGTACATAAATGATTCAGTAATTTGTATCAGCGTGAACCATCCGCCGCAGAACATTAATTTAATATATCCGGCTTACAGTTTTTATTAAAACCTTCACCATATAAAGAGTGCATTATTGGAACTACGGGATGGTGGTTATCGCCTGAACAAATTAGCAGTCATCAACCTAGATCTCTTATGTCTCTGCATCAATTTAATTTGTTTCGTTCATTTGGTGCTCAAACTAGCGTGGCAAAAATCGTTATTGTTGATTAAAGGCGATAGTTTAAACTAGAAACATTGCAACTTTGTTACATATTCATTACACATTAATACGTGATGTATCAACTGGACCTTTCTTAATTACTTGACTGTATCAATCAATTCACCCTTTAAGTCGAACTTAGTGAATGAATGAATAAAGTTTTACGGCGTACCAACACATTATATGTTATTTGACGCCAATAGAAAGAATGATTCTAGGTTCACTCTACATGTCCAAAAAACAACACGTTCACATACAGATTAAAAAGATACATCAACAAATGAATATGCAGAATGGACCTAGAACCTTGATACCTGCAGAACTGCAGAGTTTCAGCAAATGCTATCGTATTACTCAAATTGTCGCTTCCTACGACATTCATAAGCCACAGTGATCCTATTCTTGCCATCACTCATATAGCTCCCTGGAACCATACAGGGGTTGGTAATTTAACCACAATAGTGAACATGACTTAAAATGATAAATTGAACATGACACCCATTAGGAGGATTTTAGCGGGACGGTAATGTAGTAGATTATAGTGTTGACTGCTCAGGTCAGAGGTTGCTGGTTCGATTCCTAGGTCCATCCGATCCTTTATGGAGAGAAAAACAGCACTCAGTACTGGATTTACATAAAAGCAGACTCTTTGTAAATATATGAGGGCCTCATGGAAGATTAAATATATTCAAATGAGTTCTCTCGTTAATAAAAGTCTTTATTATTATTATTATAATTATTATTATTATTATTATTATTATTATTATTTTACTTATTATTATTATTATTATTATTATTATTATTATTATTATTATTTTACTTATTATTATTATTATTATTATCATTGTTATTATTATTATCATTATTATTATTATTATTATTATTATTATTATTATTATTATTATTATTAATAATATTACTTTAGATCGGTATCATATAATTTCCGAGTTTACATCGCAATGGAGCTAAAATAAATTAGAATTAACTAAATACATATTTGAAGAATTTCATTAAATTATGCTGCAAATCCATTGAAACCCTGTTTCCTGGGATTAACCAGTACTCGAGCACACGCCATCTCCGCAAGTTACTGATAACTTTCTCACTTGAATCAGTGGTGAGAGACGAATGATAATGAGACACAATGTCGTATATCAGTCATCACGGAGACTGTTTCCGGGCGGGGGATTCGAACTCACGACCCCTCGATTGATAGCCAGACGCGTAACCGACTGAGCGAATTGGGCCCGGCTTGACATGTCATGACAAGTATATAGCATAGATAGTGTATGCCTTATAGAAATATTGAGATATATAGTCTGCCACTGTATCCGTTAGTATTATTTAAGAGAGTTGCGTAATATTTCTTTTTGAATTCTTTAATATTCTTTGCTTGTCGTACACACAGGGTGTGGGGATATGGTGGGGGGGGGGGGGGGGGGGGGTAAATGCTTCTAAACGTTTTAAAGTGCACTAGTGGTAAGAAACATGGCTACCATGCTTCTAAACGTTTTAAAGTGCACTAGTGGTAAGAAACATGGCTACCATGTCGCAGAGCATTACTGTCTAAACAGAGATGGCTCCTGTCAATCAAGATGGTGAGAAACAAAATTTAGAAAAAAAATCCTGTTGTTGAATAAAAAGTAAGTTGTTTAATCATAATTTGTGTAGGGAAGAGAAAAAAGCTGACGCATACTTGTAATCATTTTATTGAACTTATCTGAGTATAATTACGGTATTTTATGTATTTCATTGGAACATAAACATGGGAATACCTGGAAAATGCATTAATTGCTTATTTGTTATTGTACAACGGGAGTTTCACGGCGTGTTGAAGTGACTGTGACTTTAAACGAAATGCTTAAATTACACAAATTCGACCCGTCCTCATCTTGTAGCTTGCAATTGTTTGCCTGTTTTATTATAACAATCACGTTTTCAAAATTTACATGTCAGAACGCACCTTTTGATGTTAATGACTTGTAATCTGATCAGGAAACAGCAATATAACAGGTCAATGATTCGCAACAATAATTGATCATGTATAATTAAAGGAATAAATTATTCATGATAAATTTAGTACTAGGTGGTGTTCTTCTCGCGTAAATAATAACAACCCTAGGGATATCAGGGGAGATTGGTTATAGGGAAGCTTCATCGAATAAATAAGCGAAAAGGACTGAACATATTTCTATAGATAGTATCGTTTGGTTCTTTTCGTCTAAACATTTCACGTCATACACAACAATTAATTGTCAACTGCTCTACATAAAGAGAATTCACTGCTGCAACACTGGACACATTACCAATGGTTCTAAAAGTGCCTTGTTTCCATAGAAACAGTAGTCACTCTTTCTCATCAGCTTTTATTTTTTCTCCTTCAAGACATTTCTTTTAGGATTTGAAAATCTCAGGAAAAATCTATGCAAAGACCCTACCTCGCTCAAATCGCTCTTATAGCATTTTCAAAATGTGTGAACCCAGCCGCGCCCTTCCTCTCGCGTTGTCACATAGACAAACACGACAAATACATTTTCTGCTAAAATGGCGAATAATTACAAGAACAGAACAGAACAGAACATATATTTTATTAGGATTTGTACAAAGTACATCATCATACTATATACAATATACAATCAATATAAACATATAGTCACTTAACAGCAATGATTAAATTCATTAGAGTATATAACAAAATATTTAATGAATGTTAATAAATGAAATGAGGATGAACACTATGCTTAAACAGTTAGCACTGTTTTTCTAATTTCTAATGCCTCTTTTATATCTCTTGAAATATTATATAATATTGTTTTATTATGTGAATTAAGTAACTCTAAAAATTTGAACACAGAAGGTCTTTGATAGTAATACTTTTTCAAATACTGTTTTCGTAAATTATTAAAACAGGGACATATACATAAGAAATGAAACTCATCTTCTATATCCCTTGAATTGCAACATAAACAATATCTTTCATTTTTTTGAATTCTATTTCTGTCATATCGTCCAGTTTGTATTCTAAGAGGATTAACAGATAGTCTTAATCTAGTGTAAAATAATCTAAGATTACAGAGCAATATATCGAGATAATTCTCGTACTTAAATTGATGTTTGACAAGTTTATAAAATTCGAGCACTGGACTTTTTTCTACTGATCCAAACCATTGTTGAATGAAATTGTCGATAACCTTTTGTTTAAAAATATTTGGAAATACTTTGGGATTAACAAAACGATTATTCTCAAACATATAGGTGAATCCATAATCATTTAACATGGTTTTAATATTTGATACCCAGTTCTTACAACCTCTATTACAGTCATATAGCCCCTGTTCATATAGTTTTTTTATCAATATATTTTCCGTATAAATAACTTTACACCAATAGCTTATGATTCTTACATATCGTGATATATATAATGGATATCTCCCAAGCTCTCCATACACACCCACTGTACAAGTATTTAATCTAACATTCAATAAACGTTTACAGAACTTTAAGTGTATTCTTTCGATTACTTTCGACTTGGTATATCCCCAAATTTCACTCGCATAACTTAAAATAGAACCAACGAATGCATCAAACAACTGGCATAGTAGTTTTGGCTTTAAATGGAATTTTTTACAATTAAATAAGAGGGTATTAAAAGCTTTCAAAGATTTGCCAACCAAATGTTCCTGATTTAAATTAAAATTACCAGTATAATTAAATATTGTTCCAAGATAATTAAAATCATCTACAACTTCAATAATTTCTCCGTTATAAGTCCAAGATTCATTGGGTAACAACCCACCACGTTTTCTAAATACCATTATTTTTATTTTCAATGTATTTACTTTTAAGCCCCAATTATTACAATACAAGAACTGGTGTAACAATTTGGAAACAACCATTCAGTTCAATTCTACACATCGTTCAATGTTATGTGCTGCAACTAAAATGTGCCTCAGACTTTTTTTCTGCCTCATTTCATCTCTTATCGATATACTTACTTCCCGCTTGGCCAGGCGATAATTTGCATTGAAGGCTAGCACATGATAACTTGATATATATAAATAGTATAGAACTTTGATGATTTTTTATAACATTTGGACTAGTCAAGTGGGGGGAAAATGTTCATTCACACAACATTTAATATTTGGCAAAAAAATTCAATGAATCAAGATAATTTTTCAAATGTGGATTTTGAACTTCAACTGACAATTATTCAACTTGCAATGTCATGGATTACATGTGAAATGCAGAAGGTCACGGAAGTTATGTGAACATGTAAGGAAAATTCCTGGTTCAAGCAATCTGAAATAATACCATACGATATAGTTCCGGGTGTTTAATAGGTGAGTATAGTCTTTGTTAGAACTTCGAGTTAGTATTTCTGTAATTGTTCACTATATTATAAAATTCAGGTAAGGCCTAAAAAAAAAAAGGGTTTGTTTCCTGTTACATGCCCAAAAAAATATGGGTCGGTAGGTAGGGATTTTTTTTTTTTTTTTTTTTTTTGTTTTTTTGTCGTTACCACACTCCTTTATTAAATGGAACATCAAAATGAATGAGTTTGTTAGTTTCTATTACATGAATATATATGTCATTTTGGGGGTAGTGGTGTGAAAGTAATATATCTTTTAAACAGTACTCAATTTCAGATATGAATCTAAAATCTGAAGTGGCTATAATAAACCGAGGAAGATGTTTGATATAGGTATAGTGCCACCATTGCAAAAAGGAAGTGCTTCCGTGGGGTAGTGGCATAATGGCGGTTATAAATAATCCTCAATTCTTCTTCTTTAAAAATGCATTTTCCTTATTTTAATGCTCATTTTTTTATTTGAATGGCATTATTAATGTATTTTGAACATTTTGATAGCATTGTCATGTTTGAATTGTGAATTTAGAAAAAAAATGATGCTTGGAAATTGGGGTATGAATTCATGATTTCGGAAGTCTACTTTCACTTTGTCACCAGTGTACACACTGAGCAGAAAAAAAATCTCTTATATGACGCATGACCCCTACTTTTCTCATCATATTTTGATAGTGCAGAGGTTAACAAACAGTAAAATGTAGATTTCACTTCTTTCTTTGGGACCCTCTATGAATGACAAGCCTTCAAACTTTTATTATTTACTATAGAATAAAGAACAAAAATCAATGGTGGGATTACACCTATAGGCTATAGGCATAGTGCCACCATTGCAAAAAGGAAGTGCTTCCGTGGGGTAGTCGCATAATGGCGGTTGTAAATAATCCTCAATTCTTCTTCTTTAAAAATGCATTTTCCTTATTTTAATGCTCATTTTTTTTTTTTGAATGGCATTATTGATGTATTTTGAACATTTTGATAGCATTGTCATGTTTGAATTGTGAATTTAGAAAAAAAAAATGATGCTTGGAAATTGGGGTATGAATTCATGATTTCGGAAGTCTACTTTCACTTTGTCACCAGTGTACACACTGAGCAGAAAAAAAATCTCTTATAAGACACATGACCCCTACTTTTCTCATCATATTTTGATAGTGCAGAGGTTGACAAACAGTAAAATGTAGGTTTCACTTCTTTCATTTGGGACCCTCTATGAATGACAAGCCTTCAAACTTTTATTATTTACTATAGAATAAAGAACAAAAATCAATGGTAGGGTTACACCTATACTGTCTTCGCAAAAATTATACCTTGCACCGTTTCTGTGAGTCTATATCGTCTAGGCGTATGCAGTGATTAGTTTATAATGAGATTACAAGCGTCTAAACGACACAGCGCGCCGGTGCGTAAAAATTACTTCGTTGTGAAAATCACCAAAAAGAGCGCGAAATCCGATGCCGATTTTTTGGACATAAAAACTTTTGAGTCGGCAGTTAAAATATAGGGTCGGTCGGGTAACCGGAAACAAACATCTTTTTTTTTTAGGCCTAAGTATTTTACAAAAAAAAAAAAAAAGTACGACAATCGAAAAGTGTTTTTTTTTCGTGAATTTTATCGTCGTAAACGTAAACAAATTTTTAGTCATATTTTTTTTAATATTCATCTAATTGAACTCAAAATTGACTCAATTTTAATTGTTGATCAAAATCTGAACATACTACAAAGAAAATGTCAAATAAACGTACGACGATCTTTATCGTAAGTTAATATGTGAAACGCAGCAGCAGCAGCAGCAGCAGCAGCAGCAGCAGCAGCAGCAGCAGAAGCCCAGATGCTCACGAACACGTCTATAGGCATAATAACACCATTGAAACAGGAAAATTTAATGCTTCCGTGAGATTATAAATAATACTTGTTGCTTCTTCTTTGAAAATGCATTTTCTTATTTTAATGCTCATTTTTTATTTGAATAGCATTATTGATGTATTTTGGAAAGTTTGAAAGTATTGTCATGTTTTATTTGTGAAATTAGAAAGAGAAAAAAACTCATATGACACATGACCCCTACTTTTCCCATCATATGTTGGTAGTGCAGAAGCTGACAATCAATAAAATGTAAGTTTCACTTCTTTCATTTGGGTCTCTCAATAAATGACAAGCCTTCAAACTATTTCTTTTTACTATAGAATAAAGAACAAAAATCAATCGTGGGGTTACACCTTTACATATATATACAACACCGCACCGCTGACTAATGTTTTCATTATTGCCACATATTGTGGGCAGAAGTCGCTTTTATTCCTAATTGTACTTCAGCAATACAGGTTCGAATCTCCGTGTTGGTGTTTTTTTAAGCTAGAGTGATCACCTAATATAATTATACACAGTAGAATATGAATATCTTCCTGCTGGTTCCGAGATTGTTGATGATATGAATGTCTTACTGCTGGTTCCGAGATGACTGCTAACATAAATGTTTTCCTGTTGGTTCCGAGATAACATATAATATGAATGTCTTCAAGCTGGTTCCGAGATGACTGATAATATGAATGTCTTTCTGCCGTTTCCGAGATAAGTGATAATATGAATGTTTTCCTGCTGGTTCCTAGATGCCTGATACTATGAATGTATTCTGCTGGTTCCGAGATGACTGATACTATGAATGTCATCCTGCTGTTCCGAGCTAATTTCTAATATGAATGTTTTCCTGCTTGTTCCGAGATAACTGAAAATATGAATGTATTCACGCTGGTTCCGAGCTAACTGACAATATGCCGGAATGTCTTCCTGCTGGTTCTGAGATAACTGATAATATGAATGTCTTCCTGCTGGTTACGAGATGACTGAAAATATGAATGTATTCACGCTGGTTCCGAGCTAACTGACAATATGCCGGAATGTCTTCCTGCTGGTTCTGAGATAACTGATACTATGAATGTTTTCATGTTGGTTCCGAAATAACATACTATGAAAGTCTTCCTGCTGGTTCCAAGATGACGGATAATATGAATGTCTTCTTGCTGGTTCCGAGCTGACTGATAATATGAATGTCATCCTTCTGGTTCCGAGATGACTGATAATATGAATGTCTAATTGCTGGATCAGAGATGACTGATAATATGAATGTCTTCTTGATGGTTTCGAGATAACTGATAATATGAATGTCTTCATGCTGGTTCCGAGATGACTGATAATATGAATGTCTTCTGTTGGTTCCGACATAACGTATAATATGAATGTCTTCATGCTGGTTCCGAGATGACTGATAATATGAATGTTTTCCTGCTGGTTCCGAGATTACTGATAATATGAATGTCTCCCTGCTGGTTCCAAGATGACGGATAATATGAATGTCTTACTGCTGGTTCCGAGATAACTGATAATATGAATGTCCCCATACTGGTTCCGAGATGACGGATAATATGAATGTGTTCCTGTTGGTTCCGAGATGACTGATAATATGAATTTCTTCCTGCTGGTGTCAAGATAACTGATAATATGAATGTCTTCATGCTGGTTCACAAATGACTGATGATATGAATGTCTTCCTGCTAGTTCCAATATAACTGATGATGTGAATGTCTTTATGCTGGTTCTGAGATGACTGATAATAAGAATGTCTTCATGCTGGTTCCGAGATGACTGATACTATGAATGTCTTCTTGATAGTTCCGAGATAACTGATAATATGAATGTCTTCATGCTGGTTCTGAGATGACTGATAATATGAATGTGTTCCTGTTGGTTCCGAGATGACTGATAATATGAATGTCTTCATGCTGGTTCCAAGATAACTGATAATATGAATGTCTTCCAGCTGGTTCACAAATGACTGATGATATGAATGTATTCCTGCTAGTTCCGAGATAACTGATGATGTGAATTTCTTTATGCTGGTTCTGAGATGACTGATAATAAGAATGTCTTCATGCTGGTTCCGAGATGACTGATACCATGAATGTCTTCTTGATAGTTCCGAGATAACTGATAATATGAATGTCTTCCTGCTGGTTCCGAGATGACTGATAATATGAATGTCTTCTGTTAGTTCCAAGACAACTAATAATATGAATGCCTTCCTGCTGGTGCCGAGATAACTGATAATATGAATGTCTTCATGCTGTTTCCGAAATAACAGATAATATGAATGTCTTCCTGATGGTTCCGAGATAACTGATGATATCAATGTCTTTCTGCTGGTCCCGAGATAACTGATAATATGAATGTCTTCCTGCTGGTTCTGAGATGACTGATGATATGAATGTCTTCTTGCTGGTTCTGAGATAACTGATTATATGAATGTCTTCCTGCTGGTTCCGAGATGACTGATAATATGAATGTCTTCCTGCTGGTTCCGATATGACTGATACTATGAATGTCTTCATGCTGTTTCCGAGATGAATGGTACCATGAATTTTTTCCTGCTGGTTTGAGATTACTGATAATATGAATGTCTTACTGCTGGTTCCGAGATAACTGATACTATGAATGTTTTCATGTTGGTTCCGAAATAACATACTATGAAAGTCTTCCTGCTGGTTCCAAGATGACGGATAATATGAATGTCTTCTTGCTGGTTCCGATCTGACTGATAATATGAATGTCATCCTTCTGGTTCCGAGATGACTGATAATATGAATGTCTAATTGCTGGATCAGAGATGACTGATAATATGAATGTCTTCTTGATGGTTTCGAGATAACTGATAATATGAATGTCTTCATGCTGGTTCCGAGATGACTGATAATATGAATGTCTTCTGTTGGTTCCGACATAACGTATAATATGAATGTCTTCATGCTGGTTCCGAGATGACTGATAATATGAATGTATTCTTGATGGTTCCAAAATAACTGATAATATGAATGTCTTCATGCTGGTTCCGAGATGACTGATACTATGAATGTCTTCCTGCTGGTTCTGAGATGACTGATAATATGAATGTCTTCTTGCTAGTTCCCACTTAACGTATAATATGAATGTCTTCATGCTGGTTCCGAGATGACTGATAATATGAATGTCTTTCTGCTGGTTCCGAAATAACTGAAAATATGAATGTCTTCATGCTGATGCCGAGATGACTGATAATAAGAATGTCTTCATGCTGGTTCCGAGATGACTTATAATATGAATGTCTTCTTGCCTGTTACGAGATAACTGATGATATTAATTTCTTCTTGCTGGTTCCGAGCTGACTGATAATATGAATGTCTTCCTTCTGTCTAATTGCTGGATCCGAGATGACTGACAATATGAATGTATTCTTGATGGTTCCGAGATAACTGATAATATGAATGTCTTCGTGCTGGTTCCGAGATGACTGATAATATGAATGTGTTTCTGCTGGTTCCGAGATGACTGATAATATGAATGTCTTCTGTTGGTTCCGACATAACGTATAAAATGAATGTCTTCATGCTGGTTCCGAGACGACTGATAATATGAATGTCTTCTTGATGGTTCCGAGATAACTGATAATATGAATGTCTTCATGCTGGTTCTGAGATGACTGATAATATGAGTGTCTTCCTGCTGGTTCCGAGATGACTGATAATATGAATGTCTTCTTGCTAGTTCCGACTTAACGTATACTATGAATGTCTTCATGCTGGTTCCGAGATGACGGATACTATGAATGTCTTTCTGCTGGTTACGAGATAAATGATAATATGAATATCTTCATGCTGATGCCAAGATGACTGATAATAAGAATGTCTTCATGCTGGTTCCGAGATGACTGATAATATGAATGTCTTCTTGCCTGTTACGAGATAACTGATAATATGAATGTCTTCCTGCTGGTTCCGAGATAACTGATAATATGAATGTCTTTCTGTTGGTTCCGAGATAACTGAAACAATGAATGACTTCTTGCTGGTTCCGATATGACTGATGATATGAATGTCTTCCTGCTGGTTCCGAGATGACTGATAATATGAATGTCCTCCTTCTGTCTAATTGCTGGATCCGAGATGACTGACAATATGAATGTATTCTTGATGGTTCCGAGATAACTGATAATATGAATGTCTTCATGCTGGTTCCGAGATGACTGATAATATGAATGTTTTTCTGCTGGTTCCGAGATGACTGATAATATGAATGTCTTCTGTTGGTTCCGACATAACGTATAATATGAATGTCTTCATGCTGGTTCCGAGATGACTGATAATATGAATGTCTTCTTGATGGTTCCGAGATAACTGATAATATGAATGTCCTCCTACTGTCTAATTGCTGGATCCGAGATGACTGACAATATGAATGTCTTCCTGCTGGTTCCGAGATGACTGATAATATGAATGTCTTCTTGCTAGTTCCGACTTAACGTATAATATGAATGTCTTCATGCTGGTTCCGAGATGACTGATAATATGAATGTCTTTCTGCTGGTTACGAGATAACTGATAATATGAATATCTTCATGCTGATGCCAAGATGACTGATAATAAGAATGTCTTCATGCTGGTTCCGAGATGACTGATAATATGAATGTCTTCTTGCCTGTTTCGAGATAACTGATAATATGAATGTCTTCATGCTGGTTCCGAGATAACTGATAATATGAATGTCTTTCTGCTGGTTCCGAGATAACTGAAACAATGAATGACTTCCTGCTGGTTCCGATATGACTGATGATATGAATGTCTTCCTGCTGGTTCCGAGATAACTGATAATATGAATGTCCTCCTGCTTGTTCCGAGATAACTGCTTATATGAATGTCTTCATGCTGGTTTCGGGATGACTGATAATGTGAATGTCTTCCTGCTGTTCCAAGAAACCTGATAATATGAATGTTTTCTTGCTGGTTCCGAGATTGTTTCCGAGATTACTGATACTATGAATGTCTTCATGCTGGTTCCGAGATGACTGATACTATGAATGTCTTCTTGCTGGTTCCGAGATAACTGATTATATGAATGCCTTCCTGCTGGTTCCGAGATGACTGATAATATGAATGTCTTCCTGCTGGTTCCGAGATAACTGATAATGTGAATGTCTTCCTGCTGGTTCCGAGATAAATGAAAATATGAATGTCTTCCTGCTTGTTCCGATATGACTGCTACTATGAATGTCTTCCTGCTGGTTCCGAGATGACTGGTACTATGATTTTTTTCCTGCTGGTTCAAAGATAACTGATAATATGAATGTCTTCTTGCTGGTTCCGAGGTGACTGATACTATGAATGTTCTCATGCTGGTTCCGAGATAACTGATACTATGAATGTTTTCATGCTGGTTCCGAGATGACTGATACTATGAATGTCTACATGCTGGTTCCGAGATGACTGATACTATGAATGTCTTCATGCTGGTTCCGAGGTGACTGATACTATGAATGTCTTCATGCTGGTTCCGAGATGACTGATACTATGAATGTCTTCATGCTGGTTCCGAGATGACTGATACTATGAATGTCTTCATGCTGGTTCCGAGATAACTGATACTATGAATGTCTTCATGTTGGTTCCGAGATGACTGATACTATGAATGTCTTCATGTTGGTTCCGAGATGACTGATACTATGAATGTTTTCATGCTAGTTCTGAGATGACTGATACAATGAATGTCTTCATGCTGGTTCCGAGATAACTGATACAATGAATGTCTTCTTGCTTGTTCCGAGATGACTGATACTATGAATGTGTTCTTGATGGTTCTGAGATGACTGATAATATGAATGTCTTCCTGCCGGTTTCTAGATAACTGATAATATGAATTTCTTCATGCTGGTTCCGAGATGACTGATAATACGAATGTTTTCATGCTGGTTCCGATATAACTGATAAAATGAATATCTTCCTGCTGGTTCCGAGATAACTGATACTATGAATGTCTTCCTGCTGGTTCCGAGATGACTGATAACATGAATGTCTTCCTGCTGGTTTCGAGCTGACTGATAATATGAATGTCTTCCTGCTGGTTCCTTGAGCAAGACACTTTATTCACATATGCTTAGTATTGGTTCTACCCAGGGAAGTTATCATTTTGGTTTAAATATCAACGAGGGTACTCCGTGGTCGAGTAGTCTAAGGCACCATCAAAAGATCTCACCTTTCACCGCTATGGACATATGTTCGAGTCCCGCTAGCTCCAAAACCTTTATGTTAGAAAGCTTGCCAGTTAGTTGCGGAAGGACGGTGGTTCTTCTTTGTCTGACTCAGTCTGAGGTCTTCCTCCGCTAGTAAAACTGGATATGTCATATATAACTTGAAATGTATTGAAAATGGCGTTAAACACCATTCTAAAAAACATAAAATAAACCTAATATCTGCCGGCCGGCGAATTTACAAACACTGTCTAATTATATCGTATTAATTTCCTTCCCCAATTTTTAGATTAACCGATATGTGTATATTATCATATAGATGGGGGTCAGTAAACATAAACCAAGATATAGCGCAATACCGGATTAGTTTATATTTTGATAACAGCAGAAAAAATGTTACCACCTGCACAGCTGAACGAGCACTCGTGAAACATCGGGTATTTCCGTATCATCCGTATAAAAGCCGAGGTAAGCAGATTGCTGAACAAGAAGAAGAACGGTATATGCATCTGGAATTAGCACTTGAGCCTTGTAATGAAGATTTTTATAAAATACTTGCAAATGACGCAGACTATCAGTTCGAGCATAATTATGAAGGGTTAAGTGTGTTTTATCTGTTACATTGATTTTATGAAGAGAAAGCTTTTATAATTTCAGCGCGGCAGTAGTGCAGTGGGTAAAGTTTTGGCCGCTCAAGCCAGAGATCGCGGGTTCGATCTCAGTTTCGACCCGATTATTTGACATTCAAATAAAAAAGTGAGCATTGAAATACGGAAAATGCATTTTAAAGAAGAAGAAACAAGGATTATTTATAACCGCCATTATGCAACTAACCGACGGAAGCACTTTCTTTTCCAATGGTGGTAATATGCTTACACACGCGCGCACGCACGCAGGCACGCACATACATAGATCTAAATAAAATATATTAATGAATGTGATCTTCCCAATTAAAATCCAGTTAACCTTGTAAGTATGTATTACATTCTGATTACAGCATTAATTAGACTTGGCACGTGGGTAGACAGAAGCAGAGAAATGAGGTTACCAGGCAAGCCTAATTGTGTCTCAATTATCCCTGATTAATCAGGAGGTGCGGATGTTTTCATGTTTATATATGAATTGCTGTGAACTACACTTACATTCCGGTAATTCAAAAATACACATCCCAATATCAAAGTACGCCGCCATGACAACACTGGTAGGCTACATGTATAAAGAGAGAATATCGTATACAGGGATATCTCAAATAGAATTACTAGTCAAGTTTAAACCTAGTTTATAGATAGGGGATCTTACATGAGTGCTTATAAAATATTGAATTTATTAAACGAGGCTCTGCCGAGCATTATATTATTTTTTCAACGAGTTTAATAAAATCAATAATAAATGAGCACGAATGTAAAATTCGTTTCAACACATAACTCATGAAAATTTACATTTACCATTAATCTTATTTAACAGATCACCTCTCTAAATAACGAGGAAAAAATTGGGCATATGCCTATTTGTTTCCGTGAATCACCATGTGACGTAACGTCTCAAAATAATGCCATTTAAGGAGGAATATACATGTACCTTTTAAATTAGTTTCGAAATCAGTAGTGAAGTTGGTTTGTAATGAAACTAAGTAATTTTCACTATGAATAATTTTATGTTGTTGTTTTTTGTGCGGTAAATATAACATATATTAATTTTATATGTGACGACGTACGAGAGCCGTATTATGCGAAAAACACCGATGATGAATCGGAAGTGATATATTACATAAGGTTAATATAAAACAATATGTAATGGGTGTATTACACTCCTGCACCGTGAACTATGTAATAAATTGCTTTACTTATTTTATTATTTATTTATCTTTACCAGGTTACGTGTCTGACTATCAATAAAGGGGTCGTGAGTTCGAATCCCCGCTTCGCAAAAGTCTCCGTGATGATTGATATACAACATTGTGTCTCATTATCATTCGTCTCTCACCGCTGTTTCAAGTGGGAAAGTTATCAGTTACTTGCGGAGATGGGGTGTGCTCGAGTACTGGTTAATCCCACAGGAAACAGTGGTTATGTTAACTTATCGTCTGTTAGCCCTCGATGGCATAAAAATGACGCTAAATATTCAATCAATTATTATTTATTATTTTATATCTTATTAAAATACAATGTACAAATTAACAAAATGGTCGGGCCACAAGTTCTAATAAAGACATTTCTGATAATAATAATAATGATCAAGTTGTATTACAAAACATTTAACAAGCTCTTTCGATTGGGTCCGTTAAATAGCAATGATGGCAAAGCCACATTTGAGCACGTTGATTGGTCAGTTGCTTCAATTGAAAGTCGGATGACGTCATAGTTTAGTAAGCGTTCCATTGCTATGCATTGTGGGACAGGCATAGAATTCCCTGCTTTTTCATTGGGTGTTAATAGACCTGATTCGGGAGACAAAAGGTTCTTTGGTAGACTACATATTTGAAGACATCTTTGGTGACACTACCGAAATTGAAAACAATATCCCAAACCGTAGACTGTATATTATATATAACTTAGTCTGACACTGCTTATGTACTACGTTCTTAGAGTTTTATATTACCACTACTGTTTATATGTCATATATTCTATTAATACTTCAAATCATCACTTTGATCATATACAAAGTATTAATTGATTCACGTGTTCTTGACAAAAGAGCTTCCATAAATCTCCTCTCTTAAAGCTGTACGTTCGTTATTTAAACATATTACAATTGTATTAATAATAATATGCGACAAATAATTCAAGATAAAAGATTTTTTCGAGCTGATATTTCAGTTCCCGAACGTATATGTATATATTGCTTCAGCAAACCGACAGCCACTGAAACATGCAGAGGTGAATATTGTTGCATGGCTCCTGCATTTCATGGGTATATTAAATTTTGAACTATTGTTATGACCTTTGACTAGGTGAAGGGTTCATAAAAAGAGGTACATATGGATGCAATGACTTTGTTGATCAACGGAAAAGATTTTTACAAATTATACACAAATGACCAGGCCGAACTGGTAGTGGCGTTATGTTGGTTAGGATGAGGGATGATAAAAAACAATGCCACCTTCATCAATAATGGTGAACATGGTGAACTTGGTTATGGAGAAAATCGGTTTTGGTGAAACTAGGTTTGGCCAAATTTGGTTATGGTGAAACTAGGTTATGGTGAAACTTGGTTATGGTGACATTGGGTTATGGTGAAACTGGGTTATTGTGAAACTAGGTTTTAGTGACACTAGATTATGGTTAACCAAGGTTATGGTGACACTAAGTTATGGTGAAACTAGCGGATAGTGAAACTAAGATATGGTGAAACTAGTTGATGTTGAAACTAGGTTATGGTAAGACTGGGTTATGGTAAGACTACGTTATGATGAAACTAAGTTATGGTGACACTAGGTTATGGTAAGACTGGGTTATGGTGAAACTGGGTTATGGTGACACTAGGTTATGGTAAGACTGGGTTATGGTAAGACTAAGTTATTGTGAAACTAGGTTATGGTGACACTAGATTATGGTGAAACTAGGTTATGGCGAACTAGGTTATGGTG
The DNA here is from genome assembly GCA_029582155.1 of Panopea generosa. Classification (NCBI taxonomy): domain Eukaryota; kingdom Metazoa; phylum Mollusca; class Bivalvia; order Adapedonta; family Hiatellidae; genus Panopea; species Panopea generosa. Next base: position 39,544,000 of record CM055911.1, on the reverse strand, counting down.
ACACTAGATTATGGTTAACCAAGGTTATGGTGACACTAAGTTATAGTGAAACTAGCTGATAGTGAAACTAAGATATGGTCAAACTAGTTGATGTTGAAACTAGGTTATGGTTATACTGGGTTATGGTAATACTAGGTTATGATGAAACTAAGTTATGGTGACACTAGAATATGGTAAGACTGAGTTATGGTGAAACTGGGTTATGGTGACACTAGGTCATGGTGACATTAGGTTATGGTGAAACTAGGTTATGGTGAGACTGGGTTATGATTGCACTAGGTTATGGTGAAACTTGGTTATGGTGCCACTAGGTTATGGTGAAACAAGGTTGAGGTGACACTAGGTTAAGGTGAAACTAGGTTATAGTGAGACTTGGTTATGATTGCACTAGGTTATGGTGAAACTGGGTTATGGTGACACTAGGTTATGGTGAAACAAGGTTATGGTGAGACAAGGTTATGGTGACACTAGGTTATGGTGAGACTGGGTTATGCCTGCACTAGGTTATGGTGAAACTTGGTTATGGTGCCACTGGGTTGTGGTGAAACTAGGTTATGGTGAACCTAGGTTATGATAAACTATGTTATGGGGAAACTAAGTTATAGTGAAACTAGTTGATCGTGACACTAGGTTATTGTGATACTAGGCTATAGTAAAACTAGGCTATGGTGACACTGGGTTATGGTGAAACTAGGTTATGATGAACTGGGTTATGGAGAAACTAGTTGATGGTGAAACTAGGTTATTGTGAAACTAAGTTATGTTGACACATGTTTATGGTAACAATAGGTTATGCTGAAACTAGGTCATGGTGACACAAGGTTATTGTAAAACTAGGAAATGGCGAACTAGATTATTATGAAACTAAGTTATGGTGAAACTAGGATATGGTGAAACTGGGTTATGGTGACACTGGATTATGGTGAAACTAGGTTATGACGAGAATGAGTTATGGTGGAACTGGGTCATGGTGACTCTAGGTTATGTGGACACTAAGTTATGGCGAAACTAGGTTATGACACTAGGTTATGGTGACACCGGGTTATGGTGAAACTAGGTTATGGTGAAATTGGGTTATGCTGACACTGGATAATGGTGAAACTATGTTATGTCGAACTAGGTTATGGTGAAACTAAGTTATGATGAAACTATGTTATGGTAAAACTAGGTTATGGTGAAACTAGGTTATGGTAAAACTAAGTTATAGTGACACTAGGTTATGGTGAGACTGGGTTATGGTGAAACATGGTTATGGTGAAACAAGGTTATGGTGAAATTAGGTTATGGTGAAACATTATTATGGTGAAATTAGGATATGGTGAAACTTGGTTATGATGACTCTAGGTTATGGTGAAACTTGGTTATGGTGAAATCATGAAACTTAGTTATGGTGAAACTAGGTTATGGTGAAACTTGATTATGATGCCACTTGGTCATGATGAAACTTGGCTATGGTGAAACCATGAAACTTAGTTATGGTGAAACTAGGTTATGATTGAAAGGGAAAATATGACGTAATATTAGAACAAATAAATCTGTAATCAGTCTGAAGTCATATCAGGCTGATACCCAACTGCAATGTTTTATTTTAATGCGCTGCTTAACTGACGTCTATTGTCGTCGAAATATGTCACGATACCCACGTAGTGACAGTATACTGAAAGTTAGAGCTTTCAGTCTCAAGAAATACTGATCAAGAATGTCCTAATACCATTTTTCGGGTTTTTACTTTTAAGTATAAAGCGGGCGCTCGACCACGAGACAGCACAGACATGGTTGTACCTGCGATTTTATACGACAAAGCTCAATGAAAATAACGAGTGTGCAGCTTTAACTACACGTTTCGGAAAATATATTTTCTATGCATTGCATTTACTTTCTCTTTGATGCTGCTACTAGAAATAATTGTATACCTGCATACTAATCTACACGCGTCAAAAATCCACGTTTTATAAAGTGTACTTTATTTCTACGAAAGAAAACAGTCCTGATGATCGGCGACGCTTGCTTTTCTAAAAGACAAACGTCTAGACAAGTTGTGCAGAATACACGTTTGAATCTTTAAGTAAGATCTGATTGGCTGAAAAAACAACACCTCTGCAATGGTTATGTTATAACGAATAATGAACTATTTATTCGGACGGAAGTCGTTGCAGTTATCTTGTAGGTGTAAGACCACCATTGATTGTTTGTTCTTTGTTATATAATAATAGTTTGAATGCTTGTCATTCATAGAGAGACCCAAATGAAAGAAGTGAAACTTACATTTTACTGTTTTGCCAACCCATGCACTACAAAAATATGATTAGAAAAGTAGAGGTCATATGTCATATAAGAGATTTTTTTCTGCTCAGTGTGTACACACTGTTGACAAAGTGAAAGTAGACTTCGGAAATCACGTATTCATATCCCAATTTCCAAGCATTTTTTTTTTTCTAAATTCACAGTTCAAACATGACAATGCTTTCAAAATGTTCAAAATACATTGATAATGTCATTCAAATAAACAAATGAGTATTAAAATAGGGAAAATGCATTTTTAAAGGAAGAAGAAATGAGGATTAGTTATAATCATCATTATGCGACTACCCGCGGAAGCACTTCCTTTCTCCAATGGTGGTACTTTGGCTGTACAAGATCTTTGTTATAGAAAATATCTAATAACATAAAAAAGATTAAAATAGAAATAAACATCTAAACGATACTCCTTCGAAATACTACGGAAATCTCCGAGGTAATCCGATTGTTTAGATCAACCAATCAAAAACTGTATCAGTTTACGGTTAGTTTATTACCGATTGGACTTGTCAAGACGTTTGTCGTTTAGAAAGCAAGCATATGATGATCAAGACAAGAGAGAAAGTCGCCTCTCTATTAAAATCCGCGTACTCACTCAGTCGCTAAGATATTCGGATTTTTTACGTCGAAATGTTGTTAATATTTTATTCTATTTTACGACAATTTATATATTGATGAAATAAATATGTAAGCTACTGTTCACGCCGGTATTTTTTGTTTTCATAATCAAAACATACATACAATGTGATGAATAACATTATGTGAAGTTTGGTAGTTATATTTCTGAAAATATATTAAGAACTAGACAATGGTAAAAATATGTATCTTCATACCACGAAGGGACACACGGCAAAATTGATAAATCCCCAAACTCTCCATCTGTAAATCCTAATCTGCCTGATACCAATATAAAAGTAAAGTACTATCCCCCGTATGTATACAGACCCTTTATAAGTCCGGGCCCCATTAGCTCAGTCGGTTACTAGTTTGGCTATCAATCCAGAGGTAGTGAGTTCGAATTCCCGACCGGCAAGTCTCAGTTATGATTGATATACGACAATGTGTTTCATTATCATTCGTCTCTCACCGCTGATTCAAGTGTGAAAGTTATCAGTTACTTGCGGAGATGTACTCGAGTACTGGTTAACATTTCAGGATCCCAGGAAACAGTGGTTAGGTTAGCTGGTCATCTGTTAGCCCATCGATGGCATTAAAATGACGCTAAATATTCAATCAATCAATCAATCAATAATTTTGAAAAGGGCGTCTTCTAGTCTGATGACAAACACGTGCCAGGTATATTTTTGTTTTATCAGTTTTTATGTACATGATAGAAGTGAAAAACAGTCATGTATTTTCATGGACGTTTGACTCATAATTTTCAAATCTAACGTCACAGAAACTAGGTTATGGTGCAATAATGAAAGTCTCAATAGTATATACAAAAAATTAAAAACTGTTATTTCAATTAATATTTCATATTTTTGAAAATACCACAGATTGTCACAATGTCGGAAAACAAACCGGAGACAACCGGAAGCGTGATCGGCGGATGCAAACGTTTTGAATGCAAGGTTATCGGACTGCCCCGTCCGTCAGTCCGCTGGTATAAAGACGGTGCAAACATAACAACCGAAACGAGGTATAAATTTGAGTACGCACCGGATGGAAGCGTGGTGCTTATCCTGGATAGCGTTACTCACGGTGATCAAGGTGTCTACCAGTGCAGAGCGCAGAATTCAGAGGGAAGTGCGGTTACATCGGCACAGTTGTATGTGAAAGGTAAATAGTGTTAAATAGTTACCCATAGTTCACCCCACAACTATAGAACCTAGACTAGATCTCCATCCATTGCCACCCTTATCCCTGTTGTTCAAATAGTTGTGTTAGTAAATAATTAATCAGACTTGTGTATCTAAAAATTTACAATGTGATAGTACAAGTTTAGTAATAAAACCATATACATAGACACATTATGTCTCTGTCTTTGATATAATTTATTTTCTAGATATTTTTTAATAATGTACCATTGAAAATGTTAATTTCTTGTAAAATATTTTTAAAGCAAATTACAAAGTTTCAGATTTGTTTTATGAGTTTTGATGACTTTAAGCTCTGGTAGTAATATTAGTTAATAAATCTAAACAGTCATACCTTGTGGAAACGTTTTAAACGCTACCATTTATATTCCTGTTGTTGTGTAAAGATTAAACCAAATTTAATTTGGCTCAACGCAGGTTTTTGTTATTATTGGTTAATTATTTAAATTATACTTTTTGAAAATCGCTCCGTGTCTTACTTGATACTTGTTTGCAAGCGTATGTAAATTTGTGCGTGCGTACGTGATAAAATGCCATCTTCTTTTTTTAGCTATGATTATTTTCCAATTCAATTCAATTCAAACTCGTTATTTCTTTCCGCATTTGAAGATCAATACATACATAATGAATTAAAATATAACAGAATATTAACAGCAATAATATGAAATACTAGTATATACATACCATGACATACACCCACACCCACATGCACACGCAGGCACACACATACACACACAAGTATACGTACGCACGCACGTTTACTGGAAATAGCTATATAATAATATATCAACATTGCTCTTCAGTCTGGATTAATATAGACCTACCACTGTATTTAGCTAATCATGTCACTATCTGCACACATTGGCATGCAAATTGGAATACATGCATGTAGAACATCACCATCGTGTCACCGACTAGTATTGTGTGTATAGGTTCACCAATAACTGTACATGTAAATGCCAACAGTTTTTACTGTTGGTTTTGTAAAACTGCATAAAATGACGGTTAGTATAAATAGCGGCTGGAAATTCAAAGAGTAAGGCGAACGCAGCGATGAAAACTGAGATATTCCGAATGCGGCGTTGTTTTCAAATAGCTGTCAACAAGAGATTCGCGTCCGATTTCAACAAACTTATCGATATCAAAGATACCGATACGACAAAAAAGGCAACTGTTCAATCAATTATTATATGTCGCCATTTTTTACGAGAGAAACAAATGAATGTCATTATAACAAACATTAAAATTTTATCAAGATGTGTCATTGGCCAGGTGCAGTCACGTGACTCATTTAATACGTCACAAAAGTATGTCGTTATTTATGCGGGAAATATATTTTTGTCTAACAATGGCGCGTAGCCTAAGTTAGGCAATCCCTTTTTAATATATTATGTTGACATGTTTAAATATATATCCTTTCGGCAATATGTGGTCAGTGAATATATAGGCTTGATATTTTGCAAGTTTTCTTGGATGCGTTGATATGATATGTTGAAGTCGCTGGTTTATCTACAAATAAATCTCTGAAATTGTTTTCTCGCAGGCCATTACACAGTTACCACTAAAATAGAAAGAGTTGCCATTTTTAAGAATTTATGAAAGCCAATTATTTCGTTAAAAAAAATAATTTTCAGACATTTCTGTAAAAGTGTTATTGTTATTGACTGTGTTCTGTGTCGGTTTTTTTTATTGGAAAATATAGCAAAATGTTTGTAAAAATAGTTTCAAAGTGGAAATTTGATATTTAAATTATTTTTCAATACTTATTTTTGGACACGATGTTGAGACTAGACTATAACGTGAACCAGGAGGTTAAAAATAATAAATTGTAAAAAAACAACATCGTGTTTCTCCGATTCCCGTGTGTTCTATCTATTCTTCTCCTTGTGGGCGGCTAAGATATTATCCATTTAACGTATCAATTAAGTACGACTCGTAAACCTACATGTCTGATCAGTTAACTCAAGATAAAAGCCATTGTGTCATTGTCTGTTATGTCTAGCAATACCGCCCCATTTCTCATTATTAACAAAAATGCAAGATGAACACAAGACGTCGTCTGTAAGCTAAAGGGTTGGTTATTGTATATTGCAGTGGCTATAACAACGATAGCATTCCATTCCGTGGCGGCCATATTCAGTTCCTAACGTTTATCGAACAATTAACATATGGCAAGAGTCATTGGCGGAAACAAAATAGATATCAGAATAAAAACACATGTACAGGCATGCTCGACTTGCGTGTGCCGGAATCAAACTGAACGTGCGTTGTTGTAACCTTTGGGTACCGTTGTGGTGTGCGCGTGGCCGAGAGTGATCACAGACCGGTCAGCAGTAACAATTTACCGGTCACCCGTAACAATGTAATGTGAGAAAGTTTACCCGATATTTGCGGAATGATGGTGGTCCATTTCAGATACACCGATACACTGGATGTCATATTTATACAGAATACAGAATAGATTATATTGAATTTAAGCATTTTGCATAGCTTATCATCAAAAATAATAACATATCAATACATCAATACATGTGCGTGCATAGAAAAACAAAGCATGAAAAAATTAAAATACATGTTATATAAACGAGAGTGAAAATAGCATCAAACCAAAGTTGAATTTGTGCAATTATAAGTTTGAAATAATGTTGACTTCAGTTTATATATAAGAAATTCATGTCAGATTACAAAGGTATAGTTATCATCAATAACACGTCATGCCATTTTCATGATTTCGTGAAGATGTCCGTCATCTTTCCAAATAATGTGCTGTTGTTCTGGTGTTTTTTATCATCTTTAATATTTTTGTTTTCAAACATATGTAGCATTTGTAAGACTGACTTTGTGAAATTATTATATGATATATGAAATCTGTGCTTTTGGCATTCTTTTTTCACCACCCATAGTTAAAGACTTGAATACGTGTTTATGTAAGTTTTGGCTAATTTAAATTACGTTTTAAATTGTTTCATTGCAGAAAGGTTTGATCCATTCCAATAACAAAACAAAATATTAAGAAAAAGAGCATTAAGAACAAACCATAAAACAAGAAAACATTTGGTACCAATAGATATTAAAATTATCAGAAAACGAATGTAAAGAACAACATAATTATAAAACAAACCAAAACAAAAGGATTTGAGCAAAGCAAATAATTTATAACAACACATACAAGTATATAACTAAACATAGTGATAACGAGTAAGAGCAAACCAAACGTGTGCAACTGGAATAAAACATAAAGCAAAAACAACAGCTACAGCCAGAACAATATCTATAACAAGAATGTCGAATATTGCAATAACACTTAAACATGAAAACAAAACATATACATTCGAACAAAAAAAAAAACCATAAAAAAACAACAACATATAAATGAAAATAACACGCAAAACAGTATGTTATACTTTGGTCAATGAAATTGGTTAAATGTTGATAAATATATGAATAAAACACTCACTACTTTAGAAAAGAATGTTGCATGGATCTGGCACGTGAATGTGATCCAGGTGGAAGCTTAAACCGATCCATAAACATTGGAATATACATAAAAAACGTTCAAATTGAAAATATACATGTTTTCTCGCAACTCAGCCAATAAGAGGAGATGAAACGGGTGCTGTAATTACGCGGTAGGGTAGATCGGAAGGTCGTGGGTTCGATCCTTCGCCACGGATAGGTGTGGTGTCCTTGGTGAAGACACAATATCCGCATATACTTAGTACTGGTTCTACCCAGAAAGACTCCGAGCGGGGTAATAGTGTTATGTGGAATGTTTTAACTGAACTGTGCATAGTTTCCTGGGACCAATACGTAATCAATAGAAAACATAAACACGTGCGTCGTGTTATCTAAAGATATCACAACAAACAGAATTGAACATGAACCCGCAGTAACATTAACAACTAAGCCTCTCTGGTGCACGTTCCAAATGCAAGTTATTTTTCCACTTTAGAAGTCAAGATGCGGCTAGGACAGTATCAGCATAGCTCTCGTCTACATGTGTCGTGTCCGTCTGTTTATGTCTTACTTTAATATTGGTAGGAAAGGCTATAAATAAATGGGTAAGAAATAATACAATCGTACATATTCGACCAACTCCGTCATCCTCCGGTATTATCAGGGAAATCGGCGAGGTGTCCGAATGAGACTTTTGATGATTCATCAGTTTGCTTTGTTTGGAAGCATTAGTGTTGTACATGTTACTTAATAAAAAGAGAGAATTTATAATAAAATATAAAAGCCACACTCAACCATTGTTAAAGAGAAAAATAATAATGAAAAACGTTTCTACATCAGAATAAAGATACTTTCTATCAATCGTCGTCATTGTTATTACAATTAACATAATAATAACAATAATGATAATGATAGTGATAATGAAAATGATGATGATGATGATGATGATGATGATGATGACACTTACAATAATAATAATAATAATAATAATAATAATAATAATAATAATAATAATAATAATATTTTTTTTATTATTGTTATCATTATAAGATATAAATGACGTGGTCATATCTCCCGCCACCTCGTTAAGCCTTAGAGGCACGAGTGAATGAAATAAGGTGAAAACATATGCAGTGCCTCAGTGATTACTGGTGGGGTGTTCTAAATCGAACCATAAATATGTAAGTTATAACCCCAAAACAAAAGAAAAAATATCTTTGACAAAGAGACCCAACTCCTTCTCATGACACATCGTCTTGGGCTGGTTAGCATTTGTGCCAATTTATTTAATATTCCAATCACAACTAAAGAATATACGGTTCGGACAGCAGCGGACGGACGGACGGAGCTGTGACCTTGACCTTTGACGAACAGACCCAAGTTAGTCGCTTGACACATTGTCTTGTCATAGTGAACATTTGTGCCAAGTTATTTAAAAATGCAATCACAGCTTAAGAAGATACGGTCCGGACAGGACGAAACACAGAGTATACAATGGGTTTTCAAACACTTGACCTTGAGCTATGACCTTGACCTTTGACGAACAGACCCAAGTTAGTCGAATGACACATCGTCTTGTCCTAATGAACATTTGTGCCAAGTTATTTGAAAATACAACCACAACTAAAGAAGGTACGGTCCGGACAGGACGAACACAGTGTATACATTGGTTTTCAAACACTTGATCTTGAGCTATGATCTTGACCTTTGACGAACAGACCCAAGTCATTCGCACAACACATCGTCTTGTCCTAGTGAACATTTGTGCCAAGTAATTTAACATTCCAATCACAACTGAAGGCGATACGGTGCAGACAGCAGTGGACGCACACACGTACGGACGCACACACGGACGAACGCAGCCCATTTCTATATTCCCCGCTCCGCTCTACGAGCGGAGGTGGGTGATAAAAATAAATATACAATATTATTATTATCATTATTATTACATATTCTTAATATAGAGCGATATTCAGACTTTATGGTACAGAATGCAACATACATTAAAAATATGTATGCTTCATAATTGTATCCCCGTTCTTTGTAATTCGTGATACGTATAGAAACAAGTTCTTACAACTTAGGCAAATCACGCTCGACGTCTTCCTGGTTAGAACCGGTACTAAGCAATTGCGGTAAAGTGTCTTGTTCAAGGACACCACACATAGCCGTGGGGGACGATCGGACCCACGACCCTCCGATCATGGGTTCGGTGCTCTACCACTGGACCACGCGCTCCATGATGATATGTATACTTTGACATTATTGTGTTTCTGCATTATAACTATTCCTTTTATGTTTGATAACATAGTTTTGTTTAATATGTGCGTTTAATGTTCATTTCGTATAATCTTCATTAACTTGGGAGTATAAAAATAATTAATAATAATATTAATAATAAGTATAATAATCATAATAATAATAATAATAAGACCAGTGAAATAACAATAATAATACTGTAATAATCAAAAAAATAAATAAATAATGATGATAATAATTATGATAATAATAATAATGATAAATATAATAATTATAATAATAATAATAATAATATCATTAATAATAATTATTATTATGATAAAAATAATAATAATGATAATAAAAATAATAATTATGATAAAAAATAATAAAATAATAATAATAATAATAATAATAATAATACTATTATTATGATTATGATTATGATTATTACTTCTATTGTAGTTTGATCTAATTGTGATTTGTATTATTATTACAACTATTATTATTTGTAACAGAAATTTCATAAAAATGCTTTAAGTTTATACACGTTTGATTTCATTAAATTTGCAATCTTCAGACATAATTATATTAGTGCAATAATTGGTATTTAACATCCTTAAAATATCGGATTTCTAGGTGGTGCCTTTTCGATATAAATGTAACGATGTTCTCTGATACTATACGGTTTTCCATTATCTCACCAATTATCTAGTTTACCAGTTGCACAGTTGTCTACATTCGCATAAAACATCTGGAAATAAAACCGCAGTTAGTCCAGTAATGCAAATGTATATAGACTTTATCGAGGCAAATCTCCCATCCCGCTGCCATGTTGGAGATTTGAGAAGGAACATAAATAAACTGTTGAAATTCCTGGAAATTATGATGAATGTACGCAATAATGACAATTACGTAAACAAAGAGTGTTGTGTTACGAATGTTTTGGTGGTTGTTGCTATTGTGGTTGTTATTGTTGCTTCTGTTATTGCTGTTGCTTCTGCTGTTGATGTTTTATTGTTGTTGTTGCTATTGTCGTTGTGGTGACTGTTGTTTCTGCTTTTACTACTAGTGTTGTTATTGTTGTCATCGATGTCGTTCTGAATGATATTGTAAGTGTTATAGTTATTTTAATTGTTGTTATTATTATTTATTCTGTCCATGCTGTAGTTGTGTTTCGAGTGGTGTTGTTTTATTTATAATCCATGCAATAGTTATATTTTTGTTGCTGTTGTTGCTATTGTTATTTATTCTATCCATGCTGTAGTTGTGTGTTGTTGTTGTTGTTGTTGTTGTTGTTGTTGTTGTTGTTGTTGTTGTTGTTGTTATTAATTTTATCCTTGCAGTAGTTGTGTTTTTGTTGTTGTTATTGTTGCTGTTGTTATTTATTCTATCTTTGCAGTAGTTGTGTTTTTGTAGTTGTTGTTGTTATTAATTACATCCTTGCTGTAGTTATATGTTTTTGTTGTTGTGTTATTAATTCTATTCTTGCAGTAGTTGAGTGTTGTTGTTGTTGTTGTTGTTGTTGCTGCTGCTGCTGCTGCTGCTGTTGTTGTTGTTGTTGTTGTTTATTTCATCCTTGCAGTAGTTGTGTTTTTGTTGTTGTTATTGTTATTTATTCTATCCTTGCAGTAGTTGTGTGTTGTTGTTGTTATTGTTGTTGTTGTTGTTGTTGTTGTTGTTAATTTTATCCTTGCAGAAGTTTGTGTTTTTGTTGTTGTTGTCTATCTTAGCAGTAGTTGTGTTTTTGTTGTTGTTGTTGTTGATATTTATTCTATCCTTGCAGTAGTTGTGTTGTTGTTGTTGTTGTTGTTGTTGTTGTTGTTGTTGTTGTTGTTGTTGTTGTTGTTGTTGTTGTTGTTATTTATTCTATCCTTGCAGAAGTTTGTGTTTTTGTTGTTGTTATTGTTATTTATTCTGTTCTTGCTGTAGTTTTGTTTATGTTGTTGTTATTATTATTTATGCTATGCTTGCAGTATTTGTGTTGTTGTTGTTGTTGTTGTTGTTGTTGTTGTTGTTGTTGTTGTTGTTGTTGTTGTTGTTGTTGTTGTTGTTGGAATTGCTTATTTATTCTATCCTTACGGTAGCTGTGTATTTGTTGCCTCGGCTGCGTTGATTGTTATAATTTATTATTGTTGCTGCTGTTGCTGTTATTGTTTTTGCTGATGTTGTTGTTTGTGATGTTGTTGTTATTGTGTTGTAATTGTTTCTGTTCTTGCTGTACATAGTTGTTCTTATGGATTATGTTGTTATTGCTGTTGTTGTACAAATGGTTTTGTTGTTATTGTTGTTGTTATTTCTAATGCTTTTAATGTTGATACCACTTCCGGTCTTGTCATCGTTGTGTTTTGTAATGTTGTGTTTTTTACTACTACCCAGAGATCGTGGGTTGGATCCTGGTCTCGACTCGATTGTCTCCAAATAATAACGCACAAACTATTTGTACTCAGGAAACAAAACTTAGCGATTCGCAGAAAGTCGGAGCGTACAAGTAATTGAGCTAAATAGATCAGTGTTGAGTATAAGTATGTTGCTGCTGCTGCTGCTAATGATGATGATGTTGCTGCTGTTGATGATGATGATAAAGACACAAATACTTTGCTGTCGCTTCTGCTGCTACTGATGATGATGAAGATGATGATGATGATAATCACGCAAATACCTTGCTGCCACTTCTGTTACTACTGATTATGATGAAAATGATGATGGTGATGATAAATAGGACGCAAATACCTTGCTGCCGCTTCTGCTGCTACTGATGATAATGAAGATGATGATGATACCATGATGAAAATTAACATTATCATTATCCCTACAATCATCTTACTAAATGAATGCATTCATAGCTTTTAAAATAATGTTAAAAGAAACGTAGCAAAAAAAGAGTGTCTGAATAACGAAAAAAAAGAGATTCCCATTAAACACGTGTCTTATCACCAAGAATGTATTACGTTATACACTTATAACTAGTTTATACAAGACGATCTGGTAAGACAAAAAGCTGTTTATATCGTACTCACAGTGAGTATTCTTTGAAGTCGAATGTACTGATAATAAAAAATATCAAGAATAACTTTTTGACCTATCAGCTTTATCACGATGTCATGGGCGATATCGTTGGTTAGGTGTGTTTTGCCAGCTATGTGGTAATTGTCTTAAAAGAAAATATGTAACTGTAAGTCATCCGTTGTAGATGTGTTCTAGCAATTAATTGGAGATATAGAGAATACCATGTTAGTGCCTGATATAATCAACTTTATCAGTTGCGGCTTAGAAAAAAAAACAAGACGAGGCTTTGACTTGTTTATTTCGTGCTGAGCCTGATGAAGTTGATAATATTAGATACTAACATGATATTCTCTTTATCATGCCAATATTTCTAGTTCGTCTTTTTTATGAAATTAATACCAGAAGAAATATATTCTTTTCGTACAAATTGCTACCAGTGATTATATCATAATGGAAGAATTCTCCCTATGTATTTCTTTCTTAAATTTTCGATATAAACACTATAATAAAATGCTTGTAGCAAAGCGGCTTCCCTTTATGGGGAATACCTCTTGTATATCATACACGGTGACGCGTGCTTAGAGGTACGAACACTAAATTTAGAGTGTTTTTATGTGCCTGTCCTGTCACCTGCCCTCCTAACTACCTCTCCATCTGCATGTCAGTCAGTATGTCTGCATCCCTGTCTGCCTGTGTCTTCCTACCTGTACCCGCTTGTACACCTTGTTGCTCTGCTGGTCTCTGTGTCTGTCAACCTGCCTGCCTGCCTGCCTGCCTGCCTGTCTGCCTGTCTGCCTGCCTGCCTGTCTGTCTGTCTGTCTGTCTGTCTGTCTGTCTGTCTGTCTGTCTGTCTGTCTGTCTGTCTGTCTCGATAAAACAATACTAGAAATTGGTCGACCTAATTACACGTCAAGATGAGAATATAATAATTAAGTAATTACTAAAACATTCTTCAAGGAACTGAACTCTGTATTGCGCGATTGCCAACTTCTGTTTGTAGAGCATAATAACGTTATTGGTAACCGCTGGAAAAACAAGTAGACCTAAGCTAATACAGGTCAAACTCTGGCGGTTTTTTTCATAATCGTGACGGAAGTATATATATTTGTATATTCATGTAAACAAAGCACATCGAAAGGTGTAAGCCTAGGCCTATAGTCTGTCGCCACTTGAGTCCAAAATTACGAAACGAGAGAAGTATAAATCCTCTTTCCTGGTAAATATGGGAACTAGTTAGCGGTGAAAATTGGTAGTATTTCTTCCATTCCTACTCATAGAAGATACGGACTTTCCCCATGTCACGTGATAGCTTTTTTCACATCTGGCCTGACGAAAAACTGGCACTAAATCATTTTTTGTAATCTATTTCCTTATCAACATATCGTTGTCATATACATTGTCGTTTTCACGTCTACGAAAATATTCTAAGACTTGATTTTATCGTAGGAAACCGTAAAAAAGAGACAGACGTTATGTCAGAATAATGACGTCAACGTAGATCCTGATATTTATGACGTCTTGCTTAGGCCTCCATACAAGAAAAAGATAGAAGTAAAAATCATATTTGAAGTAAATTATTAAAACAAACAATGTGAAGAGAGAGATTAACAGGTGTAATTCCTCGTATATACTTTTAGTATGTAAAATGTCCATTTCTTCATATATACAATGTATGTGAAATTTTGGGCGGTAAACACGCATTAAAAAAGTAGAATATTTTTGTGGTGAAGGCCATTAACGAAGATCTATCATTTGACTGAGGTGAATGGGAGAAAAAAATCCATCATGAGTTCATCAGAGCCTCGTTCATGCATATAAGTTCGGCCCCTCGGATGAGACATTTCTTTCCCACACGGATACTCATTATGGATTATCATACTCTTCCATGTCACGTGACAGCTTTCTCACGTGACCTGACACAATAATTGGGGATTTACTCATTTTTAGTAATCGGTTTAATTATCCACAAATCGTAATCGTATCTATTTTCATTCCTACGAAAGTATTTTATACTTTGATTTTGTTGTAGGAAACCGTACAAAAAGAAATAGACGTTACGTAAGAATAATAACGTCAACGTTATATTTTAGACGTCTTGCTAACCTACTAGTTTCGGGGTAAAGTTAAATTAAAAGTGTGAAGTTAA